>OX451215.1:74235915-74389509 GCA_949628195.1 Phasia obesa
TATTTTTTAAAATTATACATGGTCTTAAAGGTCTTGTTAATACCTTGTTAATACCTAAATTTAATTTATTAATTCTAATTCTTTTTTTTTCTCCCTCTTTTATTTTTCTTTTTTAAATTGTTTAGTTTGGTCATTTCTTCATATTGCAGTATATTTATCCCAAGCCTTCGCTACGACATACATAACTTTAGGTCTCAGCAGTTGCCAACAGTTTCGGAGCAGTTCACCTCAACAGTAACGTCCAGTGAACGTCCCCAATGTTTTTAGCTTCAATAAATTATTTATCCTTAAGGTATGCAATGGTATAGAACACTATACGAGTACGTCAAGGATGGTAATTCGAATTATTAAATTGCACCAACCAAATCGTACTTTTTCAGACTTTAATTGCACTAAACACAACATTTTTATTTTTATTCGATACAAAATAACAGACATGATATATTAATGAATAGTCACAAAGAATTTATTATAAAAAAAGTATTAAATCCGCAAAATTTGTTCTTGTTAAGAAAAATATATAAACTAGTCTGGAAATATCTCTTGTTCTAAATTGGATAGCAAGACGCCGTCTGCATGACCTGGTGACCGATAACTGGTGGTTGTTGGTAGTTTTTACTTACGAACTGTACCAAAAGAGTACCCTCCTATAGATACGCACTTGAAATTTATACTATGTCCGCTACAATGATTTAAATTAACATATGAAACCTTAAGGCCGGGACAGATAGAATCCGTCATACGTTATACGTCGACTTTTTCAACGTATAAGAAAGTTGAATTCCAGGTTTTCTAATGGGTGTTGTCGCAATCAGTACCAGTGTTGGGATTTGACAATATATAAATTGTACCGCTCCAATGATAAAATTGTACCAAATCAGCATTAATTGTACCAAAATTTGCCTCGACAATAAAATGTGATAAATCATTATACTAGGGTATTATACTAAGGTATTATAAAGTAATGATCGTTGACCTTGATTCCTTGAATTACTGTTTTTGTGTTGCTAATTTATGTACTAACTATTATTTGGCCAAAATACATATTTTATAAGCAAAAAGTATGTTACCAGCATGATTTACAGCATATCCTTGAAACTCCACCAAAGTAACCAGATCTTAATTCGATAGAGTATGTTGGAGTTATTTGGAATAATAATTAACGAGTTATTTCATTACCATAAAAGTACTTACGATTTCTCTCTAAAGAGAATAGAAAAATATATCAGCCAAATACTGCCCGAAACGGATTGAGGCGACGTGAATAATTTAAAACGCTGTAGTTCAGCAAAAATGTCTTGTTACTCAGAAATATAGCACCAAGCTTAAGAAAAATTTGTCATAAGACACTTAGTAAACTGTATAACTACACAAAATAAAAAAAATTATTTTTGCTAATTATTTTATTTTGAAATTTATACTTTATTTGAAAAAACTTGAAAAACAATCAGTCAAAAAAATAGCACTTCACTTCAATTTGTATTAATACATATTAAACACTACATTAAGAACAAATTAAAAAGAATTATAAATGATGCATTTATTACGTTGAGCATGGCTCGTATATTCTAATCAATGCCTTGTTGCGTGTGCTTTATTTGTAATAACGTCTGAACAACGTTTTGGCATCGAATTTACAAGTTTTTGGAATCTTTTCTTTGGTATTTTATTTCGTTCTTAGTTTTTATATCTGTCGATAAATTCTCAATTGATTTGAGGTCTGGGCTCTGAATGAGCCATTCCATTTGACTATTGTCATTGACATTGACTATATTGTCCCGAAACCACTTTGTCGTAAGCTTGCTTGTGTGCTTCGGGTCATTATCTTGCTGGAAGACCTACACCAATGGCATTTCTCCAGAAGCATAAGGGAGCATTACTTACCCGAGTATACCAACATAACTGTTCTTATCCTTTGTGGTTTTGACCCAATGTATAGGTCATACAGTATAGTAAAAAAAAAACTACCCCATGCCATTATGATAGACCCACCGTGTTTTATGTTTTTAGTTGTAAATTTTGGGTTGAATTCTGCGTTAGGGAATCTTCTTACGTAGGAACGTGATATCTTGTTTCCAAATATCACTATTTGGGACTCATATACCATATATTTTTCTGTTGGAATAAAACTATATTTTGTCGTTGGAGCTATTTTTTATAAGAAAGGAAAAAAGAAGTTTCTAGATTTCTTACTAAAAATGACAGGTCGGTTTGATTTATTAGATGTGTTTAGTAGAGTTTTTAGTAGGGTTTCTAGTAGAGTTTCTAGTAGGGTTTCTAGATTGAGTTTATTTTATTAGGTGATTAATATAAGTATTTTCGTAGTTAACAAAAGGAATGTCTGTACAGACATGTAAGACAAGGCCTTTAAGACCATGTATAATGGTAATGTGCGTACCCATCTTTAAAACTTAAGTTCGGATACTCCTCTGTTATGCTCATGTCAAATTTTGGATTAAAAGGCCCAGCCGTTTATTAATGACTAGGTTATTTCCAAAATATTTTGATTCTGCCCCACTGTGCAGTGTTTAAACAAATTTAAATAGCGAAAGTTAGAAATTTGCTAGGGTATGATAACTTAAGCCTCTGCTGCTTAAGGATCTGCTGCTTCGTATAGAAAAAACTTGAGTTTAATGATGCACCTCCAGTGAGAATTTTACTTATGAATGGTGCTCCACCAATCCAATTTACGACTTAGTGAATAAAATTTTCTAGGTTATGCACGATGACGAAAACGATTTCACGTGGCTGGCTTATGCAACCACCAATAACTGTACCGCAGTACAGCTATTCGAGCAAGCCAATCAACCAGAGCGAGAGAGCCAGAGCGAAAGAGCAAGGAGAACAAGGACGGCCTAATTGTCTTTAAGAAATAACGACAGGGATGAGCGTATGTTGTTTTTGAACCCAGAGCTACTTTACGTCTGAATTTGTCTTGTATAAATTAAAAGGAAATGCTTTTATAAATACGACGATTAATCTTATTAAAAAAAACCAAAATCTAGTGTTAAGAAAAACCGAAAATATTGAAAAAGGCCAGTCTAGCCTGGAATACCATATATATATATATATATATATATTTAGAGGCGTTATACACGATAACAAAAACGATTGCACGTGGCTGACTTATGCAACCCCCAATAACTGTACCGCAGTTCATCTATTCGAGGAAGCTACTCAGCCAGTGCAAGAGTGGGACCGAAATCACTCGAAGGCCGAGAAACATGTTGTACTTTAAGAAATAACGAAAAGGACACGCGTTATTTTTTTAGCCCAGAGCTACTTTCCGACTTATGAAAACGACGAAAACGGAAACCGAGTGTTCAAAAAAAAAAAAACGAAACCAAAACCGCTTTTACAATTTTACAGATAGAAGGACAGTCTAACTTACCAATAGTTTAAGGACAGATTTTCAGCTAATGGATATCATAAGTGTAAGCCAAAAGTGTGCAATAAGCTATCGGACAGATGATCTTATTATTATCTTTCAACTTAAGGTTTATTGGTTCGCTCTATATTATTTCTTATTACGTGCTCAATAAGCAAGAAGAGTTGATCGCAATATATTATTCCATAATATTTGCCCTACGAAATGGCGAAAAGGAAGTTTTTATCGGATACTGAGTTACAAAAAAAAAATACTCGAAAGTACAGAAAGTGATGAAGAATATGAGGTTTACAGTTCTGATGACTCTAGAAAGGATCCTATATATGATCCTACTCCAAATCCCTCGGAAAATGATGAAGATGAGGAACTTGCAGATAGAAAAAATTCTTGAAACTCAGAACTAGAAGAAAATAAAGAAGATGGAGATGAAGAACAAGAAGAAGATCTGGTTGTAAGTGAAACTGAAATTATAAATGGTGTCTGGTGCGAATACCAAGGTCGTCATAAAACATTTACTTTTTCGGGAAAATCAAGCCTACAAGTAGATGTCTCACTAAGTATCACCCCGTTTGACGCTTTTCGTTTTTTTGACGATGAAGTAATCAACGTTATCGTATTAGAAACAAAAAGAAACGCTCAACAAAAATTGGCTGCACAAGGACTTAAGCGTGAAAGTCGAATGAAAAAATGGACTTCAACTAATAGCGAAGGCAAAAAGAGTATACACACGTATTGTCCAGATTGTCTGCAAGAGCCTTTTATCTATTTATAATGTTTTGGAAATCACCACCAACAAGTTTAACGTGTTAATTTCTGTCTTTTCATTATAAAAATAATCTGTTATAATTTATAATATAATAAAATTAATTAAATTTTTTTTCAAATAATTTTTGAGCAGCGCCATTATTGCTGAAATTTCATGGGGGGCCATACATCACCACTACCACTATTGTGTGACAAGGCTAGAGATCAAGAAAATCGCGTCGGACACATGTGCCCGAAGTGGCGTAAACAACATAGTGCATTGTCACACATATGTGTCCGACGTGTCAGTTAATGTGTTAAAGCTGCCACTTCCTTTCTCGTAAATTTGCAAAAAAAAAAATCTGGTGTGACTCACTTTACCTCATGGAAACAGATATTTTTATGGATATACATATTATATAAAAAATAAAAGTTCAAAGAACATATATTCGAATCTAACAAATAATTATTTTCGATGTGGGGTGTCAAGTAAACTACCCCTTGCCCCCTTCCCGATTATGCCCAAAAACTATGCAGCCTTTTATCTCCATATACCAAAGGCACATACTGGATTTTTTATTTTTTTTATTTAATGTTTGAAACAACTTTCTTGAGACGTCTTGACCTCTTGCATATTAGTCCAGCAGATAATTCAGTTGAAAACACGACATTAATGCTTATCATCGACAATTTTTTTATTTAACATATTATTCTGTTATTATATTATTATAATTTTATTAATATTTTCTTCCATCAATTTTTATTTAAAACGAGATTTAGCTGCTAATATTCAGTCTTTTATTTCATTATTTTAGAGAGAAAAACACATTTATTTAAACAAAATTTAAAACAAGAGACAGTAATGATTTACATGGTAACAACGACAGGTATTTTAAAGCAAAGAACTTCTTCATTGTATTCATTTACCGCTTCCCACAGCATGGTACCAGAGATCTGAAAAGTATTAAAACATAATTTTATTTAATAAAATTAATCATTTTAGTTTTTTTAAAAGAGACGTAACACTCAGGCAATTAATGCCTGTATTAACTATGATTAGATAAGACAGATGGTTAGTGTGATAGTAAAACTGCACTTATGGCAACCCTGCAATTGCACCTTATGATTATTTTTAGAATAGTCTTGCAGCGCCTCTGGTGTTATGTAGGCGTATTAAATTGAATCTACCAAAGCCAATTTATAATTATTTTACTTCGCCGGCGATTTAGTGCTATGTAGTGATACTGGCGAAGGAGAGTTTTGTGATATGCATCATCATAAAGAGATTTAATACATACTAGATAAATTTATGTTGCTACTAGTGCTGAAAAAGTATTGAGTAGTGGGTACCAAGTAGTCGACTATTTTTTTTGGATACTCAATACGCAAAAGTAGTTAATCGATACTTATACGGTAGTATTTTTAGAATTAAATTTATAAAAATATTTGACAACTACGACGATAAATTTCCTCTGCTAGTACTATGGAGTACTATTGAGTACCAATTGAAAAGTATTGAGTTGTAACGAGTAATTGAAAGTAGTAGAAATTTCCAGCACTAGTTGCCACGGCTAAGTATTGAACTCGTGACCATGCTTTAGTAGTCAACGTGCTAACCACTGCATCTGAAAGGCAATTCACTTTTCTTTTAAATTTAGAATTTACTTTTCACACATGTTTACACGATTTTCGATTGGTTTTAGTAAGCAATGCGGATGGCTCCAACACAGGCAAATGAAACAATTTTGCAATTGCTACCGTTTAACTTATTCATTAGGTCCATGGCGGCAATGTCAGCCTTGCGTATAAAGAGCGACATCATTTGGCATAGCTTTAGGGCGAGCATGGGGCTTAAGACCATTCTAGACCTAGTTAGTAAGGAAGCTTAAATGCCGACGGAACGCATGAGTAGAAGAAAAATTGTCAAAAGACCGTAATGATAAAGAATGCCGAAAGTTAACAGTCGACATTCTGAAAGTCAAGAGTAAAGGCTAGTAGTAGCACGTGGCTCATTGAAATTAAGATTGTTGTAAATTACAAGATAGTTGCCTATAATCATTGAGGATGGAAGAGGATCGAAAAGGGACCCATTAAAAAAGCAGCCTGCTTCTATATTCTCCCTTCATTAAAAATAATAATACCTTTAAATATTAATTAAAAATAATAAAAGATACGCATTATAAGTCAGAATCAGGTCTTATATAGGTCACCCTTTAACTTATTTTATATTTTCATATATGAACCAAATCATGTACTTTATGGGCAGTCTGGTTCAAAAAATTAAAGACATATACATAGATCGAATTACATCACCCAATTAGACACCCTACAATTTGTTATTTATAATTCTAAGCTTTTTTAAATAATAAATAAATATCGGGTTTATTATATTACTTAAATACAATTGTTGTTTAAACCTATGTATGTATGTCTTTAAAATATAATCATGCGTTATTCATTAAAATAAATTGTTATTTTTATATATATTTTTTCTTTTAAATTTAACGTTGTATTTTGCAGATTTTATTTAAACGCCAAAAAAATCAGTCGTAAGATTTTTACTTTCATTTAACAAACACGGTTGCATTTTGCGATTAGCAATTGACGTACTTAAAGTAGTACCGTCTAAACCGCCTTAATTTATGCTAATTTTTCAAAGGCATATAACCTAAAAATTACCCAAATTAATTCAGTTGACATCACTGATATTTTTGTAAACAAATAAAAAAAAAATTAAATAACTGTTTTACCCCCCGTCTTCATTAGACATAAACGTTACACATTGAAATCATGTTAGTGTTAAGTGTAGACTGCTCATTTTAAGTTTTTTCCACGTCTTAACTTGGTTGTTAAAACATTTGTTATAAAAGCTGTTGCTGTTGATATATTTTAGTTTGACATTTTCATTTTTAAACAGCGCCATCTGTTTCATTCAAACAACATTGTTGGAAAACAGAAAATTATTTTCAAACAGAAAATGACATAAACACGCATTTGCAACAATAAGCACAAATTAATAGCGTTACTCTGCCCACGTCATGTTATGTTTTGTTCAAATTGATGGCTAGTGAAGACGGTCCCTTATTTTATTATGTTTTACTGGTGTAAACACAAAAAAAAATCAGTCGTAAGATTTTTACTTTTATTTTTAAAACACGGATTAACTTTTTATAATTTTTTCTCCTGGTACGTAAAGTCGTATTGTCTAAATCGACCTTAACTGTTATCAGCATTTAGCCCAGTGTTGCTTTTTTGTGCTTTTAAATATTTTTTTTAGTATTAAATTAATTGGAATTGTTCCGCCAGTAAATGAAATACTGTTATTATACCTTTCGTTGAAGACAGTCATCGCTGGCTGTTTGTTTAGTAGCATTGGCGAGCGCTTTCGATGTAAATTATATTGGTTACAGCGAATTTGTTTTCATTCTAATCTGCTTAGTCCCGTTCCACAATTGCAATTTTTGTTTTTGAAACACATGCATTTGTTGTTGGAAGATTAAATAAAATATACATGACACTCTGCTGTGACTCTCTATTGTTGTTGTTGTTTGTTCTCTTCGACATAAAAATGGCTGAACAAATGGCTGAACAAAATGTATGAACAAAATGTTTCAAAACCAAAAATTGCAAATGTGGAACGGGACTTATTTATTTTTATTTTTTTTTTTTTTTTTAATAAAGCACTTACCGCTGGTAAGGAATTATTAACCGAGACAGTCGCCCAATACAGCTTTCCCTCGTTATCGTTAGACAAACAATTATGAACTCCATCACAGACATCGGGTGTTATGTAAGCCTGAGTCTTAATGGCATTAAAAATCCAACGTACTCGATGTTTCAGATAACTCGTATTATCTCCTAGTAATGGTTAAAAAAGATAAACATATAAGAATAATTTAATATCTTCTTGAAGCACTTGATGAGAATTTTTTTGTGCTTGAAATTTTAAATAAAAAAACAAAAAAAATTAAAATTAAAATTAAAATAAAACTGACTGGCTTTCAAACGCTTATGAATAAACTTTATAAAATTTTTTTTATTTATTTTTTGTAATTGGTCTAGACACAATCAGCACTCGAAACCGTTAAATACTGGGTAAATAAATACAAGTCTTTGTTTTTGCGTTTTCTATTGGTTTTTATACCCCTTGAATTGGTATTTTTATTATTACTGTTTGTGATCTTGTGTTTGTATAAAATATAAATAAAAGTAAGTTCACACAAACCACAGAAAGGAGAGAAAACTTGCCCAGCGGAAAACAGATCTAATCAAATTTTATTTTTGTTTCAGATAACTTAAAAATTTGTTTTGTTTTATGATTGATATCAAATTAAAGCGTATCAAATTCCTCTTTAAAAGTTAGCTATAACTAAACTTCCTAGGGCTTATATAACTGGAATTAGAATATATTTAACCCTCGAGCGCCTATGAAATAAAACTGGAGTAGTCTACACTCAACTTTACCATACCCAATGGTAAGGAAACTACCCCTTGCCCCATCCTAATTATGCCCTAAAACTATAAAGCTCTTAATCACCATATACCAAAGGCACTTACTTAATTTCATTTTGATTTGTCAAACGGTATGACTTGTACAAACTCCACAAAAATAGTGGCATACCTACCCCAACCACCCACAGACATCATCGCGAAAATAGTCAAAATGGAATCAGGAGACCTCAAAACGTATAAATCCGTCGGAATCCCGACCTCGATTTTTTTCATGATTACTATACTTTACCCTAATACTACGTACGGTAAAGTAAAAAAACTGTAAAGGATAGAATTTTCTTTTTAAATTATATTTGGATTCAGGGAGTCTACAAATATAAATAAAAATAAGTTTCAATAAAATCGGGTGTGGTAATTTTGAATCAATTTTTTTTAAAACAATTTTTTTTGTGGTTGATTTGACATGGAATTACCCTTAAAACATTATTTAAATCATACAATTTCTTTTGAAAGACCTGTGCAACCACTAGTATAGCGAATTCAATAGCTTCATTCTGGAAAGAAGTGAGCAGTCCTTGAGAAGTAGAGACGATTGAACAATTCCACGATGGGTTAGAGGATTTAGCTTCTTGTAAACTCGATGATGTAGTCAAATTCATCATAAAAAAATTAATGAGGGATAGAAGGGTATAGATGGGAACTACAATGGAGTCAATGTGACTAAACCTAAACATTTTTATAGTTTCTAAAAATTATAAACAATAATTAAAATCTATAGCCAATTCAATAAATCGTAAAACTACTGTGATTTATTATTGTCCATGTTTCTTTTAATAACACTGGTCTGGTTCGCTAAACTGAAATTCGTTTTCAAGTACAGTTTTTTCTAATGGGCGTAGCTGATCTGACCCCCTAAACTAGGCGATCACGTTAATTTATTGCAACTCTATAACGTTTTGTACGATTTGAATAAACGAAACAACGGGTGTTTCAGGTACATGATACGATTTTAAACTGTTTCGGAGTTAAGCCTGGTACTCTGTTCAGTTTTTCATGCGGAATGCTGTCAAACTAAAGACATAAAAAATTTTAATGAAAAAGTCATGAAAAAATGTTGCAGAAGTAGTATTCTGTTTTTATTGTGGAAAAACATTGAAATTTTTCTGGCAACATTTTATCAAAACTGTGAAATAAAGCAAATGGACATTATTTCATGTAGATTTTTTTGTAAAATATTTTGTGGAAAATTTTTAAAACCATGTCACATATTTAAAAGCAATAAAATCGTAAAATTCTTCTAAATCGCGAGATAGACACCACATTTTAACTGTCAAATTGTCTTGTGAAATAATAAATGTTGCTCAACATTTTCCACAAATTCGAACAGAGTAAGTACTAGGATTCAAGGCGTATTAATCAGGTAGCCTCACTACGGAGGGGAAATATTAAGGCGAAAATAATCAATTTTTTTTATATGGATCTTGACAGTTAAACTTACAATTTTTCCCCTTAAATGGATGGAAGTTGAACTATCAAACTCCATATAAAAAAAAATTAAAATTTTTCGCCTTAATATTTCCCCTTGGTAGTGAGGTTACCTAATAAATATGCCTTGCTAGGATTTATACAGAAATTAATGGCGAAAACATATTTAATATATGTATAATATTT
Source organism: Phasia obesa (assembly GCA_949628195.1). Lineage (NCBI taxonomy): Eukaryota > Metazoa > Arthropoda > Insecta > Diptera > Tachinidae > Phasia > Phasia obesa. The sequence continues at coordinate 74,246,171 of OX451215.1, forward strand.
GTTTTGTCTTCAAAAATTCGTAGAAAAATTAAAACAGCAAATATTTTAGATATTTCTCATGAGTCGGAAAGCAAGGTATACTGGGAATAAAATAACCGGTAAATAATGAATATCGATGCCTTTAAACAAAAATAATTTTTTTTTATTTTTTATTTTATATAAACTTTTTTATAAATGAATAAATAATTTTTCAGATTTAAGCTCATTGTTATAAATTTTTTGCGGAGTCTATTTAAATATTGGTATTTCGTCTAGCTTACTAGCTTATAACAGCTCAATCAGTTTAAAGGAATACGAGAAAAACTATAGACTTCGTTCTCGCCAACTGACGATAATGATTGTATTTCTTTAACTGAGTTTGGTTGGTTAAACAGATGATGTTTACAACTAAAAACACCACCCAAAGCAGATAGATGCGAAGAATACTGAAGACGGATGTAGCGATCCAGAAAATACATTACATTCTGCTAAAATGTTCCTTTTTTTTCCTTTTAAACTAATCACCTATTTGTAATTAATATTTCTTCAACTAAGAGAGCATATAATAAACTTAAGCCTGACGTCAAAAAAAAAATTAATTTGTATATATTTACTAACAAAATAAAATTAATAAAAGATATTTATATTTAGTCATATTTAAATTTTTTTTTATTTATTTTAATAACTTTTTCCTTAGCCTTTTATTTATGCTACTTACTGTCATCGTCAAATAACACATTCACCTGAACAGTCGAACCACGACTCATTACACAGGGTATCGAATTGCAGCTGGATATATTTAAATTTAAAATGAGATATTTAGAGCCTGTAAAATAGAATTGAAATAAAAAAATTAAAAAATTAAGTGTTTCATTTTATTAAATTCAAAATAGTTTTGTTTAATAAACAATTAAAACTACGCTGACAATCAACACAATAAATACGTTACATTCTGCTGGTGTCAGACTTTTTTCTCTTTATATTTAATCACATTTAATAAAGAACTTAAATTTTTAATTATTAATTTATTTGTAACTGGCTGTGCGCACGCACGTTGCACAGTGGGATTTGTCCATACAATGTTTGGCAAAAAATAAAAGGAGTGCCCGTAGAATGTTGAAATTTTGCTCTGAGTCTTTGGTTAGCTCAGTTAAGAAAAATATAAAGTTTCATCAAAATTGGCCACGCCCACTACCCACCGCCCGTAGAACCCATTATTTATTTTTGGCCAAAAGTTTTTGAAATTTGGCGCAGAGCCTTTTATTACCTCAATTAAAAATAAAATAAAGTTTCATTCAAATTTGCCACGCCCACTACCCACCGCTCATAGAACTCAAAATTTATTTTTGGCCCAAAGTTTTTGAAATTTGGCACAGAGCCTTTTATTACCTCAATTAAGAATAAAATAAAGTTTCATCAAAATTTTCCACGCCCACTACCCACCGCCCATAGAACCCATATTATATTATTTCCCACAACTTTTTATTTCTCTACCAAAACTAATTATTTTATAAATAAATTTCAATACATGCATTTAAATATAGACTTTTATTCATCATCTATCATTTCATCAAGGTCCAGAACCTGTTAACGGGGTTGACATCTAATGCTAATAATAATAATCTTTATTTCTGGCTTCTTCAGAAAGCATTCCAAGCCGCATCCATCATATCCTTTCCGTGTATCAGTATTTTGTGTACTATTTCTGGGATATAATACCAACTATATTTTTCAACATAAAGTTTTGCTTTATCTTTAGCAAAATTCTTGAACTTCAAGGAATTAACTTTTTTGCCACAAGTTATTAGTTGTAGTATTATGCGAAATCGATTAATTAGTTGCTCCACTACACCAGTCACATCGGCAACAAGTGCGAGGTTAGAAAAGAAACGCCTGGACGTATTTCCATCGTTAGTAGACCCAGTTCCTTGTTGAACTGCATCCACTTGTATACCCATCTGTTCCCTTAAGGAACATTGCAATTAGTGAGTTCGTAACTCAGTTCACTATATAGCACAGAAAATAAACTCATTTTAATAATTCATTTTTCACTTCTCTATTTGCTATTTTCACTAACTGTAATTTAATTTTGTAATTTTTTAAAATTAAAAATTTCATGTATTTGACGACAAATTTTATGATTTTATAAAAGATTATTAATTATTTAAACTTTTTTTTTAATTGATAGTATGGAGCCTTACCTTTTATTTTATTATAGCGGGAGCACCGAGCACGACCGAGCAACCTCTTTTTTCTTCCAAGGAAATTTGTAATCACGGCACGTTATAGAACAAATTTTATTCTATCATATCTTTTAAACCATATGAGCGAACTTTATAATTTTTTTTTAATACGCAGAAAAGGATATATTTGAAAAAAAAAATCACTATTTGAATCAGAGCAATAAAATTATATTGCGTACAAACACTATAGAAGTGCGTAAACAGTTTTCAATATTTTAGACCAAAATATACATGTGACTTTATTTTGTTATTTCAAAGACAAGTGAACGTTTTTTTGGCATACAATTTATAGATTCTGCATACTGAATCAATTTTCTACAAAACTGTATCATTACATTTTTAAATTTTATGTGTCGTTATTGCACAAAAAATCCCACTGTGCGTTGTGTGCGTCTTGACAATATTTTGTTCGATTTTGCTTTGCAAATAATACACACCAAATTTTAAGTCTCTTACGTATTTACTTTATATAAAGGTACCCATAAAATTCTAAAATACTAAAAATTATTGTTAAGCTCTGTAAAAGATGTTTAGAATATTATAATAACAATGTACTTTCACAAAGTTAAAATACAAATTGTATTCAATTGGCAGTAAGTAATCCATATTTTGTGATTATATTAAAACAGCGCCATCTGTTGCGCAACCGTGTTTAAAATAACCCACTTTCATTTTATTTTGTCATTATTTTAAAACAGCGCCATCTGTAGCGCAACCGTGTTTAATATACCGCTTTCAAAATTAAAAGATGCCTTAAAATATGCAATACATTTAAATCGGTAAAAAAAATATCGGCATACTTTTGTTTTTTTTTCACTTTCTCTTGAAAATAAGATACTTTTTCAGAAATATCAAAAAATTTTGTTAAAATCCATCCAGTAGTTTTTACGTGATACGACCACAAAAAGGGTCTGTCTCTTTTTGACAGACAACAGGAAATGAGTTACTATTTTATTATATGTATAGAAAAATATTCTATATTCTTTTTTTTCAATATTCCATCCAATTCAAACTTTTTTTAATTTTAAGTTAAATAAAATGAGTTTTTTGATGCTATAAAAAATCCCTTTAACAATACAAGTTTTGCAGTAATATATTACTGCAAAAACTTGTAGTAATATATTATTTCAAATACTTTAAGCGATGAGAGATCATATGTTTAAATATAAATACGCGGAGTTAAATAAGTTTTTGAATAAATATAGCATGCAATAGAAAAGTTTTTCTTACATTTGGCACGTATTCTGCAATGATTTTCATACATTTTATCAGATATGTGTTTACAGTTTCTACACCCCTCCATCTCTGGGAATTAAACTTGGTTTGAGAAGGAACACAATATAGCATATACTAACAAACTGTGGTCACATTTAGGCCAAATTAAATTATAATAAATTCATATTATACTTTTGAAAATGTGATTTAATAAATTTACAATTGATTATTTTAAGTAACTGTGGTCACATTGAATTTGAGAAAATTTTTATAAAGATATAGTTTTTTATAAGTAAAAAAAAATATTCTTTAACCTCGATCCCTAAAAATATATTCCCATAAAGATCAAAAAAATTATTGATATCTATAGTTTTTTTTTATTTTGTAGAAAACGATGTGAAGCATCTTCTTCAAACCCTAATTACGGCTTATGTATTTTTTATTGCAATCATAACTTATTTTGTCGTATAATAAATGTCGTCAATCATACGCAACGTAGTGCAATTATTAGGAATTCAAATTAATTGCTCGCATCACAAGTAATGGGTAGGGTTCGTTCTCTCACAGAAGACTAAAACTCTCCGAGAGTTTTTGAATCGAAATTCATTTTTAGCAGAGACTTTGTTGTAGGATCAATAATCTCATTTTTGGCAAGGTTCACACCATCGATACAGTCAATATGACAAAAAGAGGATTACGAATCCACAAGTCATCTTTTATATTGACAAACTTATGACAACTAGTGTTTAACTGCTCTTGTTGTTGTCAAGTAGTGACAATAAAATGAATGCAAGTAAACCAACGTCGCAACGACTGTATTCAGTACAGTATGCCAAAAACAAATTCAGCCAATGCCCAAAAACCCAAGACGCAAGTGGGAATCGATAGATACGTCACTGTTTTTTCTTAAACGCGAATGAAGCTCTAAATCTTCGCAAGGAGAACCGATGCCAAAAGTACCCAGAGATAGGGAAAATACTGGACTACGTTCTGAAAACCGTTTTGCAATCTTCGATAGTGATCGTTCAAACCGCCTCTAATTTTATTGAGACAGAAACATTCAAATGAGCTTATTAAAAGTTTGATTTCGCTATATGCTGAAAACTCCTTTTTAGGGTTCCGAACGCAAAGGGTAAAAACGCAACCCTATTGTTTTCGCTGCAATATCTGTCCGTCTGTCCGTCCGTCCGTCTGCCACCGCCTATTATCTCTGCAACCGTAACAGCTAGACTCTTGTAATTTTCGCAGAAGATGTATAACTGTTGCCGCTATAGCAACAAATACTAAAACTTATAGGGTGTTCCGATAGAGACGTGTTATTCACGTATATGTGTTTATTTCTTGAACTGTAGGAGGAATACGCTAAAAATATGCAAGCAGTAATTAAAACTCAGTTCGTTGTATAAACAAGTATAACAAAAGAAACCTAAAAACTAAAAGGTGTTCCGATAGTGACGTGGAATGCATGTATATGGCTTAAGTTTTGAACCATAATAGGTAAACTCTTTAAAATTTCTACAGAAGGGATATAACTGTGGACGCTATAGCAAAAAATATTAAAACTTATAGGGTGATCCGAAAGTGACGTGTTATTTGCGTTTATGTCTTTATTTCTTAAAGAAGCAGCCACTTAAAATTTGAAGACAGTAATTAAAAAGGTGTGCAAAATTAAACCTAACAATTAAAGGGTGTTCCGATAGTGACGTGATTTGCATGTATATGGCTTTATTTTTGAATTATAATAGGTAGACTCTTGATTTTTACAGGAGCTGTATTACTATGGTCACTACAACAAATAGTAACAATTAAAAGGTGTTCGGACAGTGATGTCATTTGCATGAATATGACCTAATTTTTAAACCATAATAGATAGACTCTTTAATTTTCATGGTATATTAGGGCCTAATTTTTGAACTATTACAGGTAGACTCTTGAAAGTTTCACAGAAGGTGTGTTAATATGGCAGAGTCCTGTTTTTCACGTAGATTGCCTTATTTTTTGAATCGTAATAGGTAGACTCTTGATAGATTAATAGAAAGGTAATTGCCATGGCCTCTATAACAAATAATAAAATTACAGGGTGTTCCGATTGTGGCTTGATTTGGACGTGTCTTGCCTTATTTGTTGAACCGTAATAAGTAACTCTTGAACTTTTTACAGTAGATGTGTTGCCGTCGCCGCTATTTCAATTAAAGGGTATTCCGCAATAACATGATTTCACTTCTATTCTTTTCTTTTAGAACAGTAATAGGCTGTCATTTAATATTTACACAGATTATATTTTACAATATCTACTTTAGCAACAAGTCACGAAAATATATTTAATAAAAAATTAAAGGGTGTTCCCTATATGTCGCGAATTTAAGGAATTTGGCCTTCACTTCTGAACATTATAGGCAGACACAGGGTATTTACATTACACAGGGTATTTAGTACTATGCTCTAGTATAAAAAATAATTCAAAACTAAAGGGTGCCCCATAAGACGTGAAAAAAGTAACAACTTGTATTTTTAAAGTTGTACTGAACATAGTACGGAACCCTACGTGTGTGAGTCTGACTCGCAGTTGACTGATTTATTTCATTTCTTTTTCAAATTCAAATATGTTCCATAACGATTAGATCTGTTAGAATGAAATAATAAATAAGAGACTTTTTCTTTATTTTCTTTTTATGGATATGTATTTATCAAAAAGTATTTTCAACCTTAGATGTTGCTATTGGTATTGATAAAACTTCATGAACTTTTTTTCAACAAGAACATTTTTTAAAGCCCTTGAAAATATTTGAATTCAAAACAATTCTCCAAAACATAAAAGAAAAAATTTCATCCAATTAATTTGAAAGAATTTCGGCAATTGGAAACAACATAAGCAGGTGCTAAAAAGTAAAAAAATATTTTTAATTTTCTTATTAAAAAAAAGTGCAATAATATTTTTTTTTTTTTTTTTGTGACATAAAATGTTAACAGATTTTTTTTAACGAACCCTTAGCTACATTATTGCCGAAGAAAGTGAAGTGCTATCACCTAGTATGAATGAGATATTAGACAAAAACTAATGACATATTTTTTGAAGGGCCCACTGATTTTCAGAATCTTTGGAGGACCAAAAATAAAACTTGGTCATACTTTCAACCAAATGCCTACAAAGTTAAGTTGGTGTCGCTTTTCTTGCCGCCTCAATGTTTTCTCACAATTCGTGTAAGTATTTGAAAATGTTATCCTTCAACCTCTTCTCAAATTAATACCACAATTTCTCAATTAGATAGTGATCAGGGGACTGAACTCGTCATTTTAAAACGTTAATGTTTTGTTCCTCGAAGCAACGCTTCACAAGCCGTCAAGTACCTATATGTTTTGGATCGTTGTCGTGCATAAAATTCCATAAAGCGGCAAATTTTCTTCAGCGTATTTTCTATAGTATTTGTTTGTATAAATATTTGTACATTTTTGAAGAAATTTTATGGTGTACTTTGGATGATGCTGCTAATTAATGGGACGACATACATACAGTTTTCCGTCAGATCCCCATCGACAAAACTTGGATTCATCACTCCAAAGCATGGGTTTCTAAAAACTTATCGCAAACTCTAGCCCGGATTCTATGTTCTTTTTTGAAATAAAACGCTTTCTTTGTGATTTGAGATGCTTCACCTACCCTTCGTCCTATTGTTTTGAAATAAACTTCAATTCCATGTACAGACCGCACTTCAACTTGCATCTGCTTGGAGCTTTTGAATCGGTCAGATTTACATTTATTAATTTTACAAGCAGTGATTAATAATTTGCTGACATGGGGGGATTCAATTACATTTCAATTACAATTACAGGTAATGTGTAATTGAAAATTTTCAATTACTAATTACAAGTAATTGTAATTGTAACTGAAATCAGTGACTTAAATCAATTACAACTGCTTGTAATTTATAACTTTAAAATTTCAATTACAATTACTTGTAATTAGTAATTGGAAATTTTCAATTACTAATTACATGTAATTGTAATTGGAAAAGTTCAATTACAAGTCATTGTAATTGTAATTAGGCAGTAATAATTACTTCCAATTGAACGAAATTCAATTATATTCCTAAAAATTTTAAGTTTATCTTATAAATTGAACTGAATTGGTCAGCGCGAATGTGATAAACGTAAAACACATGTGATCACATGTGAGCTTGCATGATTAACATTTTTGTGCGTAATTGATTTCGGATTTTTACTTTACCATACGGTAAAGTATAGTAATCATGAAAAAAATCTAGGTTGAGATTTCGACGGATTTATACGTTTTGAGGTCCCTTGAATCCATTTTGACTATTTTCGCGATGATGTCTGTGGGTGGGTGTGTATGCCACTATTTTTATGGAGTTCGTACATCATGTCATACCGTTTGACATATTAACATGAAATTAAGTACGTGCCTTTGGTATATGGAGATGAAGAGCTGTATAGTTTTTGGACGTAGTCAAGAGAGGCAAGGGGTAGTTTCATTACCCCCAAATTTTGTGAACGGTCTACAGGTCATATCGTATGACATTTAGAAACGAAATTAAGTATGTGCGTTTGGTTTATGGAGATGAAGAGCTGTATAAATTTTGGGCATAATCGGGAAGGGGCAAGGGGTAGTTTATTTAACACCTCTAACTGAAAATAATTAGTTTTTCGATTCGAATTTTTGTACTCTTATTCTTTATGTAATATATCCATAAAAATATCTGTTTCTATTGGGTATGGTAAAGTTGAGTGTAGGCCACTCCAGATTTTTTTTTTTTTTGCTATTTCAAATCTCTTTATTTTTATGCATTAATTGTTTTTTCTAACTTCAGAAAAAACTGATACAAGTATCTGCTTTTGTTAGTATTAGTTTACGTGACTATCCCAAAAAAAGATTATGTGTTTTTGTTTTTAAATATAAAGCCTAATTTGTTTATTCAAATAGAATTGTTATTATTTTTTATAATTTACGTATATGTAATTGATAATTTTTGTATTTAAATATTTTTTGACAATAAATACAAAAATGTTCAATTATATGTAATTGTAATTGAATTTTTCAATTACAATTACATGTAATTAGTAATTGAAAACTTTCAATTACATGTAATTAGTAATTGAAAAATTATTACATATTACATATACATATACATATTTTACATATTACTTGTAATGTTATTAAAAAAAACTCAATTACTTGTAATGTTATTGAAAAAACTCAATTACAATTACAAAATTTGAACGTAATTGTAAGTGAAAATTTCCAATTACAATTATATGTAATTGAGTAATTGAATGTGTAATTAATTACAAACTATAATTGATATCCCCCAAGTCTGATAATTTGATGTTGCAAGAGATTGCAATTATGTTTAATTATATGTCCACTACTGTATGTTGATTTTAAGTAATAATAATCTTGTAAGCTATAATTTTCCTTAATAATAAACAAATTTAACTTATGCTTTATTAATTTTTAATTAGAAAGTCGGGTGTTTTGATATGCATAAGCAGTCTTTTTTTTTGCGGTGTTTGCAAGACCAACGTTTTTTTCCCTTCTGTTGCAGATTGGTTGATTTGTGGGTTTATGAAAGTGATATCAAGATTTACTGATCAAACAATTCAAATCATTTATAATTTACTTCAGTGCAAAGCTGTCGTCTTAGACGTCATCATTTTTCTTATCAAAATTAAATATTTCAATTTAAATTTATTATTATTGTTATAATTAACCGCTGTCATAAATTAAAAAAAACCCACTGATTGAATTTAAGCAGCAGTTAATATTGAAGTGGTGGCTCTTATTTTTTCTTTTTAAACCTTTAACTGTTTAAGGCCCAACTATAATATGCATAAGCTGGCTTAAGCTAATGTCAAAAAATTAACGAGAAGTCTTTCAAATGCTTAAGCAACTTATTGAAGACTTTTAGGTGGCTACAACGTACTTACATGCCGCTAAAAACTATTATGACTCAGTTGGACATTTGTTTTATTCGTACTTTTGAAAAATATTAATTTTTTTCTGAATAAATTAAATTTGTTAACAAAAAGGTGTTAAATAAACATATTTTATGTAGCTAATACCATTCATTAAGCTGTAGCTTAAGTGGTTAGCACGTTGACTACTAAGCAATGGTCACGAGTTCAAATCTCAGCCGTGGCAACATCAATTTTTCTGATATGTATTAACTTTTCTTTATGATAATTCATATTACAGCGCCCTCCTTCGCCGGTATTACCACATAGCACTAAATCCACGTCGAAGTAAAATAATTATAAATTGGCTATGCTAGCTTCGAACTAATTCGACTAAATGACTCCAGAGGCGCTGCAATACTGTAAAAATAATCATAACGTGCAATTGCAGTGTTGCCAGAATCGAAGCTTTACTATCACTAACCATCTGTCTTATCTACTACTATCCCTTTCCAAAGGAAGTACCACAGTTAATGTAGGCATTAACTGCCTGTGTGGTACTTCTCTTAAAAAAAAATATACACATTAATAATTATTTTTAATAGTTTTAAGAAAATTACGAAAGAAATATTTCTCATTTTTGGCTGTTTGTGTAATTTTGGCCAAAAGTACTAAAAAATACAGCGGTGTACATCACTCAACTCATAAACAATAAAATGCTCTTTCTTTTCAATTTCGATTATTATACAACGCCTCCCTTTTTTCTTATAGAAACTTCTTTTTTTAAACATTTGATATTAATTTGGATATAATTTGTTCACTTTCGTTCTCCATTGCAATTTTTTATGACTACATTCAGATGTAAAACACAAAGCACAAACAGCTGTTTCCGTACGGAATGTGCGATCGGTTTCCGACTTTGCTTAAGCAAATGACATTTGACGAAACTCAACGAAAAGTGTTGTTAAGTACATTATAGTTTGCCTCATATGATTTATATGTAATTGCACAGTTGCTTAAGTTGGTTTAAGCTAGCTTATGTATATTATAGTTGAGCCTTAAGTTGGCTTAAGCTAGCTCATGCATATTATAGTTGTGCCTTTAGTTTTGTTTCAAAAAACTTTCTGCCTGCTTAATGACAAGTGATGACGAGTATACACGACGAAAAGAGAGTAAAACTTTTTTGCCTTGAAATTAACGAATTGTGACAAAAGAAATTAGTAGAAGGGAAAAATTTCCCATTCAAATATCGGGTGGTTTAATTTTAAGGGCCGATGTTGAATGTGAACCACAGCTAAACGTTAGGTTTTTTTCTGCATTTAATTTGACATTTCTCAATTTCAGACTTACTCAATTTGAACCATGGAAAGGTACACAATCGAGCAATGGTCAGAATAGTGGCAAGAAATAGCAAACGTTGGATGATGAATTTTCGAAGAAAATCATCTTCAGTGATGAGGCACATTTTCACCTCAGTGGATTCGTCAATTAGCAGAATTGCCGCATTTGGGCGAATGATAATCCAAGAGTGATTGTCCAAAAACCAATACACCCACAAAGAGTGACTTTTTAGTGCGGTTTATGGGCTGGCGGCATCATCGGACCGTATTTTTTCCAAAACGAGACCTGTAAGCATTTACTGTGAATGTTGTCCGCTATCGTGAGATGATAACGCAGTTTTTATGGCCCGAATTGGAAAATATGGATGTGGACGATATATGGTTTCAAAACAGGACTGTGCCACTTGCCACACAGCTAACGAAACAATGACTCTTTTGCGCGACAAATTCAATGGCCGTGTAAAGGGTTACGTGGTGGCGATGTCAATTGGCCGCCAAAATTATGTGATATAACACCGTTGGATTTTTTCTTTCTTTGGGGTTATTTGAAAGAAACGGTATACGTCGATAAACCAGCAACAATCCAAGAGCTAAAGGATTTTGTGGAACAAGATCAACGTGAGGAGATACCTAAGTATCCTGGTCCCAATATAGGATACTTTTTTTCCGCAAAAATATCTTAGAAAGTGGAGAAAAAGCAGTGAAGTACGCAGTTTAACTAACCGGATATAAATACTTTACTTTTTATAAAGTAAAAAAATACATAAAATGATACGTAACCAAGCTGTTAAATTTCGATTACGATTAGTAATCAATTACATTACTTTTTAAAAAGAATCGTAATGATTATATAATCCACTATTCAACAATTTCTGATTACTAATTGATTACGATTACAAATAATCAGGATTACTTGCGATTACTGAAAAATAATCAAAAATAATCAAAAGTAATCAAAAATGACTTCGACTACTTTAAAAGATTACTTTTGACTATTTTTGATTACTTTTGATTTTTTTGTGATTACTTTTGATTATTTTTCAGTAATCGCAAGTAATCCTGATTATTTTTTGATTATTTGTTATAATGAAAGCCAATTCAAATTTTATGTAAATGAGTATTATTATTCATTATTTATTCATTTTATTGTAGCAGAATTTAATTTATTTATGTTACTTGCTTAATTCAGATTTTCAATTATTTAGCGGATTCACCCTAACTTAACTTTGTATAGTTTTTTTTCAATAAATGTAATGTACAAGATTCCTTTAAAAATAATCAAAAGTAATCACAAAAAATCAAAAATAATCAAAAGTAATCAAAAATAGTCAAAAGTAATCAAAAGTAATCTTTTAAAGTAGTCGAACTCATTTTTGATTACTTTTGATTATTTTTGATTATTTTTCAGTACTCGCAAGTAATCCTGATTATTTTTCGATTACTTGTAATCGTAATCAATTTCTAATCGTATCAAACTGAATGTAATCGTATTGTAATCATTACTTCTACTTTAAAAAAAAGTAATCTAATTACTAATGATTACGATTACTAATCATTACTTAACAGCTATGTACGTAACATATCTTAAGGCGGAACTAAAAACGCCGGTATTACCACATAACACTAAATCGCCGGCCAAGTAAAATAATTATTCAGCCCTATTCCCGTTGGCGTTTTAATTGCAATAGTCGGTCGTTTCTATGTCGTTGTCGTTTTTATTGTCTTTTCGTTGCTAAATTCGTATTCTTGAAATATATTGACTCGATGAAGAAACGTTATCCAAAACAAAAAGAAAAATTAATAAAGTGTGGTAGCACTGGAATTTTTTGTGTTGTTATTTATGTACATTTCATTTTTGTAAATTTCTGAAAAGTTTGTTATTTTTTAACTAAATATGGCGAGTACTGAATTTTATTTTTGAAGTTCAGGTGATAATGATGACGTAATGGATATAAATATACATCGGGAGATGCTACTACAGAACGTTAACATTTTTGCCATCCCAGATTCTAAGTACGAAACTCGATTCGTAGCGATCTAACTTCTTCATGGTCGGCGAATGCCACTACGTTTCCTTTCGGGTTACTTTGTTTTTCAAATTTTAATAGGTTTGACACCGCTTCCTCCAATGGGGACAATCGAACCTGTTTATAACAGCCTTCCCCTGTTGCTCTGGATTCAGAGCTTAATTTTTATCTTGATTGATTGATTTTTAATTAATATTTTCTTAATTTAGTTTTACTTTAAGAACTGAAAACCCAAACAGATTTAAAATCTCGGCAGTTTCGCTTTAAAAATCACTAAACTTTAGGGTCCTTTCTAAAAAAAACTAAAATTTCGAACTTAATGTACTTTTTTTATTTTAGTATTTTTTTTTTGTAGTCGCTTGAATTTCGTTGCCTGCAATTATGACGACAGAGAACGAATGTTTTATTGTCGTTTCTATCTTCGTTTCAAAATAGAGAATACCGATATATTTACGTTAACGCCAACGGTAATGACGTTTTTATTTCGTTTTCAAACTACAACGCCAACGGGAATAGGGCCGATTAATTGGCTATGCTAGCTTCAAACTATTTCGCCTAAAGAACACCAGAAGCGCTTGCGAAGCTTTACTATCGCACTAACCATTTGTCTTATATACTACTATAACTTTTTAAAGGAAGTTAATATAGGCTTTAAATGCCTGAGTGTTACTTCTCTTAAAAAAAAACTAAAAACGGAAGGGTCTTTGGTTTGGATTGCTTTCAAAGCAAAATCGAAGAAAATATTAAAGGACACTGACGAAGTGGCGGGCACAGCTAGTTTATAAATATAAAACAATGATTTAAAATTGTTTCTTAAGCTATCTATGCTGGACATTACTGAATTAAAAGCAAACATAAATTAATTTATTCACAAAACCTATTTTTAAATAAAATGTCAAAAGCAAAACAGCTGTTTCTGATTTTCTCACTCCCTTTTTTTTTGCTATTCCCAGGGAGATTGGAATAAGGGAGATTTTTCCCGGGAACAAAACATTAAGAGGGGAAAACATTCCCCGTGAATATTCATAATTGGGCTGATAATTTCGCAGAGCCGGGCACCGCTTTGATATTGCTAAATTTACAACTATTGTGTTAATAATAAAAATCTACAATCTATAATCTACGAGTAATGGCTGTTAATTGCCTACCAAAGATTGGCTAATAGCAAGAGCATTTTAAATTATCCAAACATTAAAGAAAACAAAAATAAAAATAGCAAAAATGAAATAAAATAAAATAATTTATGATTCATATTAAGCCTGGGAATAATTAGGTTGTTCTAAATCAACGGTAGTCATAATAAAAATTATCAAAACTATTAACAACCACAAAGTAATCAACTGATAAGCTTTTAAATTAGCTGTTGTTAAATATATTTGTATATAAAATTTTAATTATCGCCAATAAAATGAATTGGTATGCAATAATGATAAAATCAAACGTTTTATTTTTTAATTTTGTTTACATTCCTTACAAATTTGCTACGCAGATAAACAGATTTGTTGGTAAAATAGGGTACTTCTTTTGTTGATATTTGACGTGGGCGTAGCACCTCCCATACAAAGTTAATATTTATTTTATTGGAATAGTGGGCGTGGTACCTCATATAAAGTGAAAAAATATTACCCTTTATCTAGAGAACTACAATAGGTAGCGCCTTGGAATTTTGCACCTGTAATCCCCATATTAACGTAAATAGTTTATCTAAAAACAGACTGCATTGGAATAGTGGGCGTGATACCTCCCATTTAAAGTGAAAAATGATTGTTGTGTTACTGGTGAACTACAATAGATGGAGCCTTGAAACTTTGCTCGAGTAACCCCTCTTATAATGCGCATAGTCTGCCAAATTACAGAATAAATTGGGACAGTGGGCGTAATACTTCCCATACAAAGTGAAAAATGTTTATCTTGTGCATAGAGAACTAAAATAGGTATGGTCTTATAAGTAGGTTCAAGTAACCCCCAAACCCTTGAGAATACTCTAGAAGAACATAGGCTAAATTGGGACAGTGAGCGTGGTACTCCCCATACAAAGTAAAAAATTATTATCCTGTATCTAGAGAACTGCAATAGGTAAGGACTTCGAATTTTACATCAGTAACCCCCATATTAAGATACGTTTTGTAGAGAAACACAGACTAGATTGAAATAGTGTTCGTGGTACCTTCTATACAAAATGAAAAATTTTTATCGTGTACCTAAAAAACTGCAATAGATAGATCCTTGAAACATTCCTAGGTTTCTAAATTTTTCTAGCTACTTATTTAACTAGACCTAGTCGTATTGGTATATTTATATCATGTTTCTAGCTATACAGGATGTGCCAACGTTTAAAATATGGCCTGGTGTACTATCCTAGATACAAAGTTCTCATTTTTTATATATTTTTCTCCGTTGCAATATTTTACATTAAAGGGAATGATAGTTATGAAGAATTCAATAACAGGCGAAAGGATTCGTGTATTATAGACACCGTGATCCTAGATATTTATTTCTCAAATATAATAGTTACGCCTTTTTCGAGCCGTTGCTGAAGTTATTTTAATAGGAAAGTACAACTGGACCGGATACTTTTTTTCCACAAAAATATGTTATTTCCAAGAGAAAGTGGAGAAAAAGTCTGAAAGTACTCCGATTTTTTTTTACCGATTATTTTATCGCCTTAAAGTATGCAGTTTAAGGCGTCTTTTTTTACGGTTACAAGCAGATGGCGCCGTTTTAAAATAATGACAAAATATGAATTAAAAGCGGGATATTTTAAACACTGTTGCGGAAAAGATGGCGCTGTTGTAAAATAATGCAAAATATGAATTACTGCCAAATAGCCAATTGAATAAAATTTGTATTTTTACTTTGTGAAATTACATTGTTATTAAAATATTAAATACGTAAGAGTCTTAAAATTTGGTGCGGATTACTTTCAAAGCAAAATCGAACAAAATATTGTCAGGACGCTTACAACGTGTGTGGGCACAGCTAGTGTATGTATATATGTATATATTTAAAAAAATAAAATTTTCTTAAGTTTAAAAAACAAACAAGGAATATATTTTCAGATTGTCAATGACCAAAAATCAATTAAACATATTCTCGTATACATATGAATGTAAAATCTGTCAAGAAATTCTTTTTACATAATGAAAAATGTTCTGTTTTTGAGGAATAGAGTATTTTTTATGTTTAAATTAATTTTTTTATTAATTTCATTTTATCTATATATTAACTAACAAACAACACACGTAAGGTTTCGTATTATGTTTAGTACAACTTTAAAAATTCAAGTTGTTAATTTTTTCATGTCTTATGAATCACCCTTTAATTCTAAAATTAAAGTCATAATCGCAAAAATTGCATCACTGTTGGAACACCCTGTAAATTTTAGTAATTGTTATAGCGGCCATGGAAATACACTTTCTATAAAAAATATCAGGTGCCTACCTATTGCGGTTTAAAAAATAAGGTAATATACGTGAAAAACATGTCACTGATGGAACACCCTTTAGATATTAGTAATTGTTAGAGCGGCCGAAGTATAACATCTAATGTAAACATTTCAAAAGTCTACCTATTACGGATCAAAAAATAAAGCTATTTACGTACAAATCATATCTCTGTCGGAACTCCCTTTAATTTTGTTATTTGTTATAGCGGCCATGGCAATTCTCTTTCTATACGTGAAAAACATGTCACTGTCAGGACACCCTTTAATTTTTAGTAATTGTCATAACGGCCATGGCAACACATCTTCAATACAAATTGAAAGAGTCTACCTATTACACTTCAAAAAATATGTCGTTATACATGCAAAACACTTCACTGTCGGTTAAACCTTTAAATTTTTATTGTTTTCATAGGGGTCATAGTATACACCATTTGTGGTTAAAAAATTAGTTACTGGTTATGCAAATAACGTCACTGTCGGCACACCCTTTAATTTTTACTATTTATTATAGTGGCCACAGTAATACACCTCCTGTAAAAAGTTCAAGAGTCCACCTATTATCGTTCAAAACTTATGCCATATACACGCAAATCACGTCACTATCCGAGCACCCTTTAATTTTTAGGTTTAATATTGTATACTTGCTTATAACGCGAACATAGTTGAAATTACTGTCTGCAAATTTTTAGTGGTTGCCTCCTATAGCTCAAGAAATAAAGACATAAAGACAAATAACACGACACTTTCGGAGCACCCTATAAGTTTTAGTATTTATTGTACAGCTATACACCATCTGTGAAAATTTCAAGAGTCTACCTCTTATGGTTAAAAACTTAGGCCTTATACATGCAAATCACACCACTATCGGAACACCCTTTAATTCTTAGGTTTATTTTTTTATAATTGTTTATATAACGAACTAAGTTTTAATTACTATTTTTAAATCTTGAGTCTATGCCTTCTTCAGTTCAAGAAATAAACACATATTCGTGAATAACACCTCTCTATTGGAACACCCTATAAGTTTTAATATTTAACGCTATAGCGGCCACAGTAATACACCTTGTGTGAAAATTTCAAGAGTCTACCTATTATAGTTCAAAACTTAGGCCTTATACATGCAAATCACATCACTATCGGAACACCCTTTTATTTTTAAGTTTATTTTTTAGACTTGTTTATATAGCATACTAAGTTTTAATTACTGCTTGCATATTTTTAGTGTATTCTTCCTACAGTTGAAGAAAAAAGCACATATTCGTAAATAACACCTCTCTGTCGGAACACCCTATAAGATTAAGTATTCGCTACTATAGCGGCCACAGCTATACACCTTGTGTGAAAATTTCAAGCATCTACCTATTATGGTTCAAAACTTAGGCCTAATACATGCAAATCACACCACTATCGGAACACCCTTTAATTTTTAGATTTATTTTTTTATAGTTGTTTATATAGTGAACTAAGTTTTAATTACTATTTGTAAATTTCAAGTGTATCCCACCTACAGTTCACGAAATAGGCACATATTCGTGAATAACACCACTCTATCGGAACACCCTTTAAGTTTTAGTATTTGTTGCTATAGCGGCAACAGCTATACATCATCTGTGAAAATTTCAAGAGTCTACCTATTACGGTTCCAGAGATAAAAGGCGCTGACAGACGGACAGACATTGTAGCGAAAACAATAGGGTAACGTTTTTACACTTTGTGTACGGAACCCTAAAAAACACCAAAATTGAGTTGTCAAGAAAATGTTTTTTACAATTTTTGCTCTTGTTATTATTTTTACATTACTGTTAATTTTTATTGGTCAACTATAAGTTTTTTTTCGAAAGTCGAGTTACTAATGATATGTTTTATTGAAATTTGAGTTTAGATTTCCTAAAAATAAAACGAGTTAAAAACGACAAATTAACAAGAATTTTAAAAACCTGCTAAAATTACATCGTCTACTCTGATTCAAATGGTTTACAATAATGTCGCAATTGGTAAAACTGTGCAAGAATTGTCTAAAATGTGTTAAATAACAAGATTCTAACTATTTACAATATTTTAAGTCGTAATAAAAATCAAAATAGGCTCACATTAGACCTGTCATCTGGCCACCCTCGCATGATTTTGAAGAGAACAGAACAGAACGATAATCCTTCGGTATCCACAAGAACACTTTTAAGTGAACTAAGAGAAGAATGTAGCCTAACTGTCTCCCACGAAATCATAAGGCAAGTCTTTAAGTAGAACGGATATTCATCAAAAGTAGCTCGAAAGAAACCATTGCTTACAATGCAACACAAAAAAGGCGATTGCTTCTGGCTGTAACCCATATTTCCAAATCTGTCGTTTACTGGGATGTCGTTGTATTTTACGAAGAGATAAAGATGTTGCATTTCTAAAACGGTGGGCCCAATAGAGTATGGCGTTAACACAGTTCTAGTAGAAAATTTTGGAAAACTTTCTGTAAAAGTTTGTAGGTTCATATCTAGTAAGAGAGTTGGAGTAATTTGTTTTATAGTTGCGAATCAGTACCTGAATATAATAAATGGTCATCTAATTTTTAGGGTCAATAAATATAGGATTTATACTGATAGAAAACCGAATTTCAAGTTTTAGCAGGATAATGACCCTAAACATAAGGTTCTTCTGGTAAGGATGTGATTTTGTAAATCTGTGGCAAAGTACTGTCTACTGCTGCTCAGAGTCCTGACTTATTTATCCCAGTTGAAAATGTGTGAGCTTATGTGAAAAAAACGTTTCTAAGAGGCGTTCCAAAAGCCAAGATGAGTTAAAAGCTGTAATTTTTGAGGAATGGAATAAAATTCTAACGGAATGTGTGCAAAAATTAGTTTATTCCATCAAAGAGTATCTGCAAGCCATGATTGATGCCAATGGTTGCCATACAAATTACTGATTGTCTTACAATTCTACATATATCCATCGCATTTTTGTTTCATATTATGTACCTTAGTATGTAAAACCATTTTTTTGACAACAAAATTCCGGAACTTTTTCTGTTTTTAGGGTTCCGTACACAAAGTGTAAAAACGTAACCCTATTGTTTTCGCTACAATGTCTGTCCGTCTGTCAGCGCCTTTTATCTCTGGAACCGTAATAGGTAGACTCTTGAAATTTTCACAGATTATGTATAACTGTTGCCGCTATAGCAACAAATACTAAAACTTATAGGGTGTTCCAATAGAGAGGTGTTATTCACGAATATGTGCATATTTCGTGAACTGTAGGTGGGATACACGTGAAATTTACAAAAAGTAGTTAAAACTTAGTTCACTATATAAACAACTATAAAAAAATAAAAATAAAGGGTGTTCCGATAGTGGTGCGATTTGCATGTATAAGGCCTAAGTTTTGAACCATAATAGGTAGATGCTTGAAATTTTCACAGAAGAAATTTTATAGGGTGTTCCGATAGAGAGGTGTTATTCACGAATATGTGCATATTTCGTGAACTGTAGGTGGGATACACTTGAAATTTACAAACAGTAATTAAAACTTAGTTCACTATATAAACAACCATAAAAAAATAAAAATTAAAGGGTGCTCCGATAGTGGTGTGATTTGCATGTATAAGGCCTATGTTTTGATCCATAAAAGGTAGACTCTTGAAATTTTCGCAGAAGGTGTATAGCTGTGGCCGCTATAGCAACAAAAATTAAAACTTATAGGGTGTTCCGATATAGAGGTGTTATTTACGAATAAGTGTTTATATCTTGAACTGCAGGAGGCATACACTAAAAATTTACAAACAGTAATTAAAACTTAGTTTAATTAGAAAATTAATAACAATTGAAACTACCGGGTAGATCGATACGAAGAGTACTGATGACGGACGTAGCTGTCTAGAAAATGCATTCTGCTTTGCTGGTATCTAATTTTTCTTTATCTCTTTATAATTAAGAACTTAAGACTAAATAATTAATTTATTAATTCAAAAATAGTTCAAATAAAATTCATATAATTTATTTAAATTAATTTAGTAAAAAAAAATTAATAAAAATTAAAAAAGCAAACAACATTTTCTATTATAACTTTCACTATGTAAAAACATTTCCTTGACAGACTGTATGTAAATATATCTTTTAGCAAGCATATGCATGTTTGTATCTACGTGCCATCCTAAAGAGGAAATAAAAATGCCCACTAAGCAAAACAAACATGTATTTATGTTTTTTAGGCATGATTTACGACACAAGTAAATAATTGCTGTTCCATTTAAATTGGACCAAAAGATCAATGACTTAATTTAATGTTTTGTTTACATAATTATTTCTAAATGTTTTTTTATTTTATTTACCAAATAATTATTCATTATTTTTAACAACAACAAAAGTTTTAATATGTCTGGTTTTTAAATGTTTGATAGATTTGTTATGTAATTTAAGTGATCGCTCATTTTAGTTCAAAGTTATAAAATGAACTAGTTGAATTGCTATTTTTTCTCTTGAACTATGATTTGTATTCTCAGCTGCTTTCTATAAATCACAAAGCAACAAAGCAAATCTGTAGACAGTTTTTATAACTTTTATATAGTTTTCAAAAATAAAAAATAATAAATTCTTAAAATGGTTAAATGACTAATACTCTGACAGCAATGTAGTGCTGCCAAACATCAATACACTTATCAACAAGCATTTTAGTTCATTTTTAACCGACTTCAAAAAAAGAAGGAGGTTATCAACTCGTCTGAATGTTGCTTTTTTTATGTTGGTGCCCGCAGAACTCAGGCATTTCTGAACCGATTTTAAAAATTTTTTCTTTATTAAAGGGTGTCCCCATACAACATACGTGTGTTTTACGTGTATTATGAACCGTAAAGGGCACCCTTTTAAAATTTAAAAAAACTGCATATGACTATAGCTGTCAATAACAGAAATTAATAAAAAAATAAACTTAAAAATTAAAAGGTGTCCCCATATATGATGTAAATTTAAATATTTAAACCATTGTAGACAATCACTTGAAAATTGGACAGAATGTCCAATATTTATAATCAGAAATTAAATATTTATAATTAGAAGTTAAAGGGTGTCCCAATAGTTGATGTAATTTGATGTATATTGCCAAACTTTTGAACCGTAACAGAGAGACGGTTGAAATTTACAAAGAAACTATATATCTAAGTCCTTTATAACATCAAGTATATAATTTTAATTTGGAAACTAAAGGGTGTCCCCATAATTAATATAATTTAACCTATCTAGCCCTATCTTTTGAACTGTTATAGACAAACACTTGAAAATTAGACAGAATCTCCACTACTATATCCCGTATGATAACCTTTATAAATATTTAAAATTTTAAAGGGCTTCTTAATACTTGATGTAAATTGATGCATATCGCCAAACTTTTGAACCGTTTTAGACAGACATTTGAAATTAACAAAGAATCTGTCCTTTAAAATAACTGTTTAATTTAAAATTGTACATTAAAGGGTGTCCCCTAGGTGATATTCTTTGGAACCGTTAATTTTTATTACTGTGCCAGTAATAATAACTATAAAAAAAATAAAGGGTGTCCTCATATCTGACGTAATTTGTCGTTATGGATAGACATTTTAATGTACAGAACGTATATTACTTGTCCGTTAGAGCAACAAGTATAGAAGTATTTGAATTGAGTACTATTTCTTATAGATTACTTCCTTTTAAATTTTTAGTTTAGAATTGATGCATATATATTTGTTTTGTAGTCGGTTTTTTTTTTTGCAAGAATTATGTTCAATAGTTTTAACCATAGATAACACATAGATAGACAACTGAAATGTCAAAAACCTAAGTCTTTTGTCAAAAAACGGAAGTCTAAGAATGTATTGGTAGAACAATTTGTATAAGTGTGAGTTAAAAAAAAAATTCCCCACAGCATCTAAACGGTACATAGTTTTGTATAAAATGTTTTATTAAAAAACACTATATTTTTTACAATCAATTTTAGATGTTAAAATTAAATACTTCTTTTGTTATTAAATAAGAATTTGAATTTGGTATTTTTTCTGATATATTTATGTGCAAAAGACGTTGGATTCAATACTAAGTTTAATTATTTATTATGCTGTATTGAAAAGTTTCATCCCCTAAAAGACAAAAAAATACAATACTGTGAAGAAATAAATTTTACCTAACAAATGTCAACAAAATTATATTTATTATATTTATTATTGCCATCCATAATCGACCTATAATAGGTCGATTATGGATGGCAACTCAACCGCAGTTGCGTTGTCAGTTGCCGAAATTGTATTATGTATGGCAACTAAAACTTGTTAATTTTGGTTGCCAAAATGGCAACCATAAATTTGCAGTAGATTTTTTTTTTCACAAATTATAAAGTAAAAACTGCACTAAAACTAAAAAGTAATTTAAATTTTCGTCATCCCTTTCCTCATAATCTTACAAGCAACGTTTATTGGCTCTCTTTCTGCGTTGTTCACGTAATCAACCAAGAAAAGAATAACGATGATGCGAATAATATTTCGTATTTTTATAGAAACATTTGATCAGCAGTTGGTTAATTTTTGATGAAAATGGTCGAAAAGTAGTTGCTGGACACGGATGGTTATAATTTACAGTATGATCTTCAGGTGGATGAGGAGTTTTCTTTTTAGATTTATTGCCATGGCTGGAACATTATGATAAACTTGCATTACGTTTACGAGTGTGCTTAGAAACATTTTTAAAGAGATTGAATACTAATTTCAAAAAGAATCAAATCTGTAGACATGTAATAATATTTTTTTGTATTTTCTTTCCTATTCATTAAAAGCTATTTTATTGTTTACATTTACTTCCCGTTGCTAGACTGTCAAAATAGCATTATCGATCACTTTATGGCTACTGAAAAAGGTTGTCTTAGATAATACCAATTTTTTCCCCAGTTGCGTTGCCTTTTGACAAGTAAAGTTGGGTTGCTATCCGTAATCGACCTATTATTTTTTGTTAAAAACTTAAAAATACTTTAAATTGAGAATGAATTTCGAGTTAGAAAATTTTAAATTATTTACATATTTAGAAAGTGCAACGATATATCGCTTAATAGTGTTTTAATGCGTACCCGTATTGGTGAGGACATTTATAGCCACGTTTTTGACATTTGGAGAGTTGGCCATCTATGTAATCTATGGTTTAAACACAAAAAAATAGCTCAATAATTTATGTGTGTGGTTTTTGAATAAATAAATAACTAAAAGGCATGTGCAGTTCGCAAATTTGCCAGGGTGTGATCGTCTTAGTTTCCTCCAAAATCTGGAGCGCAACCTATACCTTCGTATAAGAAGCGAGACTCCAAATTCAGCTAGGTAAAAATTAATGAGTTTAATGGTGCCCCTCAAGTGAAGGTCTTGAGTTTATTGGTTCTCCTCCAGGTAAAAATTGAGTTTAATGGTGCTCTTCCAGTAGAGTAGAGTTTTTTAAAAGGTGCTCCACCAATATCCGACTTATTGAAATTAAAATTTATAGGTTATAAACGAAAACGAAACGATTACACGTGGCTGATTAAGATACCACCAATAACAGTACCGTAGTACAGCTATTCGAGGACGCCAATCAGCCAGTGTGAGAACGAGACGCAAACCACTCGAAGGCCGAGCAACAAGGACGGCCTGATTGACTTTAAGCGATAATGACAATGACGCACGCAGGTGTTCCCCGACCCAGAGCTACTTTACGACTGGCTCAATAATTTAACTAGATAGACGTAAAAATTTGAACTAGTTCAAGGCGAATTTATATCCGGTGGTGTTAATAGCCCAGCTGAATTTTGTTTCTTTACGTTTTTGGAGGCAGGTTTTGTCAAAGTTTGTTTATTTTGAAACAATATTGAAAACAAAAAAAAAAAAACAAAAAAAAAATGAAACGAAACGAAAAACAAAATTATTTTAAAAAAAAGGCGTCAAATATGAATGTATGTTGAGTTTTTATTTTAAATTTTTAATACACACAACACAATAACACATACACAAATTTTCACAACATTTTAGCAATTTAAATGAGCTGTGGTGGGTCCAGATTCTTTTTTTATGCTTTTATTTTAATTTCTTTTTATGTTTTTAGTTCTATTTTTTTCTTCGTTTTTTCTTTTAGTAAAAATAAATAAAACACATAAGGTTTGTTCCTTAATTAAAAATAGTTAATAAATTTATTTTTTGTTCTTTGCTAGTCATGCAGCCAGCAACTCTAGAAATATTGTAGGTCATTTTAACATCTTTCAGGGATCCTTACACATAAGATTAATAAGCCCTTAAATTATTATTGTGTGAAAAAATAATTCAATGCAATATTTTTCATAAATATTGGAAGTTTCTGCTTCGAAAGTAACCGAAGACAGCTATTATTTTACATTTTGCTTTGATATTAATTAAGGCGAATTAATTTATTTTGACAGAGGCAGCCAAGGCACATTAATCAGGTAACCTCACTACGAAAGGCAAATATTAAGACGAAAATTTTTAAATTTTTTTAATATGAAGTTTGATAGTTCAACTTCCATTTAAGGGGAAAAATTGTAAGTTTAACTGTCAAAAATCATATAAAAAAAATTAAAATTGTTCGCCTTAATATTTCCCCTTCGTAGTGAGCCTACCTGATTAATATGCATTGGAGGCAGCCGACCAAACAAAATCAAAATACATGTTGTTTTGTATTGTTGTACATGTTGTCGTCGCGCTTTCACATGATAAATATATTCACCTTGAACTAGTGCGTTCGTGAACTGCCCAAGTCTAATGTTTGTAAAAAAAATTGATTTTAAGATGTTGGTTAACACAATTTTAGCAAAAAATTTTAGATAAACTCGAAAATAATGTATATAAATGCTACAGACATAACTGGGACGAACGACGAATTTTTCGTTTCAAATATTCGTCCAAAAATATAAAATACATGTATGTTTGTGTATTTGAAAATGCACACAATCAATGCGTCTACTAAATTCGTCATGCGTAACGAACACCGCGATAGTTTTATTTAATTACTAGCTGTGCCCACCACTTCGTCAGCAATATTTTGTTCGATTTTGCACCAAAGACCCTTACTTTTTTAATGCTTGAGTTATGGTTTATGTATTTACTTTATATAAAGGTTCCCATCCCTACTAATATAGCACTAATCGATATGCATACTTTAAGCATATCGGCAGCGCTTCAGTATTCCACACACAGAGCTCCATATTCGCAGATAAATTTTAATTAAAACTTTGAGTTCGGCTGGTAAACTCTCCTAAGTTAGAACGTCGCAATTTTGCCAGCCTTCTAGCAAATACAAAACATAACCATACCGGTACATGTTGCTTTGTATACATTTGTTTGTGCAGCTACCAACACAAGCATATCAGTATTTGTTTGGGTACCACTGGATTAAAGTGGTACCATGCCCATGGTATAATAATACAGTTAAATGCAAGGCGAATTCAAAAAAAACTAAGCAACCCGTTTTTGCCCGACTGTGTCAAATAATTTACTAAAATATAAAGAAAAATGTAAATAACATGAGCTGTGTTTGCAAACACTTGCATGAAAAATTATTCTTTATAAAAAATTAATTAAACATTATAATAAAAAAATAAAACTAAATTACATAGAAATATAAAAAAAAATTAAAAAGAAATTTAAAATTATAAAGATCAATCTCTAATGCTAATATAGGAAAGACACCTAAATAAATTTGCAGTACTTGTGAACTAAATCTAACGACCCTTAAGCCGATATGGCTGCTTTAAGCAAGTCAGGAATTGATTGGGCTGCATATGGTCCTAGCCGCAGCATCAAATCCAGCTGATCATGTTATTTTATTGTCATTAGGTTATGCCGCATACCAAATTTCCGCCTACGAGAACTTATTTAAATTTAGTTAAAAAGTTTTACTTAAAAACATACATATATGTATGTATGTACATATATTTTTTTCTTTTCTTTAAGTAAACATTGCAAGTTAAATAAAGGTTTGAATAAAATACCGCAAATACTCCACAATGCAGTGTGTAACATAAAAATTGTATTTTCTATTTATTATTAATTTTTAAGTGCGCGAACAGAGTTTTTTACAAGGTTTGACATTTTCAGATAAGCAAATTTAAACAGCTGTTCTAACAGTTTTACCTGTATTATTATGCCATGTCAAATGTCAAACCTTACATAAAACTCTGTTCGCGCACTTAAAAATTTGTAATAATTAAAAAAAACCGTTTTTATATTACTCAATGCATTGAGAACTAATTGCACTATTTTATTCAATCCTTTATTTAACTTGCAATGTTTACTTAAAGAAATGAAAAAATATGTATGTATGTTTTTTAAGTAAACTTTTCACCTAATTTAAATCAGTTCTCGTAGGCGGAAATTTGGTATTCGGTATAGCCTGATGACTGCTGCTGCTAGGGCCATGTGCTGCCCTCTCACATCCTGACTTTCTGAAAGCAGCCATATCGGCTTAAGGCGTTAGATTTTGTTTATAAGTACTGCAATTTATTATGTATCCCACCTATATCTGCAGCGTCCCTGTATATCTACAGAGTCCTTTAATGAAGGCGAAACCCCCAATGTATTATGGCTTGTACAGGAGACCAACCAAAATAACTTTGAAAACTGACTTAAGCAATTTTAATCTTGATCAAAATGAATTAATAGAGATTGATCTTTATAAATTTTAACTTTGATATTAATTATGATTACTTATGTTAAACAAATATCTAAAATCTTTTTGTACTTCTAAGTACGGAGTATTAAATATTTAAAACCTTTTCTTAAGAATTATTATTTAAAGTAATCCAGTTTTATTTTTTATTATAATGTTAAATATTTTTATTATAAAGAATAATTTGTCATAGAAGTGTTTGCGAACACAGCTCATGTTATTTATATTTTAGTAAAATACTTTGACACAGTCGGGCAAAAACAAGTTGCTTAGTTTTTTTTGAATTCGCCTTGCATATACCTGTATTATTATATCATGGCCATGACCATGCCAAGGCGAATCTATTTGGCCGTGGCAGCACGGAGAAGTTAAATATTTTCGCTTTACTTTTTTTTGGGATGGCAGCCGCCAAAAATTCGTTTATTTTTTTAAATTTGAAAAATTTGAGAAATAAAATTGTAATTATTTAAAAGAAATGTTTCAATATTATAAAAATAATACAAAATACTACCACAAAAGGTAAGGAAGAAGTGTTTTTAGTTGTTAGATGCCACCTTATATAAATTCCCCTTGTACCATGCTTTAAATTCATTTTTATAATTTTCAAATTAAATTTTTTAGAAACCAAACTCAATTTCTATTTCAAGGATCGAAATTTTTTATTATTCTTTTAAAAAAAAAGTTTATCGACAATTATAAAAGCAGTTGAAACCAGAGCTGTTAAATTTTTACTAATCGTAATCAATTACATTACTTTTCAAAAATAATTGTAATGACTACATAATTCTCTTTTGAGCCGGTTTTGAAAAGTAATTGATTACGATTACTAGTAATGAAAAAATAATCTGAATTACTGAAAATTACTAAAAAATAATCAAAAAGAATCAGAAGTAATCAAAAAGTAATCCAACTACTTTCAACGATTACTTTCGATTCTTTTTGATTATTTTCAAAAATTTTGAGTGATAATTACATATTTAAATTTAAAAAAAGTTCTAAGTAAACTTATAAAATTAGTTTTTTTTTATTTAAAAAATTATTAACATATTCAGTTATATAACAACACTAACATTTTCAGTCTTACAAAAAATTATAAAGAAAAAAAAAAGAAAGTAATACAGAAAAACAAATATTCAATGTATGTTTGTAGTACAAATCACCAAAAAATTTTACTTTAAATATATTTAGTATTGGCCTTCATTAAAACTACTTTTAAAAGGAAAAATCAGACAATGATTGCCGCCTTGGACTGTTGACGATCGGCAAATGAAAACAGTCGTTCAACTGGAGCTGAAGACGTTAAGGGCGTGTTAAAAAAAAATATATGCTTCCTTAAGCAAATCGTATTGTTGCCAAATCACATCAGCACTTGTATTATCATTTAAATAACTGAAAAACTGATGTTTTATTTTTGATCTTAGATCAAAATTGTTCTGATCTTGTGGAGAAGAACTTGTTTCAATTTCTCTTAGACGCTGTTCCATTTTCAAAATAGCAGAGGATATTTGTTGCAGCTCCTATGCTCCGCTTAGCTTATGAAGCCTATTAATCAGTGTAACAAGAGTCGGAACAAGGAATCCTGTGTTAATGAAATGAATAAGAGTTAATGGCGGAACTTGTTTTTCGTTGCAAACTGCCTAGAAATCCTTGGATATTTTGCAGACCTAGGATATTTCATATAAAATTTTAGGTTTGCACACACAAAATATATCACCGAAATAATTTTAAGTAAACAGTTTTTTGAAATTGGTTTGATCCAATTAATTTTTTAGCAATAATATGTCATTTTTCACACATCAATGTTGAAAATTGGTTCGTAACGTTACTTAGCACGACGTGAAACCGATTTTTGATATGTCGTTGTTTTTATATCACTAAGATTTTTTTCAAATTTTGCAAGTCTTAATTGTAAATGGAACTTAAACAAATAAGAAAACATTATATTCGGTTAAGTTCGGCCATGCTAATTAGAAGAACTAGAGCATAATTGAAGTTTAAAAAACGTAAAAAATTCATAAATAATCAAAAAGAATTAAAAACAATCCTTAAAAGTAATCCAATTATTTTTTGATTACTTTTGATTTTTTTCGATTATTTTTTTGTAATTTTAAGTATTTTAGATTATTTTCCCATTACTAGTAATCGTAATCAATTATATACCGTGTAAAACTGAAAGTAATGGTAATTTAATCATTACTTCACCCTCCAAAAAAAAGTAATCAAATTAGTAATCATTACGATTAGTAATCATTACTTAACAGCTCTGGTTGAAACATACTTCTTTCAATATTTCTTAAAAGCCTATTATTTCGAAGGGCTACTGAATTTTTGTACACCAGTTAAAAGATTAAAAGTATGATGAACGAATGAAAGCTTCTTGAATATTTCCTTAATTAAAACTGAACTTTTGATATCGGAAATAATGATCAAAAGTTATTTTTGATAACATTGCAAACTTTCCCAATAATGATGAAGTCATTTCTTAGAAATAGATTAAAGTTTTTAAAAAGATATTATAATGAAATAACATTTGTTTTTAATATAAGTTTATATCATCAGCTAAAATGCAAACCACTTTTAAAGACGTCTTAGCAAATCATATGCACTGGGTGGCACTACAAATTAAAGATTTCGATATATTCACATATTTCTCTTGCAGTTCGGAAATCCAGAAATATTCTTAAGCGATTAGGTAAGGTGTTTAAATTAATTGGATTTGTTCCGTTAGTAAATGAAATACTATTGTCCAGTGTTGGGATCTGACAATGCTTAAATTGTACCGTCCCAGTGACAGAATTGTACCAAATCAGCATGAATTGTACCAACATTACATTACATACGGTAGCTCGACATTTAAAGACGCTAATAAAATATTTAATACTATTGATTTCTTTTCTGTGGATAATAAGTCAACGAAAATCAATTTTCAACCTTAAGGTAAAGGAAGTCTCGCAATTCCTAAAATAAATACCAAAAATCCCAAAATTTGGAATTTTTAGGCTTTTGCAGATAAAATCCACATATGGAGTAGGGTTCATGAAATACTTTCAGCAATAATTGGGAATATATATAGCTATTTTATAGCGGTCTCCATTTTCCGATCTCTTTGGTATTTGTTTGGTATTTTTTACCGACCTCTTTGGTATTTTAGAACAATAGGAACATATAAGAGAACATAATGTGAAAATTTCGAACTAAAATAAATCAAATTGAATATTCTCAAAGGCTCATCACTTTTACATGAAATTTGGGTTACAATTTTTATTAACACATATTTTCTATTCCTTACGAATTTTATTTATTAAAAAGAGATTGATGACCTTTTTTAGGCTAAAATACATAAAAAATCATTTAGTTGTTAATTCAGAAAAGATATCATATTTTTCCACAATATCTTAAATTTTGCACGCTAACTGCAAAAAAAAAAAAAATAAAAAATGCACTAATACTAAATGGATCTTTAAGACGATGTAAAATTTTGAAAAATTGAACAAAAAATTATGAAATGCCAATCTCTAAAAAAAGGTTTGAGCTTCTCAAATTTGAGGCCACATAGCTCCACCACTAATAAGTGAATGATTTCCAGCTTTAAAACTTAAGCTCAGATACTCCTCTTTTATATCCATGTGAAATTTTGAATCATTTGGAGGAGCCCTTTACACATGGGTACTTTACACTGAGCAGTGTTAGGAGCTGGCTATACTACAATTGCCTTCAAGTGCTTGAAACTTCACGAAAGTCACCGGATCTTAATACGATTAAGTATGCCTGAAGCTATTTGGAAGAACGATTAAAAAATCATCGAATTACCGAAAAGACCTTACGATTTCTCACTACAAAGAATGGAAAAATATATCAGCCGAATTCTGCCGGTTAGCGGAGTAAATAATAAAAATCCTGAACATAAATCAAGAATGTTGCATTTTAGTCAGTTCTTAATAGGGTTGGAGAACTGTGAAGTTAGAAATGTAAAAAAAATTGATTAAGTAAAAAAATTTATTTATTAAATTTTATATGAAATTGTACCAGCGTAATGTGTGCAAATGGCATTCAATTTAAAAAAAAATTGTTAATCATTACTTCAGGATTAATTTAAATATTGGTTATAACAGTTATGTCCCTGGTAACTTTACCATAGCTCATGGAAACAGATATTTTATTTTATGGATATATTATATACAGAATAAAAGTTCAAAATATATTCGATCCGAAAAAATAATTATTTTCGGTTTGGGGTTTCAAGTAAACTACCCCTCCCCCTTCCCGCTTATGTCCAAAAACTATACAGCTCGTCATCTCCATATGCCAAAGGCACACACTTTTCATTTTGATAGATCAAACTGTATGACTTGTAGAAAGCTCACAAAAATAGTGGCATACACAACCCACCCAAAGAGATCATCGCGAAAATAGTAAAAATGGATTCAGGAGACCTCAAAACGTAAAGATCCGTTGAAATTCCGACATCGATCAATATAATTATCTATACTACGTATGGTAAAGTAAAAATGGCACATCTGGAAAAAGTTTCTGACTGATATATATACATACATACCTATGTATTTCTGGTATTAAATTGATTGGATTTGTTCCACCAGCAAATAAAATACTGTTGTCATACCTTTCAGTGAAGACCGTCGTCACTGGCTGTTGTTTTGGTACAGTACCATTTTAAACGCGGCTTGAAAATTATGTCTTCACATCGAAAGCGCTCGCCAAACGTGCCAAAACAACAGCCAGTGACGACGGTCTTCACCGAAAGGTATGACAACAATATGTATTTCTGTTTACCTAATTTGTAAATGTTCTGTTTTTTTCCGTATTCTCGCAAGACCTACGACTTTGGCGCTCGTGTTCCATATTGCACTGTTTGTTCTAACAGATTTTCGTTAAAACGAGATACGTTATGCTGGATTT
Organism: Phasia obesa; assembly: GCA_949628195.1. Lineage (NCBI taxonomy): Eukaryota > Metazoa > Arthropoda > Insecta > Diptera > Tachinidae > Phasia > Phasia obesa. The sequence goes on from OX451215.1 coordinate 74,277,890, forward strand.
TGATTTTTTTTTTCGTTATAGTTCCGGTTTAGAGGGCAAACAATATCTCGAATAAAAATAATGAAATATTTTGCTAACAAATTTTTAATCCACTTACCGCAATCCTCAAATGGCAACGATGTTGATGTTAAAATTTCTCTCGCATTATTATTATCATGTTTTCTTATTGAGCCGCTCATTGATACACAAAGAGTCACTAACAAAATTTTCACATAAGAGACACCTCCCATAATATTATATTCAGTGCAAACGTTCTTGTAAGAATCCGGTTAGGTTAAGACGTGTTAGTGTTATTTATATAAAGAACAAGGAAAAAAACGCAGTAGAACTGCTTTGATTTATCGGTGGGTTTTATTATTTCAATTGCCTCTTTAAAAAGCACTGACACTACCAAACGTCAATTAGACATTTTTTTGCCTTTTTTTAATTTCATACTTTTTTTATATTCACATAATTATTTTTTATTCTAATTATTACGATAAGATTACTGCAGAATTAATTAAAAACAAAAAAAAATATTTTTATATTAACGAACTTACCCAAGTAGTCGTATGATATTTTTTCAAGCCGTTCACGAAACAACTGTCGTGTATTTTTGGTAGCTAAAATCTGATTCGGATATTTTAAATCAGTACAATCTTTTTTGTTTTCGTACAATTGCGATTATAAAAATATAGCAGTACTACAAAGCACAGTGGGGCCTAATTAATATATTTTGCAAATAAATTTTTCATTGTTAAAATACTAGTTCATTGTAGTACATTTTTCGAGTTTAAGGTTCGATGCGAAACCTTTTAGACTGAAAAAAATTTCCGATGGCATATAAATATTTAAGATGTATTGTTTTTGTTGTAATTCGATGTAAGTTTCGAATTGTTAAAGGTTCAGTGAAGTTTAAAAAAAATCGGCGGAAAATGATTAGAGTCAAGGAGGAGTCTGCAACAAAATTGAAACCATTTGAAAGACCTACTTTGCGGACCGCTTAAAATGTCAGAGAATCACAGGTTATTTAGATAAATGAGAATATGTTCTGCCTCTGTTGGGCGGTTAATAAATATTCCAACTTATCATTCAAATGTAACCACGATCATTAAGGTATTACAAGTCAGCGAGAATTTTCGTAGAATCATTCGTAGTACCTTCTTTTGGCGCTAGCCAACGTTGGCACTAGCCGAGTTGGCTCTTATCTGGCGGTGGTTTACCACCGAGTTAAATAACCGCCATTGTGTAGTAACAGCACACTATACGACAACGTACCGTGTGTAATGGCACCCGTATCGCACTAGATATACTACACAGTCACAATGTGTATCAATTTATACAACATGGCAAGCCTGGACCCATTTTCTAACCTCTTGTTTAGGGGTTTGGAGACTATCCAAACTCCTATATATATATATATATATATATATATATATATATTTATATAATTTGATCAACAATGCATCATCATGCGCGACGCACATAGGGTTATTTTAAAAATCCAGCAGGACATTACTTTTTTTAGTTTATACTAGCTGTGCCCGCCACTTTATCAGCCCTTACAATATTTTGTTGGATTTTGCTTTGAAAGCAAACCACACCAAAGACCCGAACTTTTTTAGTGCTTCAGTTATGGTTTATGTGTTTACTTTATATAAAGGTTCTCATCCTCACTAAAATAAGTAAATACATAAACCATAACTGATCACTAACCGATATGCTTAAACTATGCATATCGGTTGGTGCTTTAGTTATGGTTTATGTATTTACTAATAAAAGGGTCCCATCCTCACTGAAATAACCGCGTACTTTCACTGCTTTTTCTCCACTTTCTCTTGGAAATAAAATATTTTTTCGGAAAAAAGTATCCTATATTGGAATCAGGACTCAGGTACCTTAGAATCTCACAAAATTTTGATAAAATCCATTTCAGTAGTTTTTACGTGATACGAACATAAAGAGAAAGACAGACACAGACAGGAAATGAGTTACTGTTTTATTATATGTGAGATAAGATTGGCTCTGAATTGTTGCTAAGTGCCTCTAGATCAATGAAACTTGACAAAAATATATGTTATGGTCGTAGGCTATTAAATCTTGAAAATAAAAAACTGGACCTCTGACAAATTAAATTTTTTTAGGTTTTCCCATACTTTTGTTTAGGAACTGCAACTTTTAAGGTCAGGGAAAGTAAAAAAAACCTAAACTTGGACCGAGTAGATTCTGAAGTGCCATTTTTCGTCCCCACAAAATATTATTTGCAAAAATAATTTAATTATTAAAATAAATGGTTTATATATGCCTTAATATTATAAAAATTAAAATTTTAAGTTTTTATGGGTCCCTCAAATCCCACCCTGTGAATATTTTTTATTTTTCCTAAATTCCAAAAAAGCTTTTATGTCGAGTAAAAGGTGTCTTCTCGATGCCTAATCAATCCCCACCACCCAAGAAAATTAATAAGAAGACATTTTTGTAATTTATTACGATGCTCGACATCGTAAAAATATATCTTTCTTTATTTGTAGTAAAGTTTTGTTAATAAAACAAAATATAAAAATAAATTTTGTCATTTTCATATTAGTATAAATAAAAACGACTTTTAAAAAAATGCAAATTTTCGGTTAAACCTGAATACGGGTTTCTTAGAATGACCCCACTGTGGCACATATTTTCGGAAGGCATCCAAAAATCATTTGTTTATGGTTTTCGATTTTAGTTATGTTACTCGTTTAAAAGTAAATAGCAGTGTACCTACTTTATAGAGCATAAATCCTTGCCGACAAACCACATAAAAATTCTGATATCTCCCCTACACTTCTATATCCCATGTGCACCATAACAATTTTTTTTACCCAAGATCAGAATTTTGTGCAATATTTATAATGAAAAAAGTTTAACAAAAAAAATTTGTTTCTTTACAGCTTTGCTTTTAACACAAATTAAAAGACAACAACTTTTTATCAAATCGGATTCTTGAGCGTTGGCTCCTATTATTTTTGACGGACCCTGGCAATAAAAACAACATCTCTATACTAGAGTAATTAACATAAAAATAATATTAACAAATAATTTTGTTCTAAATAAAAATACCTTTAAATTGAATGAGTAATAAAAAACTTTCTAACAGCTATAGCAGTTGTTGGGCAAATTTTACCTTAACCTTAATACCGGAACTTTTCGAATGCTTGAGAAACATCGATGCAAATTGCAGAACAATATTTTGTTTCTCAAAATCCTTTTGAAACAATTTTCAAATATGTGTGTTTGTCCGGTAAAACACTGTGTTTTTTCTGAATCCACTCATGGGTCTATATGATAGTGCTTATGTGATCTTTTCCTGGTTTTTAGGTATCATGACACTCCAGAAAAGCCTTCCACTCTGGGAAGACATAAAACGTAAAAATGACATGGATTATTTTTACAGGGCAGGTCAAATGGTATCCTGTGTCCAGATTTTTTCCTTAAGTTATGATTACTTGATAGCTCATTTATATTTTTTTACATTGCGCCCTACTGTGCATGAGATCTACTCATACTATATATATGTACATAGATTAGTTTTTTTCTACTTATTAATATAATGACGTATAAAAAATTACTATTTCATAATCATGTTAGTGCAATTATTAACTTAGACAATTTTGTTGCGAAGGAAGATTGAATACTTCCCAAATAGCTTCTGCTTAAAGCCACTATGCTTTAAAACCAGGGTTTTGGGAATCGGGAATTCCCGGGAAAAGCTATAAACAATTCCCCGGGAAAATTTTTGCTAATTTCCCCGAAAACGGGAAATTTAAAATCATAAGCACTTAAAAAAAAATTCAGTGGTTATTATATTTAAATAAGCATTTCCTTTGCTATCACACAAATATTTGATCGTTATTGTGCTGAATTAAAGCATTTTTAAAGTTGTAATATTTTTATGCCCATATAGCAAATAAAACCTACTTAAAATGTATTTTGAAACAAGATTTGTATAAGAAATTTGTTCTAAAACTATGAATTTTTAAATACTGTTTCGGTAAATAAAGTTATTTTCTTTAAGAGCTCTTTTCCTGGGAATTCCCGGTAATGCGAATATTTTTGCCCCGTTTCCCGGGAAATGAAAAAGTCACACGTACGTACTTAAATGCAAGTATAAATAAAGTCTAGAACAGGCTTGCCACATTTTTTCAGAATGTTCGCTTTTTTTTTAGCAGTGTTTTTTTTATTTCACAGTTCTCGATTGTTAGTTTGGTTTACAAATTTATCATGAATAAACTTAAGCCAGAGCACCGTTTGCAAGTTGTTCAAATTTATTTTAGGCCCCTATTACGGTTTACAACTCAACTCTACTTCAGTTGAAATTTTACAATTTGGTATTATCAATTACAACTCAACTTGTCAAAAATTTGCAAGTTGAATTTAAATTGTGTTACAACTCTGTTGTAGTATTACTACCCAGTGCTAGTGCGGTTAACAAAAGTTTAAAAAAATTACAACAGCACCCAATTTCAATATCGGTAGCGCCTTCAAAATCGTCTTCAAAAAATAAATCTCTACTTATATCCGTTTTAAATTATTTTATTTGTAGTAAAACACATAAAACACTTTTGTCTTATTTTCAAATTATCATATATGTAAAGTGGTTTTTCTTCTGTCAAATTTGATACTATAAGTTGGTAACGCCATAAAAATTTCAACCAAAAAGCAGTTGTATTTCATAATAAATACTAAAAAGGAAAGTTGAGTTGTCTCTCAGTTAAAAGTGGTTTTACACGACGTGTATTTGTCATATGACTTGTCACTTTTCCATGTGTAAATTCTAAAAGTGGTTTTTACACGACGTGTGTTTGTCATAGGACTTGTCAGTTTGATAACCCAAATGTAATTTCATGTGTTTGTCAAAATAGGTTTATAATTTTTGCTTTCAAACGTACATGTGTAATTACATCTGACATAACCTATAATATATAGCTTATGTTAATGCTTCAGTTATGGTTAATGTATTTACTTTATATAAAGGTTTCCATCCCTACTAAAATAAGTAAATACATAAACTATAACTAAAGCACTAACCGATATGCATAGTTTAAGTACATCGATTAGTGCTTCGGTTATCGTTTATGTATTTGCTAAATAAAGGGTCTCATCCTTACTAAGCAGTTATTAGCTTACTTTCACTGCTTTTTCTCAACTTTCTCTTGGAAATAAGATATTTTTGCTGAAAAAAAGTATCCTATATTGGAATCAGGATACAAAGGTACCTCCTCACAAAATGTTACAAACATCCAGTAGTTTTTACGAGATGCGAACACAAAAAAAATAGTTGTTGTCTTAAACTTCATAATATTTCTAATCTAACTGGAATATTTCAACTTAAATCTCTTGTTGTTGGTATTATTATCTGCTGTGATAAAGTAAAAACACACTGATTGAACTCAAGCAGCAGTTATCATTGAAGTGGTTAGTGGCTAATATTCGTCTGAAGTAATAAAATTGTATTTATCGATTAAAAATTGTTTACTAATAAATTGTTTATTAATAAATTGTTTATTAATAAATTATGGTTGTTACAACTTTAATGACAAACACGTTTTGGTTTTGTTTTGATAAGCTTTTATAACTGTGTTACATATACTTTATTGCTCAGCACAGTAATTACATATCTTTAGTCGTTAGGTAGCTGTCGATCTCCTTACTCATCACTGAGTCCTGCGCAATCAGTAACATTTACTTAAGTCTTAGTAATTTTTGGTTTTCCTCTTTTAGTCCTCGACCTCTAATAAATATTATTTTACTTAATTTTCATCAATTTTGTCCGCTGCCACCGTTTTGGATTCAGGCTCTTAGAAACCTACAGCAGACTTCATAAGTATAAACGGTTTTGGGGCCTAGTTAGCCGACCGTTACTTTAACGGAACGTAACACATGGAAATTGTTATTTTTTGAGGCTCTTGCTTTCGTTTATGCTTTGTTTATCAATGACTTGTTAAAATGTAAACTAATCTATTTTTAATAGATTTTCTTACATTATTGTCGAAAACATTAAAAAAATACAAGAAAGAGCGAAAAGAGAGCAAGAGAATCTCAAAACACATCAATTTTCGTTTTGTTTTTAGGGTGCGATATAAACAAAGAAAAAAACAGAATTATATGTGATGTTTAAATATAAATAAATAAGCAAATAATTAAAATAAAACTTATCTATATAAATAAACTCAAATGTCGTTCCTTGGTAATCGCATCATTTAAGAACGGCTGTTCCATTTTGGCCATTATTTTTTTTTTTAATTCTTCATCTTAAGTTTTTACTCAAAGAAAAATCTACCACGCCCACTTTTTAAGTAGCTAGAGAACTATAATAGGTAGGTGCTTGAAAATTAGCACCAGTAACACCCTTATTAAGATACATAGTTTAGCGAAACACAGGCTGGATTGGAAAAGTGAGCGTGGTACCTCCCATACCAAGTGAACAATTATAAAAAAAGTAAGACAGACAGACAGGAAAAGAGTTACTATTTTATTATATGTATGTATATATAGATTTAGTTAAATGCGTAGTTGTCGTCTTAAACGTCATAATATTTCTTATCTAGCTGGAATATTTCAACTTAAATCTCTTGTTGTTGGTATTATTATTGAAGTGGTTGGTGGCTAATATTCATCTTAAGTAATAAAATTGTATTTATCGATTAAAAATTGTTTATTAATAAATTATTTATTAATAAATCATGGTTGTTACAACTTTTATGACAAACACGTTTTGGTTTTGTTTTGATAAGCTTTTATAACTGTGTTACATATACTTTGTTGCTCAGCACAGTAATTACATATCTTTAGTCGTTAGGTAGCTGTCGATCTCCTTACTCATCACTGAGTCCTGCGCAATCAGTAACATTTACTTAAGTTTTAGTAATTTTTGGTTTTCCTCTTTTAGTCCTCGACCTCTAACAAATATTATTTTACTTAATTTTCATCAATTTTGTCCGCTGCCACCGTTTTGGATTCAGGCTCATAGAAACCTACAGCAGACTTCATAAGTATAAACGGCTTTGGGGCCTAGTTAGCCGACCGTTACTTTAACGGAACGTAACACATGAAAATTGTTATTTTTTGAGGCTCTTGCTTTCGTTTATGCTTTGTTTATCAATGACTTGTTAAAATGTAAACTAATCTATTTTTAATAGATTTGCTTACATTATTGTCGAAAACATTAAAAAAAAAAATACAAGAAAGAGCGAAAAGAGAGCAAGAGAATCTCAAAACACATCAATTTTCGTGTGTTACAATCTCAAGCAACAACAATTTGCATGTGTTACATTCCATTTGGTTACGGGCGCACAGTGGCTGAAAATCGTTTTTCGTTGGCCAAAAGTAAATTTTTTATATGTCGCCGATTTTTAAAATTTTTACGTCATTTTGTAGTTAATACATCCAAATTAAGGTAGCCAAAAAATTATGCTAAAATATTGATAATTGTGGGCGTGGCATGCTGTCAAACTCAACTTTTTTTTTAATTTCAGAAAAATGTGTTTTTCTTTGGTTTTTTATCAAAATTAAATGGTTACTACTCGCAAGCTATCATCGATAATGGTTTGCGTTTTTTTTTATAATGTTGGTAGGATTATTGTCTTTAGTTGTTGTAAGTAGACACAGCTCTAGCGTTTAATATTAGGGGCGTTCTGAAATATTTATGAAACTACTATATTTTCCTCAAATTTAAACTTTAGTGGAATAGAACTTCTAGGGAACAAAAGGGAACAAGAAACGTATACAACCACGAGAAAGGTGAAAGTGTCCTCTTTAAGGCTATATATACTTTTGCACCCGCCACGAGCCGCCTGTAGAACACTTTTTTCATTTTAATGAAATTACTCGAAAAAAATTCATATACAATGGTGTATTAAATTTTCACTTTTTTGCCTAAAAGTTTATTTTTTTTAGTTTAGGCTACGTATAACTAAAAAAATAAATATAATACCTTCGAAAGGGTTTAATGGCTTTGTTTTGATCAGCAAAAAATAAGTAATAAAATTATCACAATGGGCTCTACAGGAAGCATATGATCTCTGTTTAAATTTACCTGTTATCAAATGTTAGGGTCAACCAAAGTCATAAACAATTTTATAACAATAATTGCGACATTAAACCACTAAAGTTAAAAAACAACCCCATATTGACGCATGAGTGCAGTTTTGTTCAATTTAAGCGCTACCTGCTATGAAATTAAAGATCAGTGTGTGAAGAACATGTATCTAAAAATTTATAAAAGTACGGATTCGTTAAGGGATTACTCAGTAATAACTTAATCCTTTAAGTGTACGGATAAAACATAAAAAACGCAAATAAAAATATTCAAAAGAAAATGGAGAGCTTCAGTTATAAAGAACTGGCCGAAGTGTATTTTAGAAACAAAAATCAGGAAGATGTTCTTAGTTACGTTAAAATAAAATTAAACTTAAATTCGTGTAGCACCGAAATGCAAGAGCAATTATATAATTTCGTCAAAGCACGAAAAAAACGCTGCAAAGAAGTTATGTACAGTAAACAAAAATTTTATATAAAAAGTGCAAAGTGGTTAGAAGGTCAACTTACTGTCGCTGCAGAAACAGCAAAGCAAGATAAGGCTGGAAGACCACGCAAATCATTAGTGGACAATTGCAGCGATAGATCCAAGAGGCGGAAGCTTAAAGATATTAACGATGCCTTTGGTTCTACAAATATAAAAGAATCTTTCCTACCTCAATTACGATCACAGAACCAATTTACAAAAGTGGATATCATTGAAAAAGTTGTTAAAGCTAGTCCACCGAGAACAAAACGGATTCTTAAAAGTATACCAACTCCGAATGATGCAATACAGTACACAAATGAGGAGGCATTAGCATTATTTCTGGATTTGAAATTAACAAAACAGCAATATATTAAACTCAGACAGCGTGCGATTGAAAAAGGCTCAAACATATACCCAGCATATCATCACATAACCGCTGCTAAAATGGACTGTTTGCCATCAAAGGACACTATTACAATCACACCAATTTCGGCAGAGGTACAACTACAATCTCTACTTGATCACACAGCCGCACGCTTGCTGCAATCAATAACAGGAAATGAGTTGAAGAAAAAAGGAAACACAAAGTTAATTCTTTTTTGGAAATGGGGATGTGATGGTTCTTCGGGACAAAAACAATATAAACAAGCTGTATGTGAAAATATTTCTGACTCAGATATGTTCATGGTATCATTTGTACCATTGCGATTGAAAAAGATTTTGGAAGATTCAGAGCCTTCGACTAGTACAACGCAAACAATGGATATTTGGAAAAATGAGACACCATCTTCTACGAAATACTGCAGGCCAATCAAATTTCAATTCAAAAAAGAAACAAATGATGTTATTAATAAAGAAATTAGTGCTATCAAGGCCCAAATTACAGCACTACAGCCATTACAATTACAGTTAGATGGGCAGCAAATTGAAGTAAGCTACCAGTTAGTCCTGACAATGATAGATGGAATAGTGGGTCAGGCTTTGACTAACACGAAGGCTGCATCCAGCTGCATTATATGCCAAGCAACATCAACCCAATTAAACCAAGTCCCAGCAAAATCATTAGATAATACCGATGCATATGAATTTGGATTATCACCACTACACGCAAGAATACGACTTATGGAACACATACTAAAAATCAGTTATGATTTGGATTTCGGGTCTTCAGGATCAATAAGAAACAACGTGACCAACAAAGAGTTAAGAAGTTCAAAAAAGAAACATGTTCAAGATGAATATCGCAAACGTGGACTGATTACAGATCAGCCAAAACAAGGGTCAGGCAATACAAATGATGGCAATACCGCAAGAAGATTCTTTTCAGATCCAGAAACAGCATCTGAAATAACAGGAGTGGATTTCAACCTTATTTTCAGATTTAAAATAATACTAGAAGTACTTGCGTGCAATGAAGAAATTGACTGTAGAAAATTTGGAGATTATGCTAAGGAAACTGCAAAAATATATACAACTAACTACCCATGGAGAAATATGTCTGCAACAGTTCACAAAATCCTTTATCATGGTGAAGATGTCATTAAATATCATTTGGTGCCACTTGGAGATCTATCAGAGGAGGCTCAGGAAAAAAGGAACAAGGATTACATATTTTATAGAGAGCACAATACTAGGAAAATTTCACGGAATTCAACAAATGAAGATCTATTTAATATATTATTGGCAACGTCAGATCCGTTCATATCCAGTATTCGAAATCAATGGAAAGTGGACCATCGGGATTTAGATGAAGAAGCCAAAAAACTACTAAAGAACAGAAATAGCACAGAACAAAATATGGAATATTTGCAATTAATATTTAAGTCAAATGAATAAAAATTATATTTTCTTGTTGCTTAACCAAACAAAAAAAATGTTTTTTTTTTTTGGGGGGGTGGTGGTGAGGTGAAGGTAGCGCAGAAGATCCGAGTACATTTTCCATTCGTCATGAAAGCTTAAAAATTAATTTTTTATGCAATCTAGGCTTAGGTAATACAATTTGTTAATTATTGACACTATTTTTCATATAATATGCTATATAAACGCCCACAAAAAGGGGGCGGGGTCCAAAAATAAATTTTTATGATTTTCTGGCTCCATGGTAAAGACCTTGAACCTTCTTTGACATAAAAATGTTTCATTTGCTTAACAAATTTACAAAAAAACTTGTAAAAATATGTAGTTTTTCAGGGGTTGGTTTAGTTCTTCTTAGGGGAATTTTTTCCCCCTGGTCCGATTTGGCCCATTTACGAACTTAGCCTGCCCTATCCTTCAAGATATATATGTACCAAATTTCAAGGGTCTAGCTCTTTTCGTTTAGACTGAATCGTGTTCATACAGACAGGCGAATGGACGGACGGCCGGATGGACAGACGGACGTATGGACAGACGGACGTATGGACAGACGGACATAGCTATATCGTCTTAGATTTCATCACTGATCAAGAATATATATACTTTTTTGGATCTTAGAGGGATATTTTACTATGTTACACACAGAATAAAACCATATTTCACTCTGAAAGTTAAAAAAATTAAAATGTTCAACTTTGACCTCGAATTCCTTAAAAAGTCCTCAATCAATTTTAATGTAATAAAAACTGAATCAAGCTGAGCTAAATATCTATACATTAAAAAAAAATTATTTCAATATTTTGATCGGTTCAAAAGTTACAGAATTTTGGCCAACGAAAAACGATTTTCAGCCACTGTGGGGCGGCGGTTAGGAGCCCAAAATTCATGTTTCGCTCTCTCATTCGTGATTCTCACTCCAATCATTTTTCAATCAACGTATACAATTTTGAGAGTCAAGCACCTTGTTTTGAGATGATTCATTTTGAATCTACTTGCAAAGCATGAATAATTTATATCTTCTCTAATTTTTATCGCAAGTTTATCTTACATATGTAAATATATCGCACCCTAAATACAAAAGGGTCACAACTCAAAATTTTCCAAAACTGACTTTTTTCCATAAATAAATTCAGAGTACATATCTCTAACTACTGCAAAAATTTCTTTCATATCACTATCTTCTTTAACTGGAAAAATACAGTTAAGTCTATTTTTATGTTAAGTGTGTTGCTTCTGCACATAAACAGTTTTTTGTCTCCCCTGAAAATTTTAGTATTTTGAGTTGTGACCCTTTTGTTTTTAGGGTGCGATATAAACAAAGAAAAAAACAGAATTATATGTGATGTTTAAATATAAATAAATAAGCAAATAATTAAAATAAAACTTATCTATATAAATAAACTCAAATGTCGTTCCTTGGTAATCGCATCACTTAAGAACGGCTGTTCCATTTTGCCATTATTTTTTTTAATTCTTCATCTTAGTCCAACTTAAGTTTTTACTCAAAGAAAAATTTACCACGCCCACTTTTTAAGTAGCTAGATAACTATAATAGGTAGGTGCTTGAAAATTAGCACCAGTAACACCCTTATTAATACACATAGTTTAGGGAAACAGGCTGGATTGGAAAAGTTAGCGTGGTACCTCCCATACCAAGTGAACAATTATAATCGTCCAACTAAAGAACTACAATAAATACGAGTCTTGAAACTCTGCACAAATAAACCCCATACTAATGTGCATAGTCAAGCAAAATACAGACTGGATTGGGATAGTGGGCGTGGTAGCTCCCATAGGAAGTGAAAAATTATTATCGTGTGCCCAGAGAACTACAATAGGTACAGTCTTGAAACTTTGTACAAGTAACCCTCATACTAAAGTGCATAATCTAGCAAAATGCAGACTGGATTAGGATAGTGGAAGTGGTACCTCCCATACAAAATAACAAATTATTATCATTTTACCATGCATATTTAACCAAAAATAGATTGGATGGGAACAGTGGGCGTCGTACGTTGCATATAAACTTAAACATTTTTGTCGTGAGAACAGCGTGCGTTTTCGAGTTAAAGGTTAACGATACTTTTCTTACAAGTGTTTATTGTTTTTTTTTTTTGTGGCTGGGTGTAGCGAAGCGCTCCGGGGATAGCTAGTAATAGATCAATAAAACACAAACAAAAATATATATTCAAATGGTAAAAAAGGAAATCGTGAAAAGAAATTGTACAATCCAAACAAAACGAAGCACGTTTGCGTCGTGTAAACGGTATGATTCACAGTCATGATTCAGAGAGCGAAGTAGGTGCTTCGTTTTGTCGTGGAAACTTGGTATTAGTCTGGTACCACTGAAAATTGTTTCCTAGATTATCTGGTTTTAGTTTTCGAGATGTACCCAAAGCCGTCTACACTATAATGGCACAAGGGACCAGTGCCCAAGGTCCATAAGCTCCTAAGGGCCAATATACTTTTCTCAACAGTGAATTGTTCATTGGCATTGGTCTTTTCTCCACTTTGGTGTATCCAAATCTGTCTTTTCTACTCTTACAAAAATTTATTTGCATCGAAGGCTTCGGACCACGGTTGCCAGATTAGGGGATTTTCCCCTAGATTTAGGGGATTTTTTTTTCATTTAGGGGAGAATTTGGGGGTTAACATTTGTTAGGGGAAAAAATTGGGGGTTAAATAAAATATTTAGGGTGTTTTTTGGGGGATTTTTTATGTTTTACCAGCTGCTGAATTGCTCTCCTCCTATTTTTTTGCAACCAATAAATTAAAAATATGTAACAATCAACTTTCTGATAGGTTCTTTTAAACTATTTAAACATATGTCATGAAAAAACAATAAAATTCGTACATAAGTAATGACCCAGTGGTAAAATTAAAAAGGCCTTCTCACTGCAGGCCTTCTAAAAGACCTGCTTAGACCTTCTCTCGGATCCTCCTTTTTGGGTGCCTTCCAAAGAAGGCATTTTAGATGGTCTTCGCTGTTTCTTCTCTTAGTAGGGAAGTAGGAATGTGTACTCATTTTGTATGACAAATAAATACATAAATTTATATTTTTAAATTTCTTATTAAAAAAAACAAAAGTTCATTGAATTGCCTTTATCTACTTCATTGCTGCTTGAAATTAAGATACTTCGATAGACTGATTGATAGAGGTTGACGGTTCGGATCCCAAAAAATTTTAATATTTCAATTAAAAATAAAAATAAATTAAAAGTGCTTAAAATTAGAACAAAATTTTTTTTAGTTTTTGCTACAAAAAACCCTTCTAAGACCTTCTGGAATGCTTGTCGGCAGAAGGGACTGTGGAAGGCCTGCTCCGCAATGACAACCTATGTAAAAAATACATGATAATGGAATGCGAACGGAATGCAAACATACGGCCTTGTGCCGCCAAAAGAAGCAGTAAAGAGGCCATCCAGAGGGCCTTCATGCTCCTATTTACTACTGGGTATATTTGTATACACATACATATGTATATTTATAATACATATGTACTTGACAACTTAAACACCTTTTTGTTTTGGGGGATTTTTGTTAAAATTGCTATTAATTTAGGGGATTTTTTATATAATAAATTTGAATTTTATTTTTTTAAATTACAGAAAAAAAAATTATTTATGTAATCAAGAAAAATTATTTTAGGGGATTTTTTTTAAAAGCTTGATTTTAGGGTTTTTTTATTTGCTTTTAGGGGAGAGAGAAAAAAATCTGGCAAAAGTGCTTCAGACTCGCTTTTTAGTTCAGCCAGTTCTGGACATAGTGCAGGCAAAACACAATTTCGACAAATGGAAGGCAATAAAGTGTTTATAAGTAAAGAGAAAACTTTTACGTTTCACAAATTACTATGCAACAATTACATATATAAATTGGATGGAATTAGGATTCCTTTTAATCGGATGTTATTTTATATCCGTTGGATCTTTTGATATTGGCATTTCACTTGGTTTTGAATTTTTTCCTCTAGTTTGATGAGATTATTTTTAGTTGGAATTTATTTAATGGGAGTAATTTACTTAGGAGTTATTTTTTCAGTACCTGAACATAATGCGGGCTTCGATGTACCGTTATAGCCAAAAAGAAAGGTAGTTGACGACATACATATGTACAGTGGTGTGAATAATAAGAGAGCCACCCAAAAAAATTTCAATTTCAATACTAACAAAATTACACAAATAATAATTTTCTTTAAACTTTTTTGTTGTTTTTTATTAGGTAATATTGTTATAAAAAAGAAAATAAAAAGGAAATATTTGAATTCTTTGCCTCAAAGATTAAATTAAAAAAATCGTTATGTTTTTTTTATTATTTTATTTACTATCATAAAATCAATATAAAATTTTCTAAACTTAACGTATACAACTTATGAGATTCTACATAATGTATTGCAACAATTGAAACATTTTTGTATATAATAGATTACAAATTGTATAAGACACATATATCTATTTAAGGTAAAAAAATAGGAAAAAACTTTCAGTAGGAAAAGAAATTTTAAATTGACCCCTTTAGCAACATCTTTACAGAAGTTGTAAAGTGGGTTAATTCAGAAAATTTATTATAGTAGCAAAATTTGAAGACCTGCATTTGCCTTCAAATCTGATCGTCAAATCACTGCAGATATCGCTAAGCATTTTTTGCTTGTATTTTCCATGTAGGCGATTAGTTGAAAACCTTCGGTTGTTGTATGATTTTAAAAAGGTTTCATTAATAAAAACTAGGTCTATTTCCTTTTGAATTAAAACTTGCTCCAATTGGAGACTGGAGCTACTGTTTGTCATGCCTTGCGCATTAAAGTGCATAACATGAATCATGGTTACTACTTCTTGATTATATGACATATTTGAGCATATTGCCGAGTACCCTCATTTTATCATATTTTGTTTTACATTTCTCCAAAGCGTTCAGAGCTTAAAAGTAAATCTCTAATATTTTTTCATTAGATAAATCATCGTCTTTGTTATGACCAGATTCAGTTGCACTCTGTCGAGGTTCTCTTGCTTGGTTTGTATCATCTGGCCAAGCGTTACTTGGTCTTGCTACGTTGTTGTCAATAGGAGGAAAATCTTCTGTTGAGCGATTAAACTGAGGCCTGTTTTTGGTAAAACTTACTTTTCTTTGGTTTCTTGAGGCTCTTTGGCGGATTTCAAGATATTCCCTTCTAGATGGACAGCGTGCATCATCAGCTCTATGGTTGGTGTTTTTCAGGTTATTTTTAACACAGTTGAAACATTTATAAACAACTGGTCCTTGAGTTGGGGCCTTGTTAAGTGGGCACTCGGAGTAATCATGCTGGCTACCACAACCGATGCAGTTATTGCTTCTGTGACAATTTTAGGAACCATGGCCGAACATGGCGCATTTTGAACATTGAGTTGGACCTCTAGGTCTGCGTAAGGGATTTCTCCAATGAACCGCTATGTTGTGAAAATACTTTATTCTACAAATTTCTTTCTTTGAAATCTGTTTTTTGTCGAACTCGATTATGTAAATTGCGTTTTCTTCGGAAGTTCTTTTGGTAATAATTTCTTTTATGTTGATTGGAGTAATATTGAAAAATTGCTAAAATTCTTCAAAAATATCTTTAGACTCTACCTGTGGTAATCCAAATAGGATTAGCTGGAATTTGTTTTGATCCTTTATTGGGTGTGTGTAAAATGTTATCTTTCTTTCCTTTAAGGCCTTTATGGTTTCCTTATACTGAGGTAACGTGATAGGTAAAATTTTGGTGCCGACGGACATCCTTTTATATTTGCAGGTTTCCCCTAATAACCCTAATACATTGGAAAAACTATAATCCAAGTCCACCACAATTGGCGGAATTTTTATTGGAGTCTCCTTATACTCTCTATCTTCTGAGTCAGTTTCTTCCATATCGGATAATGCTTCAAATCTATTTGTAGACTTCCCATTTACTTTTTGATATTTATATCTTGGATTATTTCCACAAAATTTATTACGTTTTGTGGGCATAGCCATAAATTAGAAATTAAATTTTAAATGGTTTTATTTTTCACATGGAAATCAGCTGCTTTATATTTGTGCACGTCTGAATGATGTGAGTATCAATCATCAACTGAAAATCGTTATATACAATAATTTGGCCTGCGAAAAATAATAGAGCCATCTAACGAAAACTTTTTAAATTATTTAAAAAAGTAAAGTAAATAATATGTTTAATAAAAGAATTGCTAATAACGAGTGATTTTTTAAGAGCTTGAGAACTTTTTTTTAAAAAAAACGCATAAAATTTCACAAAATTTCATCGGTTCTTTATTTGAAACGTTAGATTGGTCCATGACATTTACTTTTTGAAGATAATTTCATTTAAATGTTGACCGCGGCTGCGTCTTAGATGGTCCATTCGGAAAGTCCAATTTTGGGCAATTTTTTCGAGCATTTCGGCCGGAATAGCCCGAATTTCTTCGGAAATGTTGTCTTCCAAAGCTGGAATAGTTGCTGGCTTATTTCTGTAGACTTTAGACTTGACGTAGCCCCACAAAAAATAGTCTAAAGGCGTCAAATCGCATAATCTTGGTGGCCAACTTACCGGTCCATTTCTTGAGATGAATTGTTCTCCGAAGTTTTCCCTCAAAATGGCCATAGAATCGCGAGCTGTGTGGCATGTAGCGCCATCTTGTTGAAACCACATGTCAACCAAGTTCAGTTGTTCCATTTTTGGCAACAAAAAGTTTGTTAGCATCGAACGATAGCGATCGCCATTCACCGTAACGTTGCGTCCAACAGCATCTTTGAAAAAATACGGTCCAATGATTCCACCAGCGTACAAACCACACCAAACAGTGCATTTTTCGGGATGCATGGGCAGTTCTTGAACGGCTTCTGGTTGCTCTTCACTCCAAATGCGGCAATTTTGCTTATTTACGTAGCCATTCAACCACAAATGAGCCTCATCGCTGAACAAAATTTGTCACATTTGAACATTTCGAACCGAACACTGATTTTGGTAATAAAATTCAATGATTTGCAAGCGTTGCTCGTTAGTAAGTCTATTCATGATGAAATGTCAAAGCATACTGAGCATCTTTCTTTTTGGCACCATGTCTGAAATCTCACGTGATCTGTCAAATATTAATGCATGAAAATCCTAACCTCAAAAAAATCACCCATTACTAACTCTGTACTTTGTAGAACTACATTTATTTTTTAATACTGCGATGCACCGCCTGGGCATAGAGTCAACAAGCTTTTGACAAGTCGTAACTGGAATGTTCTTCCATGCTGTCTCAACCATTGTCCACAGCTCATCTCTATTTGATAGATTCTTTTCTCTAAGACATCTTTTAACCTCGCCCCACAAGTTTTCGAAGAGATTTAGGTGTGGTGACTGTGAAGGCCATCCCACAACCCAAAATATCTGAGGCTTTAAAACGAAAAATAAATCGTCATGTGAAACGGGACCAATTTGTGACGTCATCCGTCCTTAAAAAGTAATACAAACTTGATGTGAATACTTCTACGATAAGGCTTATGCTCCTTAAAATGGTTTACAAGCCAGAAGTGCCCGTAAAGTGCCCCAAAGCGCAACATTAAACAAAGACTTGAATTCGCAAAGGAACACATAAATTAGCCCGTATCTAAATAGCGCAATATTTTGTGGTCGGATGAGACCAAAGTAAATTTATTCAACTCAGATCGGAGTTCTCTTCAAGTTCGGAGACCCAAAAATTAAGAATTTAGTTCCCAATATACAATTAAAAACGTTAAATACGGAGGGGGTAATATCATGGTACGAGGATGCTTTTCCTATAATGGAGTTGGGCCCTTGTATCGCATACAGGACACAATGGATTCAAAATTTTTACAAATATTTTAAGACAGGTCATGATGCCTTATGCTGAGTGGGAAATGCCGCTTCGATGGATGTTCCAACAGGACAATGATCCGAAACATTCATCAAACGAGCGGTTCAGAGACAACCCTTCACATGTTTTTTTTTTAAAGATGAGCTGTGGACAATGGTTGAGACAGCATGGAAGAACGTTCCAGTTACGACTTGTCAAAAGCTTGTTGACTCAATGCTTGTTGACTCTACGTATCATATCAAATAATCAGCAATCTTTACACATCAATAAATTTAATGATTAAAACTTTAAAATAGATTAGTAAACAAAATAGACTAATAATGATTACGCTTATTTTTTGTATAAATAATTAAAACTGGTAAAGCTCCTGAACTTCTTACTTTTACATTGCTGAAGATATGGTGTATGTGTTTACTTTATATAGAGGTAACCATCCCTGGGTATCCACGTCAAACCAACATGGTCCCACTCTGAAATGTTTGGGGTGTACTTTCTAAGCCACATTAAATAAAACTGGAGTGGCCTACACTCAAC
This sequence comes from Phasia obesa, assembly GCA_949628195.1. Classification (NCBI taxonomy): domain Eukaryota; kingdom Metazoa; phylum Arthropoda; class Insecta; order Diptera; family Tachinidae; genus Phasia; species Phasia obesa. The sequence continues at coordinate 74,296,628 of OX451215.1, forward strand.
TTTACCATACCCAATGCAAACAGATATATGATGTATGTATATATAAACAGTTTGTAAAAAAAATCTTTGCACATAGAGAAAAATAAAAAAACTTCAATGTATGCATTGATTTCCTATAAAAATAAACATTTTTTTATTTTTTTCGAACAGTATTTTATAAACATATGTTTTGCTAATATAATAAATAAAAAACTTTTTTAACAATGAAAAAATTCTAATGTAGAATATTAAAAAATAAAAATAGTTCAATTTCTATACTGTAAAAAAAATGTTTGCACACTTGATGAAACATTAAGTCTGATGTAAATCTTTTGAACTTTTGTTTCTAATATTTTGTGTGTCTACCCCGAGCATCCATTACCGCTTGCAGACGTCCTCGCATCGATTGAATTAGCTGCGGAATATCATATTCTAACGGTATTTTTTCCCACTCTTCTTTAATGAACCGTATCAAATCGTTTTTGTTCCTTGGCGATCTTTTTCCTACCTTTTTCTTTAGATGAACCCACAAATTTTCCATAGGGTTTATATCCGGACTTTGGGCAGGAGCATCAATAACTTTGGTACAGTTGTATAGTAACCAGGACCTACATAAATAAGATTTATGCTTGGGATCATTGTCTTGATAGTATTTGTATCTTAATTTATTCGAATTATCCGGGTCTATAAAACCAAATTTTTTAACGCTGGCCGTCAGTTCATTTTAAAAAATATCAAGGTATACTTCTTTAGTCATTATTTCATCTAAAATCCTGATTACACCAACTCCTTTGCTGGATATACAGCCCCATACCATTACGGACAGTTTTCCAAACTTTACTGTAGGAATAAGATTTTTATTTTCTAGTGCTGTTAGGGGCTCACGCCAAACTCTTTGCGGTCCATCATGATAATAAAGCATAATTTTTGTTTCATCGGAGCAAATAACATCGTCGCAGTACTCTGGAGAGAATGAAACGTGTTCGGTGGCAAATATTAATCTCTTTTCAATATTTTGTGCGGCGAGCAGGGGATTTTTCCTCGCCACTCTTGATGAGTATTTGTGTTTTCGAAGAACATTTCTGATGGTTGAATGGGAAACACGTAGCCCAAAGTCTTTTTCCACTTGTGTATGTCTATTTGCAAAGTATTGGTATCTAATATGTAGTCGCAAACAGGTACCGTAATGGTACTGTACAGGTACAGTATGTAAATGTTTTTTGTTGAAATTCTTGAATGAATATAAATTTTACATGTTTTCTTTTCTGTGCAAAGATATTTTTTACAAACTGTATATTACATTAAGAATATAAGTTCAAAGTATATTCGAATCGAAAAATTAATTATTAAATAAACATTCATCCCTATTCTACATTTCGATTACGTTCCCGCATTAAGTTACGCAAGAATCGAAAAAAGGTATTCCTACAAAAAACTGAATCGAAAGAAAAAGAAGAAGAGAAGAGTATGTTTAATACAACTGTTTTTCTATGAAACAAATGAAATAGGAACACAAAATAAAATAAACAAAAAATTATTAATAAACAATTCTGTTTGTCAAATTATTGTCTGGTTTACCAATTGCCCAAGGTGTACTTTTGCCAAAGAAAATTTCAAACGATTAGAAAAAAATTAAATACCGTCATCAAGTATCAGTCCTTAAGCGGACAATCAGCATCAATAAAAGGGAAATTCCGGGTGAACATAAACATACATATATATATATATATATATATATATATAAATACTTTGGTTTTTAGAACAAGTGAACAAAGCATAAAAAAAAACATTACAACAACAATAACTAAACAAACTTTCAGTTTCATACAATCATTTACTTTTTGATCATCTGTTTTTGGTACACACATTTTTAACAGTTTGAAATCCATTGCTTAATAAATTTGTAAACCCTTAATATTTCATCCGTTAATTTCAAATTTTGCTGTGTCTATTTATTATGACTGGTATAAAGGAAATAAATTGTTTGAATAAAAACTGTGCTGTTGTGTCGAATGACGAAAGATATGTTAATTGTTGGTTATGTCATGGTTTGTGCCATTTTAAATGTAGCGGTCTTCCTGTCCTAGTTGCTGAATCCCTGACAAAACATAAAGATTTACACTGGTGCTGTACTGGTTGCAGCAAAATTGGTGATGATTTTTATAGATTTTTCCATGGGAGTAAGAAAAATTTTCTTGAAATTCAAAATAAAATTTCCGGTCTATCTGATTCTGTAACATCATATGTGAATAGATTCGATGAATATAAGTCATTAAGTGTACTCAACTCACCGCCGCAGTCATCGCCAAAACGTCGAAAGTCAGCCAGAAAAGTAAATAAAGTTAATTCTACTCAAGTAAATGGGCAATCCATAGTCAAATTATCTAATTCTGAATCAATTAATTATATACCTGAAGCTAATCCTAATTCTCAAGATGTACAATCAAATACGATGCAAATTCTACCTTTTTCTACTGCAACAAAAATACTGAGCTCAGACTCTGAAGTTCCTGTTCAAAATATTCCTGTTCCTCACAATAGCCGATTTCAGACTATTTCAACTCAATCTAAAGATGTTATTAGCCCTTTAACTTCTACTGACAATCATCAAAAATTTTTTCCTAAGCAACTTACAATAATTCCTCCCAGAAAATCCATATTTATTTCTCGATTTGCATTTGATACAACTACTGATGATATTGATAACTATATTAAATTAAATAATAGCCAAGGAATATCAATTAAAAAATTTACGTACTCTGAACCGAGAAACGTAACATCATTCAAGCTAACAGTTCCTTTTGATCTTTTTGATAAAATTGTTAATTCCGTCTTTTGGCCATGTAACACATTTGTTAAAGAGTATATCATAAAAAATAACACCAGATCAACTAATTTTGCCCGATTGTCAACACGAGATAATTCTGTTCCAAAAAACAAAATGCTTGTATTGATATCCAACTTAATATTATCTATCAGAATGTGCGGGGTCTGAATACTAAACTAACAAGCTTATATGTTAACAGTTTTTCATTTGACTATAATATTCTTATATTTACCGAAACTTGGTTAAAAGAAAATATTTTTAACATGGAAATACTTTGCGATAGTTATCATGTATATAGGAGAGATGTCGTGTACATCCTGTGGATATTTTATCTAGTCGAAGATAAGGCAGTGCAGTCAGCTGTGAGGTAGAAGAAGATGACTATATATAGTTAAAAGTAAACAAAAACAAATGTCTGGGACCTAGTACTTTAAATTGCTGAAGAATTTATTGGCGGTCCGGATAACTTTGTTTTTGGAGTTTTTTAGAATTGATGGCGTCACCGAGGTTTCTTGGGAAGCCAAGATGAAAATGTCGGTCTCTTTTTTTGATTTTTTGGAAGAAGTGAAGGTGTGACGAGTGGCCCGTGAAAAAATTTAATGTTTAAATACTTACAAGAAAACCCAAAGAAAACTGATTAATGTAAAAACCGTTTGTGATTTAACAAATTTGATTTCAAAATTTATTAAATTTTTATTGAGTTTGATAATAATAACAAGTTTAAATATAAAAAGTTAAACTACAGACTGAAACTCAATAGCAAAATAAGACAAACACAAGTTTGAAACTGTGCTAATAAACTTACAAAAAGTGCATTTAAATAACAACATAAAAAGAAAATTCTTAAACCAAAACATTTAATACAATTTTTGAAACTAACCTCAAGCCACACTGCGCCAGTCACACCCAACGAGGGACCATCTGCTCCAACGCCAGCGTTGCATCGCCATCCGGCGGTGCCAGGTATTTTTGCCGTTGACTCCGGACACGCCATACTGACGACCTACGGACATTACAAACGTAAAAGTATGTATATATATTTTCTTATTTAAACCATAATTAGGGAATACATTACGTTACTCTCGTCCAGTAAAATAGAAAATCATTCCTCCGGGGAATAAGGCCCGAGAGTGCGCGTTTAGAGGAGTGAGCTCAGGCCTTTTTTTTATATCGTTATCGCGTTCGGGAATAGTTGCCCATTAAATATGTCTTCCTTAACCTAAAAAAAAAAAAAAAAATAGAAAATTAAAAAGTAAAATATATATATAGTGCAACTTACACCTTTTTTGTGTACTTACTCTTAACCGAACATACATATACCTACAAAGAACGAACTGACAGGCATTCCTGAAGAGGAGCTGTACTTGGAAAAAGAAACTCTCCAGAACCCTGTAAGGAAAGAGAAGAAGCCGCCATTCATTCCTAAGCGACATTTTAATCTTTTTTTTAATATGTAATTTTTATTAAATTGGCATTTAATTTTCGTTCGAATCTTAAAAAGATAACAAATTAATTTTATATAATTTTTGCATTCCTAGTTCCTTCTTGTTATTTCCTTTTTTATTCATTTTTGATGCTGTTGTAAATCACAGTATAAATAAAACCATTGTAATGTTTAACCGAATTTAAGGCGTAGAAATTTATTTAGAATAATGGAATAGGTTTTCAGAAACAGCGGTAAGTGCGGCAAAAACGTAAAATGAGAAGGTAAGGTACAGCGTTTGGGACATCTCAAACCATTATGAAGATGTCATGGTGAGGTTTATTGACCTCAAGAGGGAGGGCTAAAAGCTTCGACAAAGCCATCAGTCGGAGTCAATGTAAGTGTGTGTGTGAGTGTCTACAGGAGTTGAGTGACTTGCTTCGGGCTTCAAATTTTAACTTCCAATTTTTTTCCATCATCCATCGAACTGGCATGAGTTTTTGTATGTGTAGCTATTGAGTCAGGTTGGTTGGCAAGAACCCCACCAATACGGCGAGCTCGAGCCGGAGCATCCGCCAGCATGCCAGTGCCGCCAACAATCTGGCCACATCCCCAACATCTGTTGCACAGTCCGACATCTGCATATTACAAAATGGCGCCCAACGTGGGGCCCGAAGCAAGTCCTGTTAATCTGATTTTTTTCTTCATTTTATTTCTTTTCTTTTTTTTGTGTCTGGGAAGTACATGTCCCGTTAGGTATGTAAGAGTCCCTAACGCGTTGCTGTGCTAACCAGCGGAAAATAAATTCCAGCTAGTTTCTATAGTTTAGGTGAATCTTTTAAATAGTGTTGATATCCTTCGCTCAGCAATATGTAAGTCCCGGTTACAAAGACGTAGGATCTTGTATCGCGTAGCGACATTTTTGGATGGGTGAAGGAGTCAAGGCAATTTTTAGATTCATATACCTCTGACCTTTTTGTTCAACTTGAGACTTAGATTTAAATGGTATGATAAAGTGAATAAACAGAGGTTTAATTGCTCAAGTTGAAGGTAAAGGCTAGTGGTACCTTTTTATCCTTACATTGTAGAGTAATCAATAGCATTAGAAATAGTTACGAAAGAATGTCACTCACCTGTTTCTTTTTTTTTGGGTCTTGCTCCCGATACAGTTTAAGTCCTTAAGAAGGTTGCAGCCAGTCCGTCAAGTATGGAAAGCTTCATTTCTACTGATAGTTGCAGCTCAATTTTCTTCTGGGTTTCGTTAGTAGCTGTTTCCAATTTTCCTTTTTTTAATCATGAATATAATATATAAACTTCTGAAAAAAAAAACTAGTGACACAATTATTATAAAGTTCAAAAGAAAAACACACGCACACAATAAATCTAATACCTTACCTTTTTAAATTTTATCGTTTATCCGCAATACTGCCGCTTATCAAAAAATTATTGAATTTTGTTAAAACAAAAGTTAACAGCTGAGAAGCTTTTAATTTTGCAAACCAATTGAATCGATTTGTTTTTTTTTTAGTTATTTCATTCCTTTTAGTTTTGAAAACCATTTTTTTTTTCCTTTTTATTTATCGTTCTTTCTTGAAAAGGGGTTAACCATCGCTAAAGGTTATTCTTATTCGTTATCTAAATATACGTATTTGCTTTTTATAAATTTTTCGTCTTAATGGTATTGACTCGGCGTGCAAGCAGAATGCTGTCCGAGACCAACAATATGCCGTCGACCAGTACAGGGGTAACTTGCTGCACGGATACCCAGACCACCACCACAGTTTCGTCTTTGGTAAGCACGTCGTCCGGTGTTACAACAACAGCAACAAGAACCTCCACAACGTTTACCACTGTGAATGATCCGATTTTTTCAACCTTAACTCCACACGATTTATCATTTAGTTCAGAAAATGGGGACCAGACTGTGGTATCGCCTGCCTTTTTCAGCGTTACAGCACAGAACATTAGAAGAGAAGTTCGGGAAAGCGCTTTCGCAAACTCTAGACCAGCTATGTCGCCTGGTGCCAGAGATATTCATCAGATCGTAGAGGCGTCGATTGGTCTGTGCCAGACACGAATGATGCAAGAAGTTGACAACAAAATCCAGCAGTCTCTAGCTGAGATAAAGGAGGTTCTGGCATCTCTGTCAGCTAACAAACCTGATGCAGGTACAGCTCCCGTTACTGCCTCGAACAGTGTGATCATAACACCTCAGCCTAACCAAGCACAGGCCATGTACACCCAGCCACCAGTTGGTTCCCGGCCTTCTGCTGTGACTGGGTCTTTTCAACATCAACAACAGCCTAATACATATGGGTTACCACCACCTTTGATACCAGCTCCGCAGTTTGTCGAGTCTCGACGGGAAACTCATGCTGTGCAGGTGAATGCTGGTCCATCACAGTCGGGTCTACAGCAACAACGTCAACAATCACCAAACCCTGGTCAATTCGCGGTTCAGCCCCAACAGCAACAATTTGTTCAACCACAAGTAAACTCAGTGCCGTATGGTCAACCACCGATCCAAGGGCTGAACCAACCACAGGCATACACTTTGCAATATAATAGACCACCAAGTCAGGTGCAATGTCAGCAGCCACCGGCATTAACACAACCGAGTCAAATGCCTCAACAAATTATGCCATCATACGGTCAGCCAAGCTATCCACAGGATGCCTGGTCTGTTCCAGTTTTTCCGCCACAAAATCCACAACAACAGAACTACCTTGCTATGTCTTTGCCTAATCGGCCCGATTCTTTAGACCCTTACAAATTGGCTAAATGGGGTATTAAATTCGATGGCACTGGTAAAACCATGAATGTACAAGAATTTATTTTTCGAGTTAGAGCCCTAAGCAGAGATTACAACTGTTCCAGTAGTGACATTTTGCGAAGCTTCCACCTGTTACTTGAAGGACCAGCTCTTGATTGGTATTGGGACTACCGGAAAATAGTCCACATCACCACTTGGGACGAATTGGAAAAGGCTTTGTTATCCCAATATCGCCAGTTTGAGAAAGAATATCAAGTACAAATGAAGATTTTAAATCGTCGTCAGTTGCCAAATGAGCATTTTGATGACTTTTATAATGCGGTCATTAAATTACGCAACCAGCAAGTGAATCCCTATGAGGAGGAACAGCTGGTTGAAATTATGAGAGGCAATCTCAAACCATCTTTGGCGCAAATGATGTTCTCGGCGCAGCTGAGAACCTTATCAGAATTTTGCCGTGAAGTGAGGAGGGCAGAAAATCTGTTAGCCAGTCAGCGTCAACTATACCAACAGCGCTCAAACTTTGTGCAAAGGATAAACGAGATCGGTAACGAAGATGATGATTTGCCGCTGATCGATCTGGAGGTGGATGGGATACGTTCCACCAGCAATTACACCTGCTGGAACTGTAGGGTTGTTGGTCACAGTTTTGTGGATTGTCCCGAGCCGATTACTAGGCAATTCTGTTTTAGGTGCGGTAAAGAAAATGTAGTTGCACCGAAATGTCCTAGATGTACGGGAAACCGGTCACGAAACCCGTCTCGGACTGGGGAGGCGCGGTCGACCGAGGTCTAAGCCCAGTTACAAACACACATATAGGCAAACACAAATGTGAGTTTAAAATTTTAGAAAGCAAGAGTAGAGTAGGTGTAGATGTAGGTAAAACAACTAAGTTACGCGAGCTTAAACCTTTGCATATTCGTATCAAAGAATATAATGAGGCGAAGCTACGTATTTTCGGCACGGTATCGACTAAGATTAAGAAGGCGCGGGAACGTTATAAAATTCGCAAAAAACTAAGGCACGAGATTTCTGCGGCTTCTCTATATGAGGGTAAAGACGCACGTCTTTACTCACGCATTAATTTAGGGGGTCACGAAATTGAAGGACTGCTAGACAGCGGTGCCACAGTAACGTGCTTAGGTCGTGGTTGTCTTGATTTCGTAGAAAAGGCTGGTCTTAAAATCCACGATTTTTCTACTGTTATCAAGACAGCTGACGGTACAGTGCACAACATTGTCGGTCGGGTGCGAGCTGAAGTGAGGTTTGGCCAAGCGACGCAGGTCATAACGTTTTATTTAGTGCCTACTCTGAGTCGAGAGCTATTCTTGGGTGTCGATTTTATGAAGGTTTTCAAATTATTTGCTAATATCGAAAGTCTTACGACAAATGGAGTTAGTCTCTGTACGGAGACGGATAGTACCCAAGATGTCTTAACTCATAGCTTGTCACATGGTCAGCAACAGGAACTGGATATGGCTATATCGATGTTTCCCTGCTATACGAAAAAGGGTTTAGGAAAGACGCATTTAGAGATGCATACAATAGACACCCGTGATGCAACTCCAGTGAAAGACCGCCATTACCCCGTCTCTCCGGCTGTACAAAAACTTATGTTCGCGGAGCTTGATAGGATGCTTGATCTTGGTGTAATTGAGCTTAGTGAGAGTCCTTGGAGTCACCCGGTAACTTTGGTAAGAAGGGGTGAGAAGAACCGGTTATGCCTGGACGCTCGTAAGCTCAACGCACTGACAGTCAAGGATGCCTACCCGCTACCGCACATTGAGGGTTTGCTAAGTCGTTTGGGAGATACGATATATATATCAAGTGTCGACTTGAAAGATGCATTCTGGCAAATACCATTAGATCCATCTAGTAGGGAGAAAACTGCATTCACGGTACCAGGACGACCACTTTATCATTATACGGTCATGCCTTTTGGGTTGTGTAACGCGGCCCAAAGGTTATGTCGTCTAATGGATAAAGTGATCCCCGCGGCCCTTCGTGATAGAGTTTTCGTCTATCTAGATGATCTTCTGATTGTATCGCCAGATTTTAATACACACTTGGGGTTGTTGAAACGGGTAGCTAGTAAGTTATCAGAAGCAGGGTTAACAATCAATGTAGCTAAATCCAAATTTTGCTTTAAAGAGTTAAGGTATCTGGGATACATAGTAGGAGGAGGCAAAATAAAACCTGATCCGGCTAAGGTGGAAACCATAACTCGTTTTGCTTATCCTAAGACAGCAAAACAGGTTCGGAGCTTCATGGGGGCAACAGGCTGGTATAGAAAATTTATACCAGACTATGCCACCATTGCGGCTCCAATCTTTGAAACGCTGAAAAAGGGTAAGCAATTCAAGTTTTCGGAGGAAGCTAAAGTTGCATTTGATCTTCTCAAGAAAGCTCTGACTTCGAGCCCACTGCTTAATCACCCTGACTTTTCTAGACATTTCTACGTTCAGTGCGATGCGTCTGACACAGGCATAGGAGCCGTGCTGTTCCAGAAAGATGATTCTGATGGGGAGCACCCTATAGCATATTTTTCGCACAAGCTAACGTCGGCGCAAAAGAACTATTCTGTTACTGAGCGGGAATGTCTAGCGGTAGTCCTGGCGATTAAGAAGTTTAGGCCCTACATAGAACTAATGCCGTTCTCCGTGATTACCGACCACAGCAGCCTTAAGTGGCTTATGTCACATAAGGATCTATGTGGTCGTTTAGCTCGATGGAGTCTACATCTGCAATCGTATGATTTCACTATAGAGCATAGGCAGGGGAAGCAAAATGTAGTACCCGATACCCTATCTCGGTACGACATGGATGAAGTCTCTGCAGAGGTAGCAGGACTGGTCGATCTTGACTCAGATGCTTTCAAGTCAAGTGATTATTTAGAACTTATTTCTACAATAGAAACAAATTCTGAACGCTTGCCTGACTTGAAGGTAGTTGAGGGTTTTGTGTACAAGAGAGTACGACCTTATGATGGGGTAGTCATGAATGAGGATTTCTCATGGAAGTTGTGGGTTCCTCATGAATTGACCAAGTCCATCATAGACAAGTCACATAACTCTCCTCAAGCCTCGCACGGAGGCGTCGGAAAAACTCTCCGTAGGGTAAAAGAGTATTTTTATTGGCCAAACCAAAACACTCAGGTTCGCGAGTTCGTCGTTAATTGCCAGGTGTGCAAGGAAACCAAACCTGCTAATAAAACACTTAGACCACCCATGGGGGCAGAAACAAGTAGTGACCGTCCGTTTCAACGAATTTTCATAGACTTCCTTGGTCCGTATCCGCGTTCGAAGAATGGCAACTGTTTTATTTTTATCGTTTTAGATCACTTAACTAAATTTGTTTTACTCAAAGCTCTGCCTAAGGCTAACGCCAAAAATATAATTAAATTTTTAATTGCAGATGTTTTCCACAAATTCGGTACTCCTGAGACAATAGTCTCGGATAACGGAAAACAGTTTCTCAGCAAAGAGTTTGCTAATTTGTTAGAAAATTTCGGCATTAAACATATTAGAACAGCAACACACTCGCCGCAGGCCAACGCGTCCGAACGGGTGAACCAATCGATTCTGTCTGCCATACGTTCACATTTACAGGGGGATCAGGCCGAATGGGATAAACATTTGTCAGAAGTTGAATTTTCTCTAAGATCGTCGGTGCAGACGTCGATTGGTGTCACGCCATATTTCGCGCTATTTGGCAGTAATATGATTGGCCACGGAAGTGTGTATAGGTTAGCAAGGATGCTGAAAAGCCTGAACGACCCTGAGCTAGAGGTAATTTCAAAATCCGAGCGAATGTCTCTAATACGCGAGAAAATACGCGAGTCATTACATAAGGCTTACGCACGAAACGAAAAGACTTACAACACGCGTTGTCGTTACGTTAAATTTATCCCAGGGCAGGAAGTCTATAGGAGAAACTTTCAACAGAGTGATTTTCGAAGTGGTTTTAACGCCAAGCTCGCGCGCAAGTTTATAAAATGCCGAATAGTTAAACCCGTGGGGAACAGCCTATATGAGGTAGAAGATTTTCAGGGGAAATCGTTGGGGGTATTTCACGCCAAAGATTTAAAGCAATAGCTATAATATCTTTGGTGGTTCTAGTCCTAGCGTTTCTGTCTGAGGGTTTTTGCAGACAACCTATTTAGTTTATGATTTCATTACCCGGTACACCTGTTTAGATTGCAGTTCTTTCGACCAGAAAATGGTTTCATTTTAATAGAATTGCGTGATTCCTGTCAGGAAAGAATATTTGTTTTTATTGATATATATATATAATTTTGTATCATTGGCACAGAGACAAATTTCAATATTTGCTTATCCATGACGCTTGCTCTTCCCAGCTGATTACATGTTGTAACCGTTGCCACTCTAATAATGCAACCCCGTAAACACCCTGGGGAACTATGCCATTAAGGGCTAGAAGTTGTTAGTCATCTAGGGCGACAACGTATGCCAATGAGCCATCTTACAGCAGGATTAAAGCAAGATTATTTTTATTTTACTTCAACGCATTTTCGCAGAAAATGCGAAGAATAACAAGTCTCCTTGAAAGTGCCAAGTCTTTTTATTATAAAGTAAATATTCTTCTCTGACTGGTAAGGCCGCAAACTAATAAAAATGAAAATCCGTCCCTGTCTCAAAAGAGCTATCGTATTGAAAAGTTTTGAATCAAGAACTGACGCGAAAAACGATGTCAAAAATTAGGGAACCTACTCCTACAAATAATAATAAATGTATCAAAAAGTTCTAATACTCACATTAATACTTCGTTTGTCTCCTTCTTTTTTTTTTTTTTTGCCAATTTGTCGCTTTTACGACAGCTTTATTTCAAGCTATGATTGATTTGTTGTCACATTCTTGATTGTGGGAATAATTAAGTTAAGAATCTGAAAAGTAGAAATTGAGACTTTAGTAAGATGAATAATTTTGAATTGTAGATATGAAATTTTTTTTGTTTGTTACAAAACATTTCACTAGGTTTTATAGGTTTGCGGTAATAGTAAATTTTATTTTTTGGTGCACCTCTCGTTTCACTGCCTGGTAATAAGGTAATTATTATTAGAGGTAAGAAAAGTAGTTCCTGTAATGCAAGCTCAAAAGTTCTAAAAGGTAGTCTATGAAGTATAGAATTTTTAAATGGATTTAATATCTTTTGGAGGTTTTGGTCGGTGTGATTTGGTTTTCTCTTATTTTAAGTTCTCTTTGTGTTTTCTTTTAAATAATAGGAAAACGATTATGATGTATTTTAGAACATTTGCTGGGGAATCTCTCGCCAGGGATTTAAGTCGATAACTTTTAAACTCGTCGGTTGTGTTAGGTTCTACTAATCTATTTCTAGGCCCAAGAAATGCATCGTTACGTTTTTTTTTGGATTTATAATATAATAATTTATGATATGAATTTAATAACAGTATTGGTAATAATAATTATTGATATGAGTGGCAAAAGTAATAAAAAAAATGAATTTAATAATGATCGTAAGATTAATAATAATAGTATTAGTAAAATTATTAGTAATAACAGTAAAAATGATAATAATTATAATAATAATGGAAATAATAATAATAATAATAATAATAATAATAATAATAATAATAATAATAATAATCATAATAATAATAATAATCATAATAATAATAATAATCATAATAATAATAATAATCATAATAATAATAATAATAATAATAATAATAATAATCATAATAATAATATTTAAGTTGATAAATAAATAGTTAATATATTAAAGAAATGAATATATAAATAATAATATAAATGAATTTGTAATTGTATAATAAATAATAAAATAAATAAATAGTAAGATTATATACTTAATTTATACATATTAGAATAATATAATAAATGAATAGTTAAGTAATATAATAAATATAAAGTTAAACCTTTAATGGATAAAATAATTAATTAATACATGAACAATACGCAAATTAAATATAATAATGAGGAATTAAATAAATAACATAATGAATAAATAAATTATACGATAAATATTATAATAAAGAAATAATATAATAAGTAAATTAATGAAAACATAGGTATACTGATCAATAAATAATGAATACAGTCGAATCCAGTTAAGCCAAATGAAAAATTACACTATTTATGTTGCACTTATCCGGAATTTTCTTTTAAACGAAGCGAGCACTTGACATAAAAAACAGTCGTATATTCAATTTCAATTCAGATTAATCTTTTTAGCTATAATACAAAATACAACTGAAAATACACTGAATAAAATATGTTATGTGCACTGATATCATTTTTTTTTTACTTACATTTGCAACCAAAACAATATAACTAAAATTAGACAGTGCTATCTTTTTCATCGCCGTTACATACAAAATGATTTGTAAGCTGTGTTTGCTTCGTTTAAAGATGTGTTTTTAGAAAACAAATTTTGGGTCACTTAACCGATTTGGCAGTTAAGCGAGTTTCTCTTTAAGCGAATGTAAAGGCTTAGAAACTCAACGAGATTAAAAGAATTTATAATTTCAATAAAGCGTTTTTTGTTACCGGCGTGCGATTAACCGAATTCGACTGTATATCTACTTAATGAAATAATAATAATGAAGATTGGAAATTAAATAATCTGTTAGCAATGCTTCTAATAGAAAAATATTTACAGGAATTTCGGTAGACTTACCTGGTTTCGATTTGTTTGCTGGGTTGCGTAATGGGAAATTTCAAAACTTATATTTCTTCCTTTTTGTAGGTAATCTCCGGGGGTACTGCTCGCCAGAGATTTGAGGCATTCGTTTTGAAATCTCTGGTGACTCTAGTCCCTGAGATCCTATTTGTGGTAGGCAGCGTTCATAAGAACCAAAAGCTTACGCAGAATAGTATTTTGGCGGTTAAGTAAAGATTTACTTAAAACTTTTGGTAAATTTGACCGAGTTTCACTGACTGTCCACTGGCTTTCTTTAGCACTTATGAATTTCATTGTTCTGTTTTAAATAGAGAATTAAAAAAAAAAAAAGAAAATAGTTATTTATGTGCACCAATATTAAATTCATCACTAACCCCTTTGTGTCTGCCCTTGATATTTTAAATTGATGAAATTTTTAGTTTCTTATTCACTTAATTTGTAGTCTGCCAATGATTATTGATGTTCTGGCCCTGGAAAAAGAAGAGGAAATATTTAATGAGTATCAGGTCGATAGATCTAATAAATTAAACAAAAATTTAATAAACACTTGTCCATTCTTATGACTGTATATCTTTCTTTATCTTTTCAATTGCACACGCGTAGTAATTCTTTGTTTCCTTTTGTGTAGTTTCGCCCATTCATCAGTAGTGTTTTTAAGTAGTATCTTGGAGTTGCCAGACCAACTGGGTAAAATTAGTGGTGTATTATAGTTAAATCAGTGTTACCGCTTGGTTAGTGTTACCATAGTGCAAATTGGTGTTATAGCTTCCCTCCCATCCTGGATCCACTGATGGATCCAAGGAATGGTTGGGTTTGTCGTGTACATCCTGTGGATATTTTATCTAGTCGAAGATAAGGCAGTGCAGTCAGCTGTGAGGTAGAAGAAGATGACTATATATAGTTAAAAGTAAACAAAAACAAATGTCTGGGACCTAGTACTTTAAATTGCTGAAGAATTTATTGGCGGTCCGGATAACTTTGTTTTTGGAGTTTTTTAGAATTGATGGCGTCACCGAGGTTTCTTGGGAAGCCAAGATGAAAATGTCGGTCTCTTTTTTTGATTTTTTGGAAGAAGTGAAGGTGTGACGAGTGGCCCGTGAAAAAATTTAATGTTTAAATACTTACAAGAAAACCCAAAGAAAACTGATTAATGTAAAAACCGTTTGTGATTTAACAAATTTGATTTCAAAATTTATTAAATTTTTATTGAGTTTGATAATAATAACAAGTTTAAATATAAAAAGTTAAACTACAGACTGAAACTCAATAGCAAAATAAGACAAACACAAGTTTGAAACTGTGCTAATAAACTTACAAAAAGTGCATTTAAATAACAACATAAAAAGAAAATTCTTAAACCAAAACATTTAATACAATTTTTGAAACTAACCTCAAGCCACACTGCGCCAGTCACACCCAACGAGGGACCATCTGCTCCAACGCCAGCGTTGCATCGCCATCCGGCGGTGCCAGGTATTTTTGCCGTTGACTCCGGACACGCCATACTGACGACCTACGGACATTACAAACGTAAAAGTATGTATATATATTTTCTTATTTAAACCATAATTAGGGAATACATTACGTTACTCTCGTCCAGTAAAATAGAAAATCATTCCTCCGGGGAATAAGGCCCGAGAGTGCGCGTTTAGAGGAGTGAGCTCAGGCCTTTTTTTTATATCGTTATCGCGTTCGGGAATAGTTGCCCATTAAATATGTCTTCCTTAACCTAAAAAAAAAAAAAAAATAGAAAATTAAAAAGTAAAATATATATATAGTGCAACTTACACCTTTTTTGTGTACTTACTCTTAACCGAACATACATATACCTACAAAGAACGAACTGACAGGCATTCCTGAAGAGGAGCTGTACTTGGAAAAAGAAACTCTCCAGAACCCTGTAAGGAAAGAGAAGAAGCCGCCATTCATTCCTAAGCGACATTTTAATCTTTTTTTTAATATGTAATTTTTATTAAATTGGCATTTAATTTTCGTTCGAATCTTAAAAAGATAACAAATTAATTTTATATAATTTTTGCATTCCTAGTTCCTTCTTGTTATTTCCTTTTTTATTCATTTTTGATGCTGTTGTAAATCACAGTATAAATAAAACCATTGTAATGTTTAACCGAATTTAAGGCGTAGAAATTTATTTAGAATAATGGAATAGGTTTTCAGAAACAGCGGTAAGTGCGGCAAAAACGTAAAATGAGAAGGTAAGGTACAGCGTTTGGGACATCTCAAACCATTATGAAGATGTCATGGTGAGGTTTATTGACCTCAAGAGGGAGGGCTAAAAGCTTCGACAAAGCCATCAGTCGGAGTCAATGTAAGTGTGTGTGTGAGTGTCTACAGGAGTTGAGTGACTTGCTTCGGGCTTCAAATTTTAACTTCCAATTTTTTTCCATCATCCATCGAACTGGCATGAGTTTTTGTATGTGTAGCTATTGAGTCAGGTTGGTTGGCAAGAACCCCACCAATACGGCGAGCTCGAGCCGGAGCATCCGCCAGCATGCCAGTGCCGCCAACAATCTGGCCACATCCCCAACATCTGTTGCACAGTCCGACATCTGCATATTACAGAGACAGAGGAGAAAATCGCATCGGTGGAGGCGTACTTATTGCGGTATCAAATTCTTTGCCATCTGAATTGTTTTTGATTGGTGATGAAATTGAGTTTATATCCGTTAAAATCAAACTAAGTAAAAGAAATATATTTGTATCCTGTTCTTATATTCCTCCATGCTCTGAAAACTTTGTTTATGAAAAGCATTTTGAAGCCGTTGAACACATAGTAAACTCTGCTAATTCCACGGATTATATTTTAATACTTGGAGATTTTAATTTGCCGTCGGTTTCATGAAACTATCCACCTGATTCATTAAACCTTGTTCCATTGATTTCTAACGATTTCTTAAACCACATAATGGATTTAAGCCTCTACCAAATAAATGCTGTGTATATTATATGAATAATAAACTGCTGGACTTGGTATTCGCTAATGAACCTTCTGATTGTACAATAAATCGATCCTGCCCTATTACTACGCCTGAAGATCGACATCACCCAACTCTTCAAGTTCATTGCTCCTTTTTACTTCCAGAGTCTTTTAACCCACATAAAAAAAATAAGAAAGTTTCTTGTTTTCAACGTGGCAATTATAACAAGATGAATCGATTGTTAAGTAATATTGACTGGCATAACTTGTTATTAATCTCAAATTGCACTCCATTAAACATTGAAATTATGATTACTACCTTTTACAAATCTGTTTATTCTTTAATGGAAAAATGCATACCTAAACGAACTGTCTTCAAATGCTCTGGCCCCCCCTGGAGATCTAAACATCTATCAAGTCTAAAAAGTAAAAAGAATAAACTCTACAAAAAATACAGAAACTCTAATTCTACTGCTGATTACGCAAGGTACTCTATTTGTCGCGCTGAGTATAATTTGCTAAATACCACTCTGTACAAAAATTATATGATCAGAATGAAATCAAATTTTAAAAACAATCCTAAATCGTTCTTTAATTTTGTAAACTCCAAACGTAAATCTAATGAGTATCCACCTGTAATAAAATATGGAAATTGTGAATCTGATGATGACGCTCTTATCGCCAATATGTTTACGGATTTTTTTGCTACAACGTACTCTAATGCTATATATGATGACACCAGTACTTATCGTTTTGAAATTTTTTCAAACCTATCAATACACTTTCCAGAAATTTGATTCTGCTGAAATAGAGTTTGAATTAAGAAGACTTAAAATAACTTTTAACCATGGACCGGATGGTATACCCAACTGTTTACTGAGGTACTGTGCAGCTAATTTGTCGAAACCTTTATCTTTCATCTTCAACTCATCTATCAGATGTGGCTATGTTCCTATTCAATGGAAAAGCTCATATATCATTCCTTTATTCAAATCTGGCAGTAAGTCACATGCAAAAAACTATAGAGGTATTTCAAAACTAAGTTCGATACCAAAGCTTCTTGAAAAATTCATCTGCAACTTTCTAAGCCACAACATATCGCATTTAATATCGCCGCATCAACATGGGTTTAGAAAAGGATGCTCAACCATTACCAACCTGTTACAGTAAACGACGTTAGTCAATAAAGGATTCATGAAAAATCAACAAACTGATGCCATTTATACGGATTTCAGCAAAGCTTTCGACAAAGTCAATCACAAACTTTTCCTTAATAAGCTATATATGCTGGGATTTTCTGCAAATAGTCTAAATTGGATTAAATCTTATCTAAATGACAGAAAACAAAATGTACTTTTCAAAAACCACATATCTAAACCTATAAATGTTTGTTCTGGAGTACCGCAAGGCAGCCATCTTGGTCCAATCCTGTTCTCTTTGTTTATAAATGATCTGCCCAATGTTATAAAATATTGCAACATACTTATCTTTGCTGATGATGTAAAAATTTTTCTTACATACAAAAAAAATTCGGATCATTTTTACCTACAACATGATATTGATAACTTTTATACTTGGTGCAATGTAAACCTAATGGAACTAAACTCTAACAAATGCAAGCACATGAGATGAGTGTCAACTTTTTGTTGGGCAAACAACCTTTGGAATTAGTTTGTTCCATCCTGGATTTGGGTATAATGCTTGACGTTAAGCTTAGTTTTATTCCACACATTAATATGATGGTCAATAAGGCGAGAGGCGTTCTTGCTTTTGTTAAAAGATGGGCAAAGGAATTTATCGATCCATATGTAACTAAGCTTTTATACACATCCTTAGTTAGACCTATTCTTGAATATGGCTCAGTTGTTTGGGATCCGTTGTATAATGTTCATAGTGATCATATTGAGTCTATTCAAAAACAGCTATTTAGCCTACGAAGCTTAAGATGGAATCCAACATTAAATTTGCCTCCTTATCATCAAAGATTATCGCTAATTAAGTTGCCTTCTCTTAAAAGCCGAAGGACTATGCTAAACGTTACGTTTTTGTTAAGTATTCTTAATGGCGTTATACACTCTGAATTCATACTAAGAAGTATATCATTTAATGTTCCACATCGGCCGACACGTTACTTTCAACCTCTGGCAATTAAATGTTTTCGTATGAACTATGCTTATGCTGATCCACTGAGAAGAATATGTGCTAATTTTAATGAACTGTATCAATTTATTGATTACTCTTTATGCTTAAGCATTATATAATAAGTAATATTATAATTTTCCTTAATTGTTAAATATTTTTCTTTTGTCTTTGAAAATTATTATTACAAATAATTATTAAATTTGTTACTAAAGTCTGTATGAAATTATTATGTAGACTTTTATATATTTAAATAAATAAATAATTAAAATATATATATATATTTTTGGATCTTATAAATATTAAAATATATAATTAAAATAAACAGTAACTAAAAGGTATTTGTGCTGCAACTATTCCAGTGTGAAGAATCCTGTAGCGCCGGCGGTGTTATTGAAAATTTGTATATGTACATCATTGAAGCACAAAAATAAAGTTTTCATTTATGGATCCACCCGTTAAATTATAAATCTTTCGTTACCATTCAATTCACCAATTTTTCATAATGCTCATGTGCTGTTTTATTAAATTAAATAAAACTTACAACTTTCAACACAACAGCAATTAATTGTTAAAAAACACTATTTATTGTATTACATATTTACATCTGTTTTAATTACACGCGCTCTTTTAAACTAAACAAACAAAAATCGAAAATCTTTCCGTTAACAAATTACCAACTTGGAAAACGTAGCTACGTTCGAAATGCAGAATACATTCGATCGTAAAAAAAAATTTAAAAAAAACTGAACGGAATGTAGAATACCAAATTTGACAAACGGAGAAAATTTCGATTCCAATCCAAATGCAGAATAGGGGTAATTATTTTCGGTTTGGGGTGTTAAGTAAACTACCCCTTGCCCCTTCCCGATTATGCCCAAAATTTAAGCAGTTCTTCATCTTCATAAACCAAAGGCATATACTGAATTTCATTTTTATATGTCATACGGAATGACCTGTAGAGCGTTTACAAAATTTGGGAGTAAGTAAACTACCCCTTGCCCTTTCCCGATTATGCTCAAAAATCTCCATATACCAAAGGCACAAACAAAATTTCGTTTTAACATGTCATACGGTATGACCTGTCGAGCATTCAGAAAATTCCCGAAAATTCCCGATTATGCCCAAAAAATATACAGGTCTCCATCTCCATATACCAAAGGCACATACTAAATTTCATTTTGGTATGTCAAACGGTATGACCTGTACAAACTCCACAAAAATAGTGGCATACACACCCACCCACAGACATCATAGCGAAAATAGCCAAAATAGATTCAATGGACCTCAAAACGTATAAATCCGTCGAAATCCCGACCTGGATTTTTTTTTTCATGATTACTATACTATACCTTGTACTACCTATGGTAAAACAAAAAAATATGTAAATTTGAAAAAAAAAATTAAAAAACACTCTCATAGATTTTTATCCTTTTTTTTAATTTAAGAAAAATAATTGTAAAAAATTTGGTTTTTTCACGATTGATATCAAATTAAAGCGTAGGGCTTATAGAACTGGAATAGGATTATATTTAATCCTCGAGCGCATATGCAAAAAAGCAATATTTTCTTATTTTAATAACTGAATAGCTAAAAAACTGTAGGAGATAGAATTTTTTAAATCATATTTGGCTTCAGAAAGTCAAAGAATATAAACAACAAAAATTTCAATAAAATCGGGAGTGGTAAATTTGAAAAAATTTTTTTTGATTTTGACATGGCCATGTGTATAAAATTCTAAAATTATTGTTGCGTTCTGTAAATGGTGTCTAAAATAGCTCGCTTATAAAAATTAAAAGTGCTGCCAAGTTTTCAGTGCCATTATCTCAATACTCTCTTGAAGATGAGACATTTTTAAGGGAAAAAAAAATCCTATATTTGAACCGAGGTACTAAGGTACCTCGTTGTTTTTAAGTGATGCTAAAACAGACAGGCGGACAACAAGACAAAAATTCTAAAAATTAGTCTACAACAAAATTAAAAAAAAAAATCATATTGCAAAAAGGTCCCTGTTGCAGTTTTATTGTATGCAAGGCGAATTGAATACTAGGTAAAACTAATAGCCCAGGTGAATATCTTCTTTTATATTTGTTTTATACCCTGCTATGTCAAAATCAAGGCGTATTAATACTAGGTGATTGCACGGGCGAATTCAGGCTTTTTCGCCTCCTTTGCAGTTATCAAATTTCATATTGATAAAATTTGTTTATAATTATTTTTATATGGATTTTGACTTTTCGCTTTCATGCATATGATGAGCTTTTTCGCCACTGCAATCACCTGTTATGGATTCGCCTTGGTCAAAATTTTTTCACATTTTCTTTGCGACACATTTTATTAAATCAAATTTGAAAATAAAAATTTATTGCACTTCAAGATTATGTTCTTTTATTTTTCACCTTTTTTTTACTTTTTACTTTAAATATTATAATATATTTTGCAAAAAATAACAAAACTTTTGTGTTTTATTTATCTAAAAAATTGTCTTTTTATTTACTTTTGAATTTTTCTTTGGGTTTTTAACAACTGTGGGTGTTTTTACACAAACAAAATTGCCCGTGGTTGTTTTTGTTGCTTCATTACGATTACCTAGTATACAATTCGCCTTGATTGTATGTATAGATGTTCAAATATAAAAGTAATAATCAAGGCGAATTCATAACAGGTAAACTCGAGAGCTCAGCTGACTATTTGTTGTCACCATCTTACAGTGTCAAAATGTACTAACTTTTTTTATTTTGACAGCCAAAAATGATTTATACAACAACAAAATGTACGTATTTTTAATATCGGCAAATTCATAAATGCCACTAATTTTTTACAGCATGGTTTTACCCACCTATTAGTAAATTCAAGGATATTTACCCATTTTTAGTTATTTTACAGAATATTTACCAATTAGATATTTACTCTTTTCCTATCACTAATCCTGAGGAATAAATAAAACTTGCAAAATATACATATATTTTATTAAATGGCTTTTTGTAATAAAACTTAACCAAATAAAAATCAATGAAACTGAGTCTTTCAGTGTGATTTTTTTAGAATCATCATACTAATATCATTACCATATTATACTCTTTGTATCGACAATAATTACCAAATTGCCAATACCGATATACGCGTATAGGCAAACCCGAAGTATTGCCGATATAACGGTATAGCATACTTGGGATTTTTTCATTACCATTGAATTTTCATTGGCATTATTTCAAATAGTTACAATGAAAAAAAGTTTAACTACCATCTAATGCTAATGTTTTATTTTTAATTAAATTTTACCAATGGTAATGGAAATGTAATGAAATTGTATAATTACTAATTATAATTGATGAAAAAATCATTGTTTTTATTAAACACAAATTTATGATTGCATTTGGTTTTAATAACTACGAATAAAGTGCCAATTTCATGCCTGCATCACTACTATGGCATTCACTCTAGTTTTGAAAATCTGTACTACACATTCTCCAACGGGTTAAAAATTTCTCATAAAAATTTAATTCTCAGAAATTTTTTATAATTTTTTCTGATTTTTGTTTGTTTTTATCTGAAAAAATGCAAATAATAAATAGGAGAGCAGAGAATGAAGGTAGGACTTCTTTAAAAACATCACCACAAAAAGTTTGATTGCAAATGTGGCCAATAATGATAATGCTTTTTTATAAATTAATCATTAATTAATGGTAATGATTTTGTTTTTTAAATAATTACTAATGAAACTTTTTCATTAAAAAGCATTACCATTAATGAAAACAATGGTAATGAAAAAAAATTTATTAGCATATTTAGAATTCAATGCTAATGAAATTGTCAATTAATTATTTAATCTAATTAATTAGTCCCATGTATGCGGTATAGTATGCATTACAAAAGTTTTTGCTTCTTGGTGAAATTTTGTTTTTTGATAAAATGTTAATGTTTTTTATGAAATCTGATCTTTTGGTGAAATTTTAATTTTTTAGTAAGCTTTTTCGACTTGTTGTTGTAATTGTCATTTTTTATTGTGAATTTGAAATATTGGAAAATTTTTGTTGTAAATGATATTTAATTGTAAAATCTAAATTTCGTGTTGATAGTTTGATGAAAATTAGATTTTCGGTAAAATTTCGTTTTTATACCCTTTACCACAAGTGGAGATGGTATATACATATGTACATATTTCCGTGTGCAATTTCTACAATATTCATTACCGACCCATAAAGTATATATGTATATGTTCTGGATCCGTGTTCGGGTAGTAATGTCATTTAGCAAAGCACCAGACCACATACAGAAGATTTAAGCCCACCAAAATTCCAGGCATAGTTTCGAAAATTTTTGGATTGCTTTAGCAACATCATTCCTTTGGAGGCTGTGGGCAAAAAACCACACCTACCTATATTTTTAAATTTTTTCAGTTTTAATGATTATTTTTTGTTAGATAAATATTAGACCGCGACAGGTAGATCGCAAAGAGTGCATACATGTCTGGGGGGATCAATAATACCCTGCGAGGGCCGATTTTGTGTTTATTTTTAGGTTGGTAAAGTTTTTCTGCTTTTATTTGTATTAAAGGTCTTTATAGAAAGCATTACATATAGAGATAGCCAATAGATCCACAGGGTGCCCACTGATAACCAGGCACAGTTAATAGGCCCATTAGGGAAGGTCAAATTGAAGAGATTTTTTAAGGATTTTTTTTTGGTCTTTAACCTTCCTGACTATTTTCATTTTTGTGCGACACATTCACATTTTTCGGTCTCTCAGACCGATTTCAAGTATTTCTCGGTATCTCAAAACTATCCTAAAATTTTCAAAACCTGTGCAGTGAAAATATTTAACAAACTAATCTGAAATAACTAAAGTAAGAAAAAAAAACAAAATTAAGTTTTTTTTAGCTCACAGCATTAATTTATATTTCATCACAATAATTTTGCAGTTTTGATCCTAGACCTAATAAAAAAATTCATTCACAAAACACAACATTTATAAAATGTTTTTCTATTAACATATATTTTAGAAGTAAACAAAAAAATAAAATGAATTCAAGAAAAAAAACAGGAACAACGAAAAAAATTAATTTCAAAATGCTTTAAAATATACATATGCCTCATTATGAGGTTAGTCTTTGTAAATTTTAATCAGTCGTTAGAGCTCGTGGCTCGATTCAGCGTCCTGTAAATCTTCAACATCACTTTCCTCGGAGTCTTCTTGTTCAGTATCAGTGTTTGCTTCATACACATTAATATTATCTTCATATTTAGTACCACTTTCCACATCAGAATCTAGATCTGAATCGATATCATTCAGAATAGCTCTTATGCGCTCAATATCTGCAATATCTAATGAAAATCTCACGATAATTAACTTTGAACATAATTATTTTATTAAATCATATAAACTGATCGCTAATTGTCTATTTTCATCTAAAAATTTCCAATTTAGCAAAACCAACTTACCTGTCGAAAATGTGACACTTAACTATAAGTCGGTCTCACAGACCATCTGATTAGCAATTACCGGTACAACACTTCAACTCAAACGCACTTGTTACACTAAACGTTGTATAATGAGAAATATTGAAGATTCTTAAAGAATGATGGAGTTGCCATTTTTTGTTTTCGTGAAATTAACTCAAAAGTGATTCATCGGTCTCACAGACCGACGAAATGGTCAGGAAGGTTAAAAAAATTGTCAAAAAAGTTTTTAAAAATATTTTTATAAAATATTAAAAAAAATTTTTTCAAAAAATTAGTAAAAAAAATCCAAAAAAAAATTTAAATTTAGTTATGTTGTTTTGTGTGATTTTAAGTTTGTTTATTGTTTGTATATTTTTATTTCCTGAAGAAGAACACCGAAGGTGTTCGAAATATCGAATAAAAGTTTACCAGTGTGATTTAGTAAAACAAAAAACATATATATTTTATTTAAATAAATATATGAGGAGTTAAAAGAAATTTTTAAGGTCGAAAAAATATAAAATAAACATTTTATGTAACAAGTTATTTTAATGAAGTTTCGATTCTTTTTCTCCAGTTTTTAGTAAAAAAAAACTACTCAAGATTTTATCTTCATCGTTTTTGTGTTTATCTCCGATATTTATGAACAGATTTTGATTATTTTCAACAGCAACATTTCAGAATATTTTATATGACAGATCGAAAAATAAAAATTTCTTATCTTAGTTCCTTCCAATCCATTTTAACGCCAACACGTATATCCACCCTCTCTAACTATGTAAAAATGTTTAAACATGTATTTCTTTCTTTTTTTAACAGAGTGGTTATTTAATGTTGAAGGCATTTTATATAAGAAATTATACTTAATTATACATTTCATAAACGTTTTAGATGGGTAATATTTAGTAAATAAGTTTGCTTTTGAATAACACTATTAGAGCGTACATTTAGTTTACTCGATAATACCTTTTAAATTATTTGTATTTTTGATATCACGAAAATCTGCACGTAGTTGTATAAACTGACGTACTACTGAGTTGTCCAAATAGTTCTAGAAAAGAAATGTTTTATTAAAAAAAAAAAAAAAAAAACAAAAACAAAATTAAATCAATTAGTTTTATACTTACTAATGTTTCACCAGTGCACACTTCCAACAGATTTTCTGGTTTAACCAATAATAAATTACACAAAGCGTGTAATATATCGAACAGTTGTGTGACTAAGTGGCTTTCTAATTCTTTTATACATTTGCGATACTCATTGACATCACAAATAGCGCACATTGCTCCAGCTGTATTGAATTGCATAGTTTGTAAATGATCATAAATAATGCGATGTAAACGTACTCCAAATTCATTTAAAATGAATTTTTGATTTTCACCATCAATACATTTTTTAATTTGCTGTATAACAGGCGAAATATTTTGACAAACATGTAAACAGGCCTAAGGAACGAAAAACTTTTAATATCTTTTTTTTTAGGAATATTTAAGATATTAAAAACATACCGCCGATGATAAGGTGTCAAAATCAGAGTCTGGTTTATTATAATCCGTTTTCTTTTGCTCGTTCTGTAAATATAATTTAACCCAGCCAACTACTGCATTTAAAGTACGATCTAAACCCTGATCAAGTTTACTTTCAATTTGTTCCATCCTCATACGTTTTTTAAAGACGTAGTCCGAATATTTGGGAGTATTGCTAAAATATATAAAGAAAAACTTTATAACTACTGATGTCAGAAGCAATCATTATCTAATATGTACTTACATTACACAAGGCACCACAGAAGTATTACATTGATCTTCTAAAAGATGCGTTATTATATTGGTTTTTTGTACCACATCAAAGAAATATAGCTGTGGAAAAGTTCTTGCGGTATCAGCAATAGGTATTATGTTTAAACCCAAATCCAAAGCATAATTTGCATGTTCGTGCATAAGAAATCTTAAAATTATATCATTTAATTTAATAATATTGCCGGGTAAATCGTTTTCATTTGATAGTAGACGGCAACGTTTAAGGGCAGCATTACCTTCTTGCAACATTTTAATGGCCAACTCTTCGGAAAGAAATGTTTCCCCGCCATAATCTTCAACTTGTGCTATATTTATATTGGCCTTAGTTCTTATAAGGACTTGAACATCTCTTTTTAATTCCTGGAAACGTTCGGTTGGTTTCTTTTGATGATTTTTACTGGCGTAGAACTTTTCCAATTCATTGGAGCATTTTGTCTGTAAGAACTTTGATTCGATTTCCAAGTAATTTGCCAAATGTTTTTGGAAAATTTGTTGTGTTAATTTGTTAAGTAAATCATCATCCATAGCTGACATATAGTGCTGTAATTCTGAAGATAATTTTAAAGTGCTAAAAGTTAAATAGAAAGTTAAGATCTTCTTATATAAATAGATATTTAATTTTATTTCTTTATTTACCGAGAATACAATTCGTATAATGTTTTCAAATATTTCTCCTCATCTCTTTTGTCATCCAATTTCGTCATGGCATATTGATGCAACTTCAGCTGATAAATATTCAATATAAATTTGGTCATGACCTGTTGGGGATTCGCAAACACTTTCTTAATAATTTCATAATGATGTTTACACATTGGTACTATTCCTATAAAAATATCTTTGCCGCCGTATGGTGTCATCTGGCTCTGCTCAATGTAAGCATCGATACATTGGGCATAACCTTTAAATTGAGACAATATTTGCGCCAACTTCCTCATTTTCTCTATATCTTCATTCTTCTGGGAAGCAGCAAATTCTTCGATTAATTTTCGCTCTACTTCATCATATTTTCGTTCAATTTTTCTCTTGGACTCTTTAAATTTCTCTAAAGGCAAATCCTGGGCAATAGCATAAAGTTTTTGTATAACATCTGCTGCTTCGTAGAGACGTGAGGGATCCGTAAAAATATCATTCACAATGGGACCACTAATAAGAAACTCTGACATATAGTTAAGTAATTTTTGAGCCTCAACCGTGCGACTACGTGGGGTATTGATATTTTCAAGCTGTTCTCCCAAGTGTATAATTTTTCCAGCCACAGAATTTATTTTCTCATCCAATTGCCAAAAAACATCGGAAGCCAATTGGTGACGTTCCTTTAACTTTAGTATATTTCTGGCATGTGCTTCTTGTTCTTGCTTTAATGTTTCCTCCAAACGTTCGCATTTGGCCTGTTGTTTTTCTTGAAGTATTTTAAGGTCTTGTATAGTTTGTATGAACGTTTCATGCAAAGCTGTTGGATTGAAATCTTGTATATCGGCTGCAATTAGAATTTCTGAAGCAGGTTTAGTGCTATTACTGCATTCGTTATTGATACGCCAAGTTAATCTTTCCACAAATTCACTGACCTCAAATGGTTCCTACAATAAAAAAGACAGTTTTGTATTTTCTTTTTTGTTTGCAAAAGTTGTAACATTTTAAGTACCTGCTCAAATTCTTCCATATATTGCGATAACATTTCTCAATAATATTTTTGACTTGTTTGTTATTTTTTTATTTTAAAGGCGTAAACATTCGCTTTCAGCTGTTTAATCTAAAAAAAGTATTGTCAGCTGTCTTGTGACGTCATAAGGTCTAGTCTAGAAAGATGCCATATAAATTACGTTTTCGTACACCCAGTTTCATTAGCATAAGTCCATTTTGTCATATAAACACATAACAAATGGCTACAGCACCTCAAATAAAAGGGGAAAGAGTAATTTTAAAGATGTTTTGATTAAGTCATTTTATTCTAAAAATGAATAATAAAACAAATCTAGTTTAGTTAAGCGCTCCAACAAAAAAGTACCCAAGGTGATAGAAAATTCAAAACTAAAGGCCGGAACGCAGCTCGACTGAATTTCAGTTTGCCATAAGAAGTGTATGTAAAAAAAACAGCCTGAAATTCAGGTTTGAAAATTTTCAGGCGACTTACAGTTTGGTAGCACACAGTTAAGGCCGGTACGCAGCTCGACTGAATTTCAGTTTGCCATAAGAATTGTATGTAAAAAAACAGCCTGAAATTCAGGTTTGAAAATTTTCAGGCGACTTTCAGTTTGGTAGTACGCAGCTAAAAAGAAAACTAAACGGAATTTTTGAGTATTGCAGGGATGTTAAAACAAAAAGTGTAGACTTTTTGCCTTCAACTGAAACTAAAATTAATGTTCAGGCAATTTTTTTGGTAACAGAATTTATAACATTTAATGTTTTTTACTCTTTTCAAATATTATTTTTTTCATTTCTATATTTATATAACGTCATTGTGTACAATATACAATAAAATTCAAAAAACACGACTACATTATTTTTATTTCTACAAACGACAACATAATTAATTTAAGTTTTCTAGAAACAAAGACCAGTACGCAGCTCGCCTGAATTTCAGATTCCCATAAGAAGTATGTGTAAAAAAACAGCCTGAAATTCAGGTTTGAAAATTTTTAGGCAACTTTCCGTTTGGCAGTACCCAGGTAAAAAGAAAACCAAGGCGAATTGAATACTAGGTAATCGTAATTTAGCAACAAAAACAACCACAGGCAATTTTGTTTGTGTAAAAATACCCACAATTGTTAAAAACCCAAAGAAAAATTCAAAAGAAAATAAAAAAAGAAGAAAATTTTTTTAGACAAAACACAAAAGTTTTGTTAGTTTTTGCAAAATATATTATAATATTTAAAGTAAAAAGTGAAAAATAAAAAATAAAAATACCAGGGTATAAAATACATATAAAAGAAGATGTTCACCTGGGCTATCAGTTTTACCTAGTATTCAATTCGCCTTGAAGAAAACTAAACGGAATTTTTGACTATTACAGGGATGTTCTAACAGATGTGCTTCAATCAACCCAAAAAAATAACGTTCAGGAAATTGTTTGGTAACGGCATTTATGATATTTCATGTTTTTTATGCTTCTAAAATATTATTTGTTCCTTTCTGTGTTGATATAATGTTACTGTGTGCAATTCACAATAAACTTTTATTTCTACAAACGACAACATGATGAATTTTACTTTTGCAGAAATAAAGTCAAATAATCAAACCTGAAATTCCGTACAGCTGCGTACTGCGATCAATATTTTAAAAACTGTAAAGCAGAATTGCAGTTTTTTACGATAGGTTCATCAGAGGCCCATATCTCTCTTATTTATCAATTTTCTATTGCTCAAGATTAACATACCTATCGGAACATTTAAGAAGGAGCCGGCCTTTCTATACGTCCCGATAAGTATGTTTTTTTTTTAATACAGACAGTTCTTAGCGCGATAAGAACTCCACATTTAGATCTTACTTATGAAGAACAAAAAAGTTTTGTAGTATATGGATCTAAGAAATCCTCAAATATAGAATGAAAACTTTAGGTATAAGCTTATCTAAATTGGGTGTTAAAGTCAATTTGGAATCAAACAATACACACCTACACACCCTGTAATCTTATAGTCGATAGATCAATAAAACGAACAAAACATTTTCCAATTTTCTAACATCATTAAAATGGCTTATACCAGAAATTCTTTGTAGGCCATCGCTAAAGAAAAAAAGTAAAAACCTGGCGACAATCCCTATATTTTCGAGTACTGATTTTATTAATTATTTGCGATATGTTAAATTTTCCATCCGCTATTCCAGTGGTCGAAAAACCGCCGACCTTAAGGTTTTCTTGGTGCATCGACAAAATTTAACCAAAATTAGAGTTTTGTTTTTGTTATTTATTTATAATCGTAATTTTAAAGCCCATATGGGCCGGTTTAATAAAATTACAAATCAACTAGCTTAGCAAATGTGCAATAAAATTTAAAGAAAACAAATCATAACTGTAAAATAACCCTCCAGCGATAGATATCTATATTATTTCATAACATTATTTATTTATTGCAAATTTAGTAAGATTATAAGACTTATAGGCCAATAAAAATATATGTATTATAAAGAAAATCCTGAATACTACTTAAACTAATAATAAAAATTCATACATAAAAAAATATATATAAAACTCCACCAATTGGCTCCACAGCCGAAATGAAAATTCAAATAATAATAACAGTTCATGTTTAGTTTGTTTTTGATCATAAGAGCAAATTTATTTATGAATTTAAAATGATCGTCGATCTTTAGACTAAACATTTTATCAGAGGTGATCTTACAATCGAAAAGTTTGCACCTCTCTGTAATACAAACCCAAAATCTTTGTACTAATTAGATCAGACTTGAAAATTTAGTACTTTCGAACAAATCTTAAGTTAAAAATTGAGTATTTGCATTTTTGGGTAAAATTTTATTTATTCAGTTTTGGTAAAAGGATTATTTTTTGGTGAAACTGATAATTTTGTTGCGAGCTTTTAATATGCTGATATAAATTTTTTCGTGTAGTTTTAGGTTTACTAAATTGTGTGCTGTGTTAAAAATTTGTCATTTTCGCAAAATTTCGAATTTTACTGTTTTTTTTTTTTAATACAGCAACCAGAAAAAACTTTAATATGGGAAAGACGTGTGGAAAAAAGAGACACCGAGATTCTCATAAATTACCAACTCGAAATTTACCCATTAAGTTAGTGGTCTTTTTTAGTAGCCCCACATCTTACTTTATATACATATGTATACTAGCTATCTCCGGTTCTCTTCGCTACACCTATCCACAAAAAATACAATAAACACTTAGAAGAAAAGTATAACCAACCTTTAACTCGAAAACGCACGCTATCCCCACGTCAAAAATGTTTTCCCTATTTTAGTAGATTTTACGCATTGCACAAGGATAACTCATGCAAAGTTTCAAAACACTATCTATAGTAGTTCGCCAGGAACACGATAATAATTTTTCACTCTGTATGGGAGGTACCACGCCCACTGTCGCAATTAATTCTGTATTTTGGTACACTATGCGCATTAGCATAGGGGTTACTCGTGCAAAATTTAAAGGCTCTATCTATTGTAGTTTGCCAGGAACACGATAAGAATTATTCACTTGGTAAGGGAGATACCACGCCCACTATTCCAATTTTGTCTGTGTTTAGCTTGACTATGTGCATTAATATGTGTGTTACTATCTATAGTAACCAGCAGACCTGATGCGAGTTGAATAATTTTTCTACAACCAAAACTTGCAGACCAATGTATGGAAACAATGTTAGGTGACGATGCGAGGTCAATCAGTTTTCTTCAACCCAAACGAGCAGACCTATATATGTATAGAAACCAACGTTAGGTGACGATGATTCGAGATTAATTAATTTTCTTCAACCAAAACGAGCAGACCTAAAGAAGTTTTCAATTCAAAAATAAATACCTTATTTTGCCAACCGTTTATCTAATAACTAACTGTAAAAATTTCAAAAAGATCAGTTCAGTGGTGTAAGCAACTAATGGGTGATTTTTTTGAGGTTAGGATTTTCATGCATTAGTATTTGACAGATCACGTGAGATTTCAGACATGGTGCCAAAGAGAAAGATGCTCAGTATGCTTTGACATTTCATCATGAATAGATTTACTAACGAGCAACGCTTGCAAATCATTGAATTTTATTACCAAAGTCAGTGTTCGGTTCGAAATGTTCAAATGTGACAAATTTTGTTCAGCGATGAGGCTCATTTCTGGTTGAATGGCTACGTAAATAAGCAAAATTGCCGCATTTGGAGTGAAGAGCAACCAGAAGCCGTTCAAGAACTGCCCATGCATCCCGAAAAATGCACTGTTTGGTGTGGTTTGTACGCTGGTGGAATCATTGGACCGTATTTTTTCAAAGATGCTGTTGGACGCAACGTTACGGTGAATGGCGATCGCTATCGTTCGATGCTAACAAACTTTTTGTTGCCAAAAATGGAACAACTGAACTTGGTTGACATGTGGTTTCAACAAGATGGCGCTACATGCCACACAGCTCGCGATTCTATGGCCATTTTGAGGGAAAA
Source organism: Phasia obesa (assembly GCA_949628195.1). NCBI lineage: Eukaryota > Metazoa > Arthropoda > Insecta > Diptera > Tachinidae > Phasia > Phasia obesa. The sequence continues at coordinate 74,328,727 of OX451215.1, forward strand.
CTTCGGAGAACAATTCATCTCAAGAAATGGACCGGTAAGTTGGCCACCAAGATCATGCGATTTGACGCCTTTAGACTATTTTTTGTGGGGCTACGTCAAGTCTAAAGTCTACAGAAATAAGCCAGCAACTATTCCAGCTTTGGAAGACAACATTTCCGAAGAAATTCGGGCTATTCCGGCCGAAATGCTCGAAAAAGTTGCCCAAAATTGGACTTTCCGAATGGACCACCTAAGACGCAGCCGCGGTCAACATTTAAATGAAATTATCTTCAAAAAGTAAATGTCATGGACCAATCTAACGTTTCAAATAAAGAACCGATGAGATTTTGCAAATTTTATGCGTTTTTTTAAAAAAAAAAGTTCTCAAGCTCTTAAAAAATCACTCGTTATAACTTTCCGACAAACAAACACATTTATCTATATATATATATAGATAAATACATAAAAAATCTGCCAGATCGGAATACATGAATTTTGACAAGTTAACTCAAATATATTTCCTATACGAATAAGGATCCAGAATATATACGAGTATGCCCATTCAGTTTTACGGATATTATATCCGGAATACAAGCTTATTTATTTATACTTTTTTTAAGGATATAAAAGCTCAAACCGAGAAAAATCAGAAAATTCAATAGAAATAAAGAGCGATTTTCGAAAAATAAACGCTTAAATTTCAATAAATACAAATAGAGGAGCAAGATATTTTTTTTCCCCTTTAACTTGACATTCATACAGATGTTGTTGATTTTGTTTTCTTATCATTTCTTGAACTTTTATTTATTATTTGTTTTCCATTGGATAAGAAAGCAGCGAATGAAAACAACAATTGATTGAAACTGCGTAAAATTGGTATAAATAAATAAATTATTTGATCTCAAACAGAAAATCGAAATCAGAAAATGGCATTAGCTAATGTTCTAATGTTGAGCCAAATAACTGGGCATGTTATAATAGTGATTTTATCTTTTTGTATGATTTTACCATTAGGAATTAATTTACATGATTTCTGGTAAGAATTGATTTGAATAATGCATTTTATGCGAGATTAAACAAGGGAAAAATTCAATGACTAATAATTACAATTTGTTTGTTTGTGTATACTTTAAATCTGGCTAGTGGACATTGTTTACTGTTTACCACGGGTAAATGGCGTGAAGAAGATGGAATGTTTGATCCAAGATGGTCGTCTTCTGGATTTTGTAACTTTCCTTTGGTAACGGGGATATTTATGTTGATAATATCGTGTGTGCAAATTTATCGTTATGCCCGCATGAAGGATGAGGAAAGTTTCTTGGCCCTTTTTATTGATGTTGTCTTAAGCATATGGATGCTGGCCATGTCTATCATATCATCAATAATGATAACTTTAGGCTTTATAGTTTGGTGTGATGGTATGACTGAACGTTTTCCTACTTGCGAAATAACTGCTGGTCAAAATATCATACATGGTAATACAGACAATATTGATACTTCTGGATTTTACATTGAAATGGGTACAGCACAGGTAGATAATTCGAAATGTTATAACATCCTTAAGCGCACAGATAATATATTTTATTATTGTTTTCAATTTGTAACAAAAGTTTGGCGCTTGGGGTGCATTTGCCATCAATGTGGGTATCGGTGTAATTGCCCTTTTGAAATTGATTAACAACCATCAAGTGCGCAATATTAAAGTTTCTATGTATTTGGAACGTCAACGTTTGGTAAATCAGCACCAGATTCAAACGGATGGTCGTTCGTCACCGCCTGCTGCTAATTCCAGCGATTCCGAACAACCGAAATAGTCGAGTCCATATTTGAAGCAGCATTGTCTTCACTCTTCAAATCGTGATTGGCAATTTTATCAAGAAGAAATTGTATTTATATTTATTACATGCATGTATTTGTTAATATTGTTTACACATTTCATTGTAATTATTATATATGATGCATCATTATGTAATAGGATGAACAACATTTAAGTTATACATTAGGGTTTAGAAATTTCTTATTTAAATCTCATTATATGCGTATAATATGTTTATAATAATTTTACAAAAATAAAATATTAAATTAAAATATGTCTATTAAAAATTTAAACCTAATTTAAAATTTAAATATCTAAAATTAACAAATAGACTTTTTAAACGATTACGATTTTAAAACGTTTACACCTTTTTTGCTGTTTTCTAAATAGAACTCTGGGGTCATTTTGTCCGTTTTAATTTTCGAGTGCATGAACCAAGAATGATAGTAGACAAGATTAAGCCATGCGCATGTTTTCCCGTTAGATGACGTTTTTCGGCCAATGTGTAATAAGTCTGTAATCAACAAATTCTTCAAATAAGTACGTACAAATAAATCTAATTAATAGGCAAAAATTTGCAACCCTGCAAACAAACTCTCATAATTAATAGTTATAGTCTCAATCAGAATTATTAGCCATTAGGAGGGAATTCAGTTTCGTGACGTCGTGCGCAGAAAATTTCATTTTCGGAATCGCGTAACCTTGTCTTCTATCATTATGTAGTAAAAGGTATATATTTGATTTAATGTTTTTTTTTTCACTGATTTCCAGAAACGAAAAATTTAGACAATGATATTCTGTTAACAGCGTGCTAAACAAAGCAAGTAGTCTAAATAATTTGTATAGAAATATCTCAAAAATATTTTAAAAACTAGCGGCACATTTCGGTTTTCAATATAATTCGAATTTCCCATTTAATTGAAATTGCGATCGATATCGAGTCATTTGAATAATCAAATAAGAGAAAACTGGAGTGGCCTATACTTACTTTACCATACCCAATGAAAACAGATATTTTTATGGATATATTACATAAAGAATATAAGTTAAAAGTATATTCGAATCGAAAAATTAATGTTTTTCGGTTTGGTGTGTTAAGTAAAATTTATACAGCTCTTCATCTTCATAAACCAAAGGCACAGACTTAATTTTATTTTGATATGTCATACAGTATGATCTATAGAGCGTTTACAAAATTTGGGAGTAAGTAAACTACTCCTTGCACCTTCCCGATTATGCCCAAAATTTACTCAACTCTTCCTCTCCATATAATAAAGGTACATACTAAATTTCGTTTTAATATGTCATACGGTATGACCTGTAAAGCGTTCAGAAAATTTTGAGGTAAGAAAACCACCCCTTGCTCCCTCCCGATTATGCCCAAAAACTATTCTGCTCTTCATCTACACATACTAAATTTCATTTTGATATGTCAAACGGTATGACCTGTACATACTCCACAAAAATAGTGGCATACACACCCACCCACAATGGGATTTAGGAGATCTCAAAACATATAAATCCGTCGAAATCCCGACCTCGATTTTTTTCATGATTACTATACTTTACCTTATACTACGTATGGTAAAGTAAAAATAATGTTCTATGAATCGCGCAATTTAGTGCATTCGAAATTAAGTTCAAATAAAATGTTATACGCCATCTGTTAACCGGTTTACTTTCCACAAGGTTTAAACACTTAACACTAAAATGAGTTTATAAGATTTTGTGTGTAGTACCATGTACATATGTCTTATGTGATTTCAATTCACTTTGATAAGAAAGTGATTTTCCGAACATTCCTGTATATAGAGAATAAAATAAAGAAAAAGTGTTTGCTTGGTAGTTTGTAGAAACCAACTATAAAATTTCTCGTATTCTATCTCTCTATAAAAGTTGTTTAAGTAAAAAAATGATTACAATTGAAACTTCCATGTAGATAGATTCGAGAATTACTGAAAAAGGCTGTAGCGTTAAAGGAAATTTAATTAAAAAATCAATTTTCCAATGTTTCTTTAAAATCACCTAACCTAAATCACCTTTGTAAAAATATATTCTTTTATTTCAACTTTATTAGTAGTTAGAGAGAATAAACGAACTCAAGCCTCACTTTAACAATTCATTTGGAATAACTTCAGAAATCTTTCAATCAACAAGGCATGGTGCATATGCAATAATGTCGTTAAACAGAAATAGAACTTGGTGCTATATGTATACCCAGGAAGATTAGGCTGAAATGATTGCTTGAAAAAATAAAAGTCCTAAAGCAATCAGACGTCCTATAACTTCTGCATTCAGAACGCCGGGATTTAAATCCTCAACAGGCATTGAATCATTTATAACATTCTGCTGAATCATTCTCCACTTACCCTTAGTATCAAGCTTCTTAAAAAATACCAAATATGTTGAACAAAAAACACTTAATTTAATTTTTAATAGCCTTTTTTATTTGTTTTATGTTTTTTAGATCTTGAAAATCATCTTTTTAATCAATCAATCATAGAGAAATATATATTTTTCTTTCTTTTTTCTGTTAATTATGAACATTTAATTGTATGAATTGTATAAAAATTTAGAGCATGTGTGTGCAGTAAGTTATTGTGTAGTTAATAGCTTTTTTCTTCATTTATTAATGGAAAAATAATGAAATAATTTTCAAGTTGTGTTTTGATTTGAAAAGCGCAATATTTATTCCCACAAATTTAGGGGGAATAAAAACACAAAGCTACACACATGAAAATAAAGAAAATAATTTGGTGTAGATAAAAAATAAGGAAGGATATATATATGTATGTATGTATGTATATATGGTGTTGTCGTCCCCAGTTAGGTTAATTTTTTAAGGTATTTTGTTTGATATAAATTTAATATTAGATTTGTTAAAAAAATGAATGATTTACTGGAAACATATTGGTTTGGTGGTTGGTTGGGTGTTTTTGTTGTTGGTAAAATTAGTTTTAATTTTCGGTTTTTTTTTATTATAAAAAAATTATAGTTTTAGTTCTTTTTAACTGTGTATATTCTTGTTGATGTTGGTAATTTTTTGGCAGAATTACTCCTTTCTATTTGTATCTTTAACATAGTGGCTTAAAGCATTAATACAGCTAATGTGTTGTTGGATTATAAGTCCTTGAAGAAGATGGTTGTAAATTTAGATGCATGTGCGTAGTAGCCGGGTTATTGCTGCTGCTAGCATTGCTGTTTGTATGACTTACACTGCTGCTGCTGCTGACTAAAGACTTCATGGCTGCTCCCGTCGACAATCGCAATGCGGCGGCAGCATCAGGTGAATCTAATTCTTTTTCTTCCGCTATTAAATTAAAAACATTTGTTGCTGTATTTGCCGAAGAAGCTAAATCTAATGTTTGTGGTGTTATACGTTCGCCGTCGCTTATATTTATGCCACCAGTTATTGACGTTGTGGCACTGTTTGATGTAGTTCCCATTTCAGTGATTGGATTCTCTACCAGTTGTTGCAGATTTCGCAATTCTGATGACCTTAAGCTTGTTGATAGACTCTCGCTCGAAGCTAAAGATGTTGACAATGGTGAATTGCGTTCCACCGAGGAGGCAACATCTATTTGAATATATAGAATTTGAGTGACAAAATTGAATACGAAAGTTTTAAAATCATTTTTTTCTTTTACCTGTTTTATCAGTATCTGGTGAGTAGCAGGCATTTCCTTGAGCCACGGATAAGGGTTTGTGTAACGACATCATAAATTTCTCCTCCATTTGCATTATTATAGTTTTTTGAACGTCATATTTTTTATTTAACGACTATAATTAAAAAATTTATTAAATGTGTAATGGAACAATTTAATGTGCAAATCAATTTCAGAAATATTCTTATTTTCGTTTTTGTTTTTCAAATATTTCTGAAATTATCTTCAAAACTCTTTTACTTTAAATTTCTCTTCGTATTCATCTTTGACTGCCTTTAAAAGTCTCTTTTGCTCTGTTATAACTTTTTCGTTATTCAGTAATTGGGATTGCAGTTCTTGTATTTTATGTCGTGCGCTTTCCAGCTGTGATGATTTGTCATCTAAACTATGTTTTAGATCTGTAAAACAATAAAATATAATTTTAAGCGATTGTCCAAACAATTTTGAAATACCTTTCAACTCAATATTGAAGGCTTCTTGAAGCACATGCAACTCTTCATCTCTGGCCCTGAAATTGTCCATTTCGGCCAATTTATCACGACATTTAATCTGAACTTCGCCCATAACAATGAAGTCAGCTTCCAAACGGCCTAATTCTTGGCGACACTGGAAACCTATATCGGCCTGTTGTTGGGCATGTTGCAATTCTGTGGTCAAACTGAAAACTTGACCCCGTAGAGCTTCCAACTCGTAGTTTATGTCTTTGCGTTGGCTTAATTCTTCCTTTAGTTTTGTTTGTAAATTTTCATTTGTCTGACGCAAAGAGCGATTCAGTTCTAACTCAATTTGATACTTTTCTTTTAATGCTTCCAGTTCTTCTTGATATTGACATTCTCTTTCATTTGTGGCCTTTTTGGTCTTGTCCAGTTGCAAACTCAATTCTTTATTCTTCATTTCGAAATCCTTAAGCTGTTCCTTTAAACGATCTCGTTCCATCTCGAGACTCCTTTTATCACGAGATCTACCCATTAGTCGTCGATTGCGCTCAGCATGTATTTCCCTTCTGTAACGTTCGTATTGTAATTGCAAACAGAGTAGTTGAAACTGTTCCTGGTCGAATCTATCCATACCGTTATTACGTAATCCTCTAGCTATAAATTGTTCTAGAATCTCATTTGGCGTTTGTCTGCTCGCCTCATAAGCCGAACGGTATTCTTTACTTTCCATTAGCATCTGTAATAAAGAATTTTCGTGATTCTGTTGAGGCACTGCTTCTAAAGTTTGTATTGATTTATCTTCCATCAATGATTTAGATTCGCTTGAGTTCTTTACTACTGATGCTATAGCTAACATTTTGGGGCATTTTTGTAAAGGTCTTTTATTAGCAGTTGCTACTGGGTCCTCCTCATTAGAATCGGAGTTCTCGCCAGAGGCTTGTGAAGTCTTTGAAGAAACCAGATAAAGCGATGACAGTGATTTTGTACGCCTAATTTTATGTTGAGTAATATACGAGCATTCCGAGAAACAATTGTTTCCATAAATACCTATTTTTTCACAGCTCTTTTCATTGTAACAATAACTAGTCATACGATTGCGTCTTTTGAGACCCTTAGCCAGCAATTGCATCGAACGACTTGTGGGCATTTGCAAGCCACCCTCTGTACACATTGTTTGATCAGTTTCGTTACATTGATCACATACTTTAGTTATGGGGATTTCCATAGGTGTGCTAATCGTGTGCATGGGTAGCGGTGTTGAACCTGACGTAGACGTTGGTGTAGGTGTAGCAGTTAAAATTGATAAGGGTGTTACAGAGTTAGAATGAGGATATCTTCCACTTACACTGACAGCATAGGTGGTGGTCAGTTCAATGTCTGGCGTACGACACAAATCACTCGGTGTTTTTGGCAAGGATTCAATAGTTTGAAATGGACTCTGGTTTTGGCGACGGTCCTGCAAAATCTGCTGAAGCTTGCGATCGTAATTGGTGTTGCCTCTACTAATTATACGGGCATTTCTCTCCTGTTCTGCGTACCCAGTTGCTGCACCACCCAAGGGCGATGGTACATCGGGAAAGTTAAAATGTTGTGGTTGCTGATAATTTTGTAAGTGATGACCCTGAAGAGAATCTTTGCCTCTGTGAGGTGAAGAAGGTTGACTCGAAGCAAATATATCTCTGACAGCTAAAGGATTAGCCACACCTGTACCTCCTACTAATGAAGGTCTCTTCAGGTCGCGATTATCTTTCAAGGGAGTAGTTTCTGGTGTAGCTTCTACAGCCGCCTCTGGCGGAGAACAATCACTTACCCCTAAGGTGCCCTGATTATGAGCCGTTGCTGCGGACGACGAAGATAAAGGCATCATATATGGCGCCGGAGTGGGCGTTAAAGGAATATGACTTGCATTTATTATTTCATGATAAGGACTCCATATTCCCGAATGACTACCACTAACAATTAATCTTTGCTGTTGTGGTTCTCTATATTGTGGTCGACTTAACGTTGAGGTAGATGTTAATTCATAAAATGTTGTGGTTGTTGTAGTTGTGGTTGTTGACGCTCCTGCTGTTAGCAATACATTAGACTTAGATCCCGAAATACCTACACTGTTATCTGAGTTTGTTATATCCTGATATTTCAAAGGCAATGATAGACACATGCATTCAACTACAACATCATGCGGCTGTATATCTTTCCATCTCTCCGAATTTATTTCAGTCTCCACTGTGGCGGTTACCAACATAGGATGCAACCGCACCGTTTCCAATAAAGGTTTAATTGTATGCTGAAATATGGCACCTTTTTCTTTACGTATGAATTCCGTTAAGAATGCCACGAAGTTGCATGGAAACATACCATACAAACGATGAAATAACATTTGCAAACCTAGCTGCAGATGTACCAACTTATCTTCCGATAAATGTGCCGTATGTTGATTATTCCACGATGCCAAGTGAGCAAAAACAGCAAATAAATCATTGAAGAAATTCGGAACCAAGTTGGGTATAATAGGTAATAATGTTATTATAGCCAATAAAGCACTCATTAGTGGCACGATTTCTTTCTCAATCTACAATATGAATAATAATAATAAATAATATAATAATATAATATAAATAAACTTGTTAATAGCTAATATGAAGTGTTGGAAAACAATTTAAATGAAAAAAAAAATTACAATCATTAGAGGATTTTAGTGTGATCTGAAGATAAAGGAAACTTATTTAATTATTAAAGTAATGCATTTTTAAGGTTCTGTATTTTAATAGAAAAAGTAATCACAGAGTTGTTTTGGAGTGGACTTGTACGTTTATCTAATTGTTAGCCAAAACTAAATCTCAACAGATTTATTTTAAGTAGCACCGTATTGTTGAAACCATCATTCGGTATTTTTAGCAATAATAAATGTTCGAAAACATGAAAGTCCAAGGGCCGCGTCTTGCATTGCTTTTGATTCTACTAACATATCCATCTATCTAGATATGGTAACACATTTTTTCGTGACAAGCAAATTCTACACAAAGTGAACTTTATACGTTTTTATAGTGGTTTTTGTATGAAGAAATAACAGTTCTAATTGATCATATTTAAAATTGATATGACCAAAAAGGGTAATAGTAAAAATGTTATACACTGTGCTGTAATATTACCGCCATATGTCCCTTATAAAGGTGGTACCTCGGTACGAGTTTTGGGGTTGATTCACGCCAAAAGGTCTTTTTATACTTTTGTTTTATTTTTTACTATGTTTAATGTTATCTGTACATTGCGTATTAGTCATACATATTTTTGAAATGCCATGCTGTTATTTGTCCGATAAAGAAAACGGAAAAATTTTAGTCTTCAAAGTCGGTGTTAGTTTTCGTTACATTGGAAAAAGATAGAAAATCGAAATTTTCTGATCGTAGTAGTCGCAAAATTGTTTAGCTATGAAAACTGCTAAACAAATAGCGAATGAATGTGGTGTAAATGTATGAATCATGTTTTAACCCAATTTACGATTATTTGGTCCAAAAAGGCGCATTAGAATTTAGTAAAAACAAAATGAACGCGTATTGGAATAAAGTCAGTACATTTTCGGAATCTTTATCAAATACTTTACAAAATTTTGTAAGCAGATATTTTTTTTTCTTATGAGAAAGTTTTGTTTGGAGGGTCTGCATGGGCCCAACTCTTACTGGGGAGATTTACGTAAAAAATCAAAAGAAAATTTAGTGGTGGTTCTTTAATGGTTTTTAGAGTATTCTCTGTCTTCGGTATGCTAGAGATTCACAACTCTTCTATAGATAAAATAACAAACAAAAAAACATTTTTTTCTAACTTGACTAGAATCTTAATCTTTGCTGGAAATAAGGAACTCTATCGATCATCGATAAAGTTCAGGTAAAAATTTAAAAAAGTGTGTAATTTTTAACAATACATGCAGCTCATTTCTAGTAATGAGGGCCCAACTCACTACGAGTTGTAAATAGTTGTTATTTTTAGTTTTTTCTTTGAAATACTGCTGTAATGAATCTAAAACTAAAACAAATTAGTTGTTGTGGCGGTTTACAAACACAAAAAATATATACATATGTATATATTTTTGATTATCTCCAACTTTTGATATGGCATAATAATATTCCCTAATATTTATGTGAATGTAATAAAAAAATACGTACATATCGCACCCTAAATACAGCAGGGTCACAACTCAAAATTTTTCAAAACTGACTTTTTTCCATAAATTAATTCAGAGTACATATCACTAACTACTGCAAAAATTTCTTTCACACCACTATCTTTTTTAACTGGAAAAATACAGTTATGTCTTTTTATGTTAAATGTGTTGCTTCCGCAAAATGATCTAAAGAGAATTCTTTTTAGTCATAAATCAAAATTTTATTTTAATTTCGCAAACATAATACCTATAAAATTGAAAAAAGTAAAGCAGAACCTTCTTCAATATTGAATTTCTTTAATATTACAATCATTTTGACAAACAGTTTTTTGTCTCTATTTTGAGTTGTGGCCCTTTTGTATTTAGGGTGCGATATATACATACATATATACCCTGTTTGTGTATGCCAGGCAAGCAGTTTTCGTCTGCAATAGAAAAACAGCAATTAAATCTTGTTGATATTGTAAAAATACTTTTTTTTAGGAAAATAATCAGATTCAAATCTGAAGTTTTAAGAGAGTTTTTAAAAAAATACAAGTTAAATAGTTTTTAATTAGTTTAGACATTTAAGTTTAAATGTACACACCTCTAACTGTTTCAACCAATGCAACATGTCCTTTATTAAGCGATGTTTTTCCACTTTAAACAACCATGTTGGATGACGGCGAACAACAAAGCAAAACAAATTTAAAGAATGAAGACGTTGCGATGGAGTTTTCAACCAATCAGATAGGCGATCGAATAAGTAGCCATCATGTGGTGACTGAGCTTTAACCAAGACCTCAATTATACGAGAAGAACCAGTTTTCAAATAATATTCCATCATACCATGAACTAGCCACTGATCTTTGGCTGAAAACAACAACAACAACAAAATTATTAGCCTATTAATTAATTTAGACTAAAAAATTACTAACTTAGAGAAAATTGATCCGCTAATTTCTTTTTGGCTTCCTCACACTCATGATTTTGATTAGATTCCAAATCGTTAAAAATTCTCTCCAAGTCCATGTTCCAGTATATGTTAATTAGCTGTATACCATGGACAAAGTATTAAAGGTGAATGCGTGGTTTTTCTCGCTTTTTACAACTGCAACACGATTAATAATTCTGCTTATTTCCTTTTCCTCAAGGTACGACTCTTTTTACGTTGTATAATAATAAGAATTGATTAAAAGATGAAATCTACGTTAAAGTCTCAAGTTTTTGCAGTGTATGCCGTTGTTTATTGTTATTTTCGTGGCTGAGGATTTTTTTATGGTGCACCACCACTTTTATTTGTTGTTTGTTATGGTAACGACTTGCTGCTGTTCGGTGTGTCGGTTTAACAATAATGGGAAACGTTGTAATTGTGATGAAGGAATAGGATGTCGTATCTAATTTTGTTGTAGTAACTGCAACTTCTTCGTCTTTTTCTGCTTCTGCTCTGCCTCTAATCTGCATTAAATAGAAATCAAAAGAATATCATATTAATGTACATTCTTTTTTATTTAACGTTATCGACTCCACATCCTCGCTATTTTTTATGTTCTTAAAAGTAATTTGGTATTGATATTTTATGTCAACCATCTGTTGTCAGTCACTCAGTTCCAATGCTTTTATTGTTGCTAATATTCAACATCCTTTTCTATTTAATTTTTTGCAGTTTGACCAACACAAAGAATAAACAGCTGGCTTTATGTCTGTCATATTTGACTGAACAAACAATCATACAGTCATTTTATCACCATATGAAATTATACATAAAATCTATATCGAACTCGATAAACATCACAATCCTCGAGTCCCACTTTGTACTAGTCAAACAAGCAATCTTCTTCAATGTACATAAATACATACATATACACATTAAACTTTTATTTATTTCATTTTATTAAGTCTTAATATTGTTTTCGCTATCCAGTCATTATGAAAACATAACTAATCATCGAAACATACCTTCTCTTGTTTCATTGTTTTATTATTCGTATCCTCCAGTTGAGTTTCTTCCTTTTACTTTGATTATGTACTTCCTTTTTAATGCAAGTTGTGTTATGATTTTACCCGAGTAAATAATTTAGCTCTTCACTTCTTGGATGGTTAATTGAACTTCTTTTCTCCTATCACTAAGTGCTGATGGGTTGGGTGCGTAAATTGTTGCAAATTTCTGTTGTTCAGAAATTCTAACATAAGATTTTATAATTTTTCTACAATTCTACATTTTATCGTGCACCTTGTCGTATCATTTAGGCTTTTTTTCTTTTTTATTCCACCAAAATGAACGATATTACCAGATTAGTAGAAGTAGTTAGTTGGAGAGGTAGCAAAAAGAAAGCACGAGTAGTAAAACTGAGTAAAACAATGGAATAAAGTGATAAAGAACATAAATTTTAAAATATGTTGAAACGGTGATGCCATATTGGTAAGCTTTTCTTAAACCACTTTTTTAAATTTGTTTTTGCGATTTTGCAATACTAAAAATACAGCACATCACACAATCTTATATTGACAGGTTTTAAAAACCTCCTTAAGAAATATCAATTCGGCAGTACACATAAAGTAGGTATACCCAAAAGCATTTTCCAGAGGTTTATTGGACTTTAGTCAATATTAACTTTTTTTATTGGTACAGTCGAATTCGGTTAAGCGCAAATGAAAAATTACACAATATATTTTTCACTTAACCGAAATTTTTAATTATAAGGACTTCGGATAAGAGAAAACGGGTTTCTTTTAAACAAAATGAGCACTTGATATTAAAAAACAGTCCTATATAAAATTTAAATTCCGACTACTTTTTTATTAAATATTATACAATAATAACAGATTTTTACTTTTTTCCAGCCGTTACATATAAAATGATTTTTTTTTCCTTTAAGTGGTGCTCGCTTCATTTAAATATGGTTTTTGCTAACAAATTTTGTGTCATTTAACCGATTTTTCAATTAAGCTAATTTCCCTTTAAGCGAACTAAAAGTCTTATAAATTCAACGAGATTAAAAGTTAAGAATTTTTAATTTCAATAAAGCGTTTTTTTTTTTTTTTTCTTTTAACCGAATTCGACTGACACAAAACTGTGTTCTCAGTTACCGGGTTGGGTAACTGCTATATAGTTTAAAATAAATGTTATAAGTAAAGCCTGGTACTCTGTTCAGTTTTTCATGCGGAATGCTGTCAAACTGCATACATAAAAAAATTGTATGAAAAAGTCATGAAAAAATGTTGCAGAAGTAGTACTCTGTTTTTATTGTGGAAAAACATGAAATGTTTCTGGCAACATTTTATCAAAACTGTGAAATAAAGCAAATGAGCATTATTTCATGTGGATTTTTTTTGTAAAATTCTTTGTGGAAAATTTTTTAAAACAATGTGATATATTTAAAAGCAATAAAATCGTAAAATTCTTCCAAATCGTGAGATAGACACTACATTTTAAATGTCAAAATTTTCGTTGTGAAATAATAGATGTTGCTCAACATTTTCCACAAATTCGAACAGAGTACTAGGCTTAAACGAACACAGCGAATAAAATAACCAAAATTTTTAAAAGCAGTTTATTTTTTTAATGCAATTTAACTATCGAATTCTTACTCAATTATTTTATTAATTACGTTATATTTAAGACGAAGTCATTCTTGTCTTGCATTTAATATTTAATATTTGTTTTAGTCGCAATGTAAGAACAATTAAAACTTTTTGGAAAGTTATTTTTATATTCCAAATATCACAGAATTCTTTTGGTGTTAAATAATATATATACATAGCTTTAAACCTCTTTGCCTTAAGTCGTTCTTTTAGAAAATGTGAAAAAATATACAATTTCCATATACAGTTTCCTTAAATCCTTTTGCCCTCATGCAAAATAAATAAAGTCTAAAATCTAGTCAAGTCTACTTTAAAACAAATTTTATATGAAAATTTTATCTTAAAGTACACTTCAAGTAGACTTTATTTCTTTTGCATAAGAGCATTTATATTTAAATCATTTAAACATTCCAATTTACAGAATTTTTACTTCCGCGAATGACTTATTTCTCATCTTCATTATCCAGTACTAGTTTTCAAACATTCTTTTTTAGATAAACATAATAAAGTAAAACCTCCTATCAAGTTAGAAAAGGTTTTTAAAAATTGAAATTTTAACGTTTATATTTATTTTTTTTGACATTTCATAATATTTAGCAAGAAAACAATTATTCCTCTAATTTTCCGTTTCTCTTACAATAATTTCGAAGTTTTTTTTTTTAATCTGAACAAGGTAGATTCATCATACTAGGTAGTGGCGCGTATACAAATACAAAAATGCAAGAACAACATGGTATTTTATTGTTGCTGTGTAGTTCGAAATATCAAAAAACATAGGAAAAAAGCAATATGTATTTTATTGCTTTTTCACTATCTGCACTATCAAATTTTTGAACACATTCAACTTTTGACATGTCCAACTTCTAAATCAGCTGGGCGGACGACAGTAAGATAAATCTACCTTGAAACTGAATAAATTAGTTTTGATTTAATATAATCTTATTATATTATATATTTTGCTATTCAATATGGATTAATTATTCCACGTCTATGTATACATTAGTGTTGCTATTAATATGGACCTTAGAGTTTTTACTGATTTTCTTACATTGATTTTGTAAATTTTTATTAGTTATAGTAATTTATAAAATTGCTTTGGATTTATATACTTAGGTCCGTTTTAATACTAACTAATATTAAAGTAAGGCCTAAAGTCTTGTATTACTTCAATTAATAAATAAATATAGTAAATCAGCATTCTCTTAATTTTAAATAATAATATATATAGCAAAAACTTTTTAAACTATATTAAAATTTTTAAAATAATTTTTTTATAAAATTTAGGCAATAATATAAAGATTGAAGCAATAGATTTTACGTTTTTTTAAGGTAGTGGTAGACTTCGTTCTCACCAACTGGCGATTGATAATTGAATACAAGTTTTCTTGTATTCCTTTATCTGGGTTTGGTTGGTTAAATAGATGATGCTTACAACTAAACACTATCCTAAGTAGATTAGATACAAGTAGTTCTGTTGACGGACGTGGCTGTCTAGAAAATGTGCATTCCACTCGTGCTGGTGTCTAAAAATTAAAATTTTCCCAATTTTTCTTTAATATTATCACCTAATTTGTAATTTAATTAATTCTTTCTTAGAGAGAATAAAAACGAACTTAAGCTTGATTATAAATTTCATTGTATGTAATACATAAACAGTTCGACTAATAATAATTAAAATTTTCAAAACGTAAAATTATTACAATTGAAACTACCTTGCAGACAGATACTAATTCTGCTGAAGACAGGTATAGCGATTCAAAAAATGCATTACGTACTGCATTCATTTATAAAAAATGGTTTAAATAAAATTTATGAAAAATTTATTTATAATTATTTAAGCAACATTTTAGTTTCTTATTTCAAAGTGTAATAAACATGTTTCCTGTAAAGGTTTTATAATTTAATTTTACCTTCACAACAAAAAGCACAACTATTCAGCATGATTTAATCATTTTTAAACTTGCGATTTTTTATTTTTTTACTTTCTATCATCAATACACAAATTAAAGTCGGTTTACCATTTTTTTGCACTCAGTCTCAACTGTTTTAGTTAAAAAAAAAATACGTGGCAACTTAAACAAATATGAAAGAATTTATTGAACCGATTACTAAGAAAATATAATTAACAAGTAGCACCCTTATCCCAGCTGTATCGCCGAGAAGAAAACAAACTTTTTGACAAACTTTTTTATCGCCGAGAAGAAAACAAACTTTTTGACAAACTTTTTTTTTGTTTTGGCAAACTTTTTGCAGAGTTGCATGGAACGTACTATAAGTTGTGTACATGTGAGCACGTTTTTTTTTTTTTGAGACTGTATTAGTAACATGTGCTACCTAAAAATAAATTATGAAAAAAAATCGCATTATATAATGTGATTTATTTAAGTAATCTATTAATGATTTTTAAATTAAAAAATGAAATTAAAAGCCTCTAAGGTGCTAATATCAAATTTAACGGTTGTCACTTTAATCAGTTTAGTTATATATAAGCCAGTTAGAGCAAAAAATATCAGTTAGTTAAAACTTCTTGATACATTATTTTGTTAATAATAACAAAACTATGTCGCGCGCACATATCGCACTATATACAATTGATAGAGGGCTTAAATACGAATCTAACGCGGTATCAGTTGTTTCTTGAAAAACTTTCTGACAAAAGTTATTACGTAGCAAACTTTTTAAAACTAGAAAAAATCGTCAAAAGGTATTAAATTAGTTTTTCACTCATTACTCTAAAACTAAGTCGCGCGCACATATCGCACTATATACAATCGATAGAGGGCTTAAATACGATTCTAACGCGGTATCAGTTGTTTCTTGAAAAACTTTCTGACAAAAGTTATTACGTAGCAAACTTTTTAAAACTAGAAAAATTCGTCAAAATATATCAAATTAGTTTTTCACTCAGTACTTCGAAACTATGTCGCGCGCACATATCGCACTATATACAATCGATAGAGGGCTTAAATACGATTCTAACGCGGTATCAGTTGTTTCTTGAAAAACTTTCTGAGAAAAGTTATTACGTAGCAAACTTTTAAAAATTGGAAAAAATCGTCAAAAGATAATAAAATAATTTTTCACTCATTACTTCGAAACTATGTCGCGCGCACATATCGCACTATATACAATTGATAGAGGGCTTAAATACGATTCTAACGCGGTATCAGTTGTTTCTTGAAAAACTTTCTGAGAAAAGTTATTACGTAGCAAACTTTTAAAAATTGGAAAAAATCGTCAAAAGATAATAAAATAATTTTTCACTCATTACTTCGAAACTATGTCGCGCGCACATATCGCACTATATACAATTGATAGAGGGCTTAAATACGAATCTAACGCGGTATCAGTTGTTTCTTGAAAAACTTTCTGACAAAAGTTATTGTGTAGTTAACTTTTGAAAATCAGATAATTTGTTCAAAACATATATTAAAGTAGTTTGTCAGTGTAAGTAATTTTTTTTTGTTTCATTTCCGTTTGTTACATTATAGGTCTGGCAGCACAAATAATTTTTTAATTCTGATTCGTAAAGAAGCAGAACGAAGAAATGAAAAACATCCCGAGATGGAAAACGAAATTTATTTAGTTGTTTGTAATCATTGGCCAGTTTTAATTTTCATAAATATTGCTTTTTATATTCTATAAAATATGCCTTTTAAAAATTAAAAAACCATTAGTATTAATGGAAATTATTTACATTTTTTCAAGTTTGGCATTATCATTAAGTTGAAGGTGACACTACAAAATGCACTAACTTTACCAGCCCTGACAAATTAAATAAACATTTAAAAATATATTAAATTAGTTTTTCCTTCATTATGTTTTTTCTTTAATTATGTCGCCCGCACTTATCGCACATTGCGAGATACCTGCGATGAAAAGGGGACATAAATACGAAAGAAACATGGTATAAATTGTTTCTTGAAAAACTTTCTGGCAAAACTTATTACGTGGCAAACTTTTGAAAAGTAGAAAAAATCGTCAAAATATATTAAATTAGTTTTTCACTCATTACTCTAAAACTATGTCGCGCGCACATTTCGCGCTACATACGATCCATAGAGGGCTTAAATACGAATCTAACGCGGTATCAGTTGTTTCTTGAAAAACTTTCTGACAAAAATTATTGTGTAGTTAACTTTTGAAAATTGGAAAAAATCGTCAAAAGATAATAAAATAATTTTTCACTCATTACTCTAAAACTAAGTCGCGCGCACATATCGCACTATATACAATCGATAGAGGGCTTAAATACGATTCTAACGCGGTATCAGTTGTTTCTTGAAAAACTTTCTGACAAAAGTTATTACGTAGCAAACTTTTAAAAATTGGAAAAAATCGTCAAAAGATAATAAAATAATTTTTCACTCATTACTCTAAAACTAAGTCGCGCGCACATATCGCACTATATACGATCGATAGAGGGCTTAAATTTGATTCTAGCGCGGTATCAGTTGTTTCTTGAAAAACTTTCTGACAAAAATTATTACGTAGCAAATTTTTAAAAACTAGAAAAATCGTCAAAAGATATTAAAAGTTTTTCACGTCACTGGCGGAAAGCCCTTTAATTTTTATTATTTGTTATAGTGGACATAGTTATACATATAGTTTTATACTTGTTTATATAGCGAACTAAGTTTTAATTACTGCTTACATATTTTTAGTGTATGCCTTATACATGCAAATCACACTACTATCGAAACACCCTTTAATTTTTAGGTTTAGTTTTTTATACTTGTTTATATAGCGAACTAAGTTTTAATTACTGCTTACATATTTTTAGTGTATGCCTTATACATGCAAATCGCACTACTATCGAAACACCCTTTAATTTTTAGGTTTAGTTTTTTATACTTGTTTATATAGCGAACTAAGTTTTAATTACTGCTTACATATTTTTAGTGTATGCCTTATACATGCAAATCGCACTACTATCGAAACACCCTTTAATTTTTAGGTTTAGTTTTTTATACTTGTTTATATAGCGAACTAGGTTTTAATTATATTTTTAGTGTATGCCTTATAATTACATGCAAATCACACTACTATCGAAACACCCTTTAATTTTTAGGTTTAGTTTTTTATACTTGTTTATATAGCGAACTAAGTTTTAATTACTGCTTACATATTTTTAGTGTATGCCTTATACATGCAAATCACACTACTATCAAAACACCCTTTAATTTTTAGGTTTATTTTTTTATACTTGTTTATATAGCGAACTAAGTTTTAATTATATTTTTAGTGTATGCCTTATAATTACATGCAAATCACACTACTATCGAAACACCCTTTAATTTTTAGGTTTAGTTTTTTATACTTGTTTATATAGCGAACTAAGTTTTAATTACTGCTTACATATTTTTAGTGTATGCCTTATACATGCAAATCACACTACTATCAAAACACCCTTTAATTTTTAGGTTTATTTTTTTATACTTGTTTATATAGCGAACTAAGTTTTAATTACTGCTTACGTATTTTTAGTGTATGCCTCCTACACCTCAAGAAATAAACACATATTTGTGAATAACACCTCTCTATCTGAACACCCTATAAATTTTAATATTTGTTGCTATAGCGGCCAAAATTATACACCTTCTGTAAAAATTTCAAGATTCTACCTATTATGATTCAAAACTTAGGCCTTATAAATCAAAATAACACCACTATCGGAACACCCTTTAATTTTTAGGTTTATTTTTTAGACTTGTATATATAGTGAACTAAGTTTTAATAACTGTTTGTAAATTTCAAGTGTATCCCTCCTACAGTTCAAGAAATAAACACATTTTCGTAAATAACACCTCTCTATTGAAACACTCTATAAGTTTTAGTATTTGTTGCTATAGCGGCAACAACTATATATCATCTGTGAATATTTCAAGAGTCTACCTATTACGGTTCCAGAGATAAAAGGCACTGACAGACGGACAGACATTGTAGCGAAAACAATAGGGTTACGTTTTTACACTTTGTGTACGGAATAAAATTGAAAAGGGAAAACGTATCCAATATTTGAACCGAAATACTAAGGAACCTCCTCACAAATTTTGATAAAAATGCATCAAGTATTTTTTACATGATGCGAACACAGACAGACGAACAGACATACAAAAAACCCAAAAGTTGGTCCTTTTAACTGCTCCTATTTATCAGTGGGTACCCTGTGGGTCCATTGGCTACCTCTATGTGCATTGCTTTCTATTAAGGTCACTAATACAAATCAAAGCAGAAAAACCCTACCAATCTAAAAACAAACAAAAATCGCCCCTCGCAGGGGGTTATTGATCCCCCGAGATCTGCATGCACTCTTTGCGATCTACCTGTCGCAGTCTAATATTTATTTGAGAAAAAAAGGCAAAACAGAATCGTTAAAGCTGAAAAAAATTAAAAAAAAACCTGAAAAAAATATAGGTGGGCGTGGTTTTTGGCCCGTAGCCTCCAAAGGAATGATCCGATGTTGCTGAATTGCAATACCAAAATTTTCGAAACTATGCCTGACAGATTGGTGTGCTTAAATTTTTTGTATCTCTTCTGGTGCCTTGGCAAATGACATTACCACACTAACACGGACAGACGGACATCGCTTAATCAACTTCTCTATGTATAAGGATCCAGAATATATATACTTTATGGGGTCGGAAATGAATATTGTAGAAATTACACACGGAATGACAAACTTGTATATACCCTTTCCACCTGTGGTGAAGGGTATAAAAATGAAAACCTTGTACATTTAAAGATGTATATTGAACAGAGTGCGGTACTCTACATGTGTGAATCTTTTTTTCTGTTTTCTTTATAACCTTTATTTTGGTTTTGCATCTATCTGAAAGTAGTTTACATTCTCGATCTTAAAATGTAAAATCTTAAGTTTCTGACCCTTGCCTTAAAAACAGATCTAAGTATGAAAAAAACATTATTTTTTAGTAAATCTTTTTTAGTTTTATTTTGTTATTTTTATCTATCATATATATGTTACGGGTATATGTATGTATGTATAAGTATATTTACCACAAACTTACTTAGATAAATCTATTAAAAAATGAGAAAAGAAACGTGTTAAAAATATGCAAATAAAAACTTTATTATTCAAATGAAGGGGGAAGTGCAAAAAACAAATTAAAAATAGAAACAATCATAATCAAAAAAGTGTTATACCACACCACATGAAAATGAGTTCAAAAGAGTATTTTAGCACCAACGACTTATGGCCTCTGTAAAATCTTGATTTGATACTGGTAAATCGACTTCTTCCTTAGCCAGCTGACGTATCTCTTCCGGTGTTAAGCCGGCAATTCGCGACGCATTGACATCATACTGGCATTCCTTTTATATACAAAAAACATAAATTTTAAACCAATCAATGCATCCAATCAAGCCGACAACATACCTGCACACATTTGTTATATCTGCTCCAGAATAACCATCTAGTTTTTTTTTTGCTATATCTCCTAAATCTACACTATCATCAACTTTAACCTCCCTCAGATTAATTTTTAACCCTCCCTCATCTGACGGCAGCGGTATATAAATACGTTTTTCTAAACGACGTCTTAGCGCTTCATCAATATCCCAGGGGAAATTTGTGGCCGCTAATACCATTACAACTTTATTGGCTTCATCGCTTCCCACACCGTCCATTTGTACCAGAAGTTCTGATTTGACACGCCTCGAGGCTTCGTGTTCAGATTCTGAACCACGCCGTGAACACAGTAAATCGATTTCATCAATAAATATGGTGCTGGGAGCGTAAAATCGTGCCATTTCAAAGAGTAAACGCACCATTTTCTCTGACTCGATATTTTGAGGTGAGCGTCGACGAGGATACATTGAAGAATGTTGTACAGCATTCTGTGGCCACAGCTTTAGCCAGCATTGTTTTACCAGTGCCTGGTGGACCGACCATAAGAATACCTTTCCAAGGTCAAGTATACCCTAAAAGTAGAAAGTAGCAAATAAATAAAGTTAGTATGTTGAACAAAAAAACAAGTTCATAAAAAAATTGTTTGTTGTATAAATGGTTTATAAAACAAATTTGTGGTAAAACCTCAAATTTCACCTGTTGGTTGCTATAGTTAAAATTCTGTGTTTATTTGCGCATTTTAGGTTCGCAGATAATGTGTATAAACACATTTTGTATTTTAACATTGACATAATAATAAATCAATAGGCAAGATTTATGGATCTCCAACAGCTTAAATGTATATTTTTATACAAGTAACTAGCTAATTGTTACTGCTGAGAGCCACCAACTATAATTTTATATAAATTAAATTCTTTTATGAAATAAAACTTTTGCTTCAATTTTGCTTTGTGCCTTTTACTAAATCGGTTAAATGGCTTTTTTCCATTTCTGTTTTGTGTTTTTCTTACGAAACCGAACTAGAAAATATTTTGTGTTGCCAGACCTATGATGTAACAAACGGAATTGGAACAAAAAAAATTACTTACACTGAAAACCAATTAAATATATGGTGTCAAAATTTTCTGATTTTTAAAAGTTTGCTACGTAATAACTTTTCTCAGAAAGTTTTTCAAGAAACAACTGATACCGCGTTAGAATCGTATTTAAGCCCTCTATCGATTGTATATAGTGCGATATGTGCGCGCGACTTAGTTTTAGAGTAATGAGTGAAAAATTATTTTATTATCTTCTGACGATTTTTTCAAATTTTTAAAAGTTTGCTACGTAATGACTTTTGTCAGAAAGTTTTTCAAGAAACAACTGATACCCCGTTATAATCATATTTAAGCCCTCTATCGATTGTATATAGTGCGATATGTGCGCGCGACTTAGTTTTAGAGTAATGAGTGAAAAATTATTTTATTATCTTTTGACGATTTTTTCCAATTTTTAAAAGTTTGCTACGTAATAACTTTTGTCAGAAAGTTTTTCAAGAAACAACTGATACCGCGTTAGAATCGTATTTAAGCCCTCTATCGATTGTATATAGTGCGATATGTGCGCGCGACATAGTTTCGAAGTACTGAGTGAAAAACTAATTTGATATATATTGACGAATTTTTCTAGTTTTAAAAAGTTTGCTACGTAATAACTTTTGTCAGAAAGTTTTTCAAGAAACAACTGATACCGCGTTAGAATCGTATTTAAGCCCTCTATCGATTGTATATAGTGCGATATGTGCGCGCGACTTAGTTTTAGAGTAATGAGTGAAAAACTAATTTAATACCTTTTGACGATTTTTTCTAGTTTTAAAAAGTTTGCTACGTAATAACTTTTGTCAGAAAGTTTTTCAAGAAACAACTGATATCGCGTTATATTCGTAATTAAGCCCTCTATCGATTGTATATAGTGCGATATGTGCGCGCGACATAGTTTCGAAGTTATTAAATAAAATCTAAATTAAGATGTTTTTTCCTTACCTCCCCATACATTTTTTCATCTTCTACAGTCAAACATGTGGAAAATAGTACTTTTTTTGCAACTCTGTGTAAAAAGTTTGCCAGTCCTCAGAGTTTGATTTCTTCTCATGCGTCCCAGCTGTTTCCTTTTATATTTCTCTACTTTTGAAGTTTTACTATAAACAAAAACAAAAAGCAAATTGTAACTGTAGTTGTGTAAGTAATGTTTTGTTTTTTAAATCTAACAGCTGATTTTAGTCTTGAAATCGTTTTCTGCTTTTTAAAGTTCTTTCACATTAAAGGTTCAAAAAATGTTGGAAAAATTATTGTTTTTGAATCAAAAATATTTGACAAGAAAATATTCGACAAAAGTTCAATCAGCAAAAGCTTTAAAAGGGTAATTTATGAGTTAATAATTTAATAATACAAATGGTTTATATTACAAACTGAAAAAAAAACACTCTAGGAAGTGGAAAAGTGTCATTGGTTTGGAAGTACATGCCCAAATAGCTACAGAATCCAAATTGTTTTCCGGTAGCGCGACAACATTTGGATTACCTCTAAATTCAGCGGTGTCATATTTTGATGCATCTATGCCAGGCACTTTACCGGTGTTAAATAGAAAATGTGTTGAGTACGGAATCAAGACAGCGTTAGCTTTGTGTTGCACAGTTAACAAAGTTTCAATGTTTGATAGGAAACACTACTTCTATGCAGATTTACCGGTATTAAAGTTTACAAATGACGCTAAGTATTTATTTATAATTTATGTTATAGACAGGTTATCAAATAACTCAACAGCGTGCTGCATTGGCCAATAATGGCAAAATAACATTTCCTGTGATACAACAAGGTAAAAAAAATTATCAAAAAACAGTACGTTTATTGCAATTACAATTGGAACAGGACAGTGGCAAGTCTCTGCACGATGAAGTACTTAAAAGAAGTTTAGTTGATTTAAATCGCGCTGGTATACCTCTCATGGAATTAGTATTTGCTCCCGATATAGAGACTGGCGAAGAGGCAGCTTCTTTAGTTAAAGAATTAATATTGATTTTAAAACGTCTGCAGACCTGTTCTTGCAAAATGGAAGAAGGAGCATTACGTGTTGATGCCAACATTTCTATACATCAAGAAGGTGAACCACTTGGGGTTCGTACCGAAGTTAAAAATATTGGCTCTGTCCGCAGCATTTCGCAAGCAGTTACATATGAAATCGAACGTCAGTTTGATGTTGTGTCACAAGGTGGTGTAATATCAAATGAAACTAGATCTTGGGATGCAGAAAATCGCTGTACAATAGCTATGCGTGACAAAGAGGTTTTACAGGATTATCGTTTTATGCCAGAACCAAATCTTCCCCCTTTAATATTAAATATGACAAATGATGACAATGACTGCGCGGATCCTTCTTCATTAGTTTCTGTACCAGCCATTGCAAAAACATTGCCGGAGTTACCGGAGCAAACAAGAAATCGTCTTGTAGAAAATTATAAACTAAGCCAGGAAGTGGCAATTATATTGGTGGTAAGATGATGGTTACCTTTTTTATAGATAAAATTAAGTTTCTTTTATGAAATTTATTTTGTTTTATTGTTATTATTTATTCATTTTTAAATTTCCAATAGCATGAACGATTTGAGTTTATGGATATTTCTCTCGATGCGATAAATCGCGATTAGAACCCGCTATCTTTTTCTATCTGGGTTTTCTAAAATCGCCGTCATATGCTATAAGACTTACAAATAAAAAAGCTTGCCCTTGTTTGAAAACCCGTTATAAATCTAAAATTGAGAAAAAAAAATGTTTCGAATCGTTCATTACTTTCACGTAATACTCTTTAAGAATTTTGTATGAGAATTTCACTTTGTTAAAACGATTATAAGAGCCACTGAATGAGCCATTGAATCTTTCAAGATTTAAAAAAAAACATTTTTTGCCTGATATGATTATGAGATGATATTTTTTATAGAGTTCTGTTATAAGTAGACTTAACGTCAGCCAAATGATAATGATTTTTAGGATTTTCCTGGACGTTCTAAACAATTGTTTCGATTCTTCTGGAATATTGTGAATTGCTCTCGAGTACTTTAGATTGTTCTGCACTACTATACAAATTTCTAGAGGGCGTCCATACTCCTTTTTTACTACTACTACTACTTTTGTTATGGCTACAGATTAATATGTATGTAATATGATGTAGCCAAGCGTAATCAATAAAAAAAATCAATTTCGAAGTTTTTGATGATGCCTTGTTTTGTATTTTAGGTGACGATTTGTATATTATGATTATAAGGATTTATTTATTGATGTGTGGAATAAAGTGTATCTAAAATTAAAAAATCTTTTCAGAATGAACCCATTCTATTAGAATATTTTATGAACATTATTAAAAATCTACCGGAGATACCAACAAAACTTGTAACGAACTTTCTAATTAATGACTTTCTAACTTATTGCAACAAATCTGGCACCGATTTGGAAGAATGGTAATAGAATTTGTGTATTGAAAAACAATATTTAACTATTCTATATGTGTTTTTAGTCATTTAGGTTACAACCATTTCAAGGATATTTTAAAAGCCTTACATGCAGAAGAAATAAATTTGCAAGCGGCTAGAAAATTGATTGAGTTGGTTCATGATTCTCAAACAGAAATCGATTCGGTAAGTCGTTGTTATAAAGCTTTAGAGTAAAACTAAGTAATATTAAACATTTACATATTTTTAGCTAATCAAAACACACAATCTTTCGCAAATTTCGAATACTGAAACGATTGAAAAATATTGCAGACAAGCTATTGAAAACCAGTCTAAAGCTGTCAAACAATATCAAAGTGGTAAATCCAAAGCACTTTTTGCTATAGTGGGCGAAGTGGCCAAGTTATCAGAGGAAAAAGCAAACATGAAAATTGTTGTTAAATGTTTAGAAAATATGCTTAAACCCAAATAAAACTATAAAGTTGGAAATTTATATTTTTAATAATTCTTTTATTTTTTTTTAAATTTATATTTTTTTTTTCTAGTGCTTAAAAAATGTATGTTTGTATGTATAAAAAAAATACAAAATTCTTTTGTTATCTAATTAAAGTGACTGTAAAACATTATTCTCTTTTTTAAAACAGGAGAATAGTAACAGCATTTGTGGAAAAAACAAACTAAAGTGCGTTGATTATTTTCTGTCTTTTGATTCCTCTTGTATTGAACACACTATATTCGATTGTCTTTCTAAGCAGACAACGATAAGCCTTTTGTCAGGATGTTTTTATATTAAATTGATTTTATAATGAGTTCAAAATAATGAAAATGTGTAAAAAAGTTAGTTTTAAAATAAAAATTCCAGGTGAAGTATTTTGTAAACAAAATTGATGGGTTTTAAAATTATTATGTTTACCTTCTTTTTTAGTGCAGATAGTTTTAATGTTTTTTTTTATATATAAGTTTGGATGTATGTTAACATTTGAAAATAAATGCATTATTAGTTTGTCATTTTTTGTTTTTTTTTTTTTTTGTAAGGAATACGGCAGTTTTTCTTCTTCTAGTTGTTATTATTATAATAAATTTGGCTTAAAAATCTATTTATATACGTTCGTAATCTCTGCAGGTGGATGGTGGTAAACTCATTGACACCGCATTATCCAATCTGAAAGAATAAAAACATTAGAAAACAAAATTATAATTAAAACTGATTGATATAAGAACGTCTGGACTATTAATAGATATTTATTTTATAAAGTTAATAGGTGCGAACCGTACTTTTTGGGAAAAGTTCAGTAAAATGAGAGTAAACAAAAATAAACTTTAGCTAAAGTTAGGATTTTGTTGGAGCTATAAATAGTTTTTCGTTATTAAAAGTAAGCTAAAAACCACTTTTAACTATCACATACTATAATGACAAGTTATAGCAATGAGCATTATCCTCATTATTATAACGAAAAACTACTTATCGCTCCAATAAAATCCTAACTTTAGCTAAAGGCAAGTTATAATAATGGGTCTAAAAGTACGGGAGCACTACAAACAAACTACATCCCAAAACGTGATGTCAAAATTAAAAACACAAATATTTTACATACATATATGTACATATGTCTGACATTTTTTAGCTTATTTTGGAAGATTTACACACTGTGTAATTTTTTAAGTCATGGCAAAATAACCATATACGGACACCACTACGTGATAAAAGACCAAAAAAAAAGACCCCTGTCTCCCAGTTTTGCCCAAAGTCCTCCAGGTTTTTTTATGGGCCCTCAAAGATGTGGGGCCTCGATGTCATTTTTGCAAAAAATGATCATTTACTCAAGCTCATATTTTGCATACCGTTTGAAATTTTGATATACTCTCTGAGGCAAAGTTGTAGCTCTTGTCATAAAGAACAAAAATTGTGAACATATAAAATCAAAAAAACTTCATCTTCAAGGTCAAAATCGCAAAAAACTTTAAAAATTCAATTTTTTTACCTTTTTTCCCCTGTTCAGGTCCATAGGTAGCAAACCGTTCAAAATTCAAGGAAACAATCAACTACAAAAATGAACCTAAGATCTCAATAAACAACTTTCTAGAACATATGAACTTCCTAGGAATGATTCTTAACACCGTTTAGGTAGCGCTTAGGTAGCCGCAAAAGTGAAAGCGTATTATATCGCTTATGTTCAACAAAGATTTTGTGCACCGGGATTCTGTCCGTGATACCAGGCTGGCCATTTGAATTGTGTTACATTGTTTAAATTTAGCTAAGAAGGAATTTTTTGCCACGTTTTGTCTCAAGAAAAGGTTTAAAATTTGCCTGGGAAAGGTTCTGTATTCAGTTTTGTACCATGGAATGCCAACTCTATCATATTATTAGCACAAAATGCTATTCAAACCATTGTAAAACCACCACCAATATTTTTTAGTACTACTATCAATCGCTCTAGAACGAGTTGTACTCAGCCGTGCCGTCTAAGTTAATTTTTTTTTTTAATTTGAACTAAAAACAAATTATTCTGAAAGAGAAATGCTTTAAAATAAAAATGGGCGTGGAGGAGGAGTATTATCACCAATACTCTTAATAACTTGCATGGCATGTTACACCATCTCCAGATGTCATGATGGTTTCGTATGGCATAACATGATCAGTGTTGATCACGTACATGAGGAGACTAATATAATGCTGGTCAAATATGGCATGTCACTTTTTAAGCCATCCTAACCAAGATCCCACTTCTTTGCACGTCCCGCTCATATTGCCACATCTGAGATGTAGTTAATCTGTTACTTCCATTTATTTTAATTTTTGAGAAACGAAATAAAAATTGGCAATCAACATTAACGTGTCACTGTCACCGGGCGATATTAATATGAAAATTAGGCTAGTCAAGCATGTTTTTTATATGTTGCAGCGCAGTTATGCAGTTATGATGGCTTTTAAGTTAAAAACGTATTTTTTCCAACAAAAAGTAAAGAAATAAAAATGACTTAATGGGTATCTACTATGTATGTTACAAAAAATCAAAGTTAAAGTGACTTTACCTTCTTGATTCACTTTCTAATAGATTCGGATCTAAAGGATGTTCGGAAACATGGCGTAAACTATCACCTAAAGTATTTCTTAAGTGCTGCATCTCACGGTTGGCCTTAGAGCTGCGTAAAATATACTGTTGGCGCCTTTTTGCCTCCTGAGCCAGTTGCTCTCGTAACATAGAGATCTGTAAGAAAGAGAATATTTTAAAATGTTACTTTTGTTTAAATAAAAAAAAAATAGACCTGATTTTCCAATCGTAAAACTTGTTGTCTGTGAGCTTGTTCTCTAGCATCTAAGAGCTTTTCAGCTTGCATTTGAGCACTTCTATAACGATCGGCGTCTAAGCCATCCATGCACTTGCCACTATCATGTATACGTGCCTTACATCGGGCCAATTCTGACTCTTTTTCGGCTAGAAGTGTTTCTAAACGTCTTACTTTTAAACGCAAATCACGGTTTTCATGTTCAATTACAGTATGGTCCAAGCCACAATTAAAAGTGCCGCCGCCAACTCCAGGTACCGATGAGCTCTTAAGATAATTATCATTTCTTCCAGCATTGTTGCTCTCCATACGATTGGAGTCATAATTGCCATCGTAAAATGTTGAGGAGGAACTTGGTCCAATACCCCCCGTTCCTGCTGTAGTTTTTTCAGATCTGTCATATATACTGTCACCCGAAAATTTACTTTTACGTTCATTTTCTAATTGCTTTACCTTGTCTTGCAACACCTGTAGCTTGGTACGTAATTCAGACTTTTCCCTTTGTGACGATTTCAGTTGTCGATTCAATTCCTCTTCTTCATTCTGGCCATTGTTTTGATCGCCTGTTTCTTTATTCCATTTCGCAATACGAAGTTGAGATTCCAATGATGATCTTTGTACTTCCAAGTCGTTGAGTTGATCTTGCAAGCGTTGAGTACTGTCCAGCTGAGCCTGTTGTCCTCTTCTGAGTTCATTAATTGTTGATTGGGCTTTTTCCAGGCGTTCAGCCATAATACGTTTCTCATTTTCAGCGGTTTGCACTGATTTTTGCAGTAACTTAAGTTTGTCCTCGTTAGTTTGAGAGCTATGTCCTTGTTCCGATAATTCCTTATGAGCAGTTTTCAACTCTCCTCTTAATTCAGCCTCTATGACAGCAGCTCTTTGTAATCTTTCCTTCATTTGATCAAGAGACGTCTTTAGAGAAGCACACCTATCTTCTAATTGCACTATGGTCCTCTTTTGATTCTCTAAACGCTCTTGAGCTTGTCTTATATTGCAGTCTTTCTCCTGCAGAGCCATTTGCATACGCGTTAGATCACCTTCTAGTGCCACCCTCTGTAAATCTAACTTAGTGGCTTTGCTTTCGTATTTAGCCAACTCCTCTTGCAAGTGTCGCTTTTCATTTTCTAACTTGGCGCCATGTTGTCTACACTTCTCTAAACGATCTTCATTTTGTGAATTTTCTTCTGTGCATGAATTTAATTGCATTTCAGTTTGAGCTAGTTTTTCGCGTAGTTGTTGGCATTCATCTTGTTTTTTATGGATCTTATCTTCTAAAGCATTCAGGGCTGATACTTTGATGCTGCGCTCTGTTTCGAGGTTGCTCTTCTCTTGTTGAAGATGACGTATCATTTGTTGAAGTTTTGAAACTTTAGAATCACATCTCACTTGTTGCTCACTAGCATCTTGCAATTGTTTCTTGGCTGTTAAGAGTTGCATTTTGTAGTCGTCTTTCTCTCGTTCAATTTGAACCACCTGATGCATGAGACATCTAACACCTTTCCGTATTAAGTCAGGATCACAGTCTAGAGCTGGTGTATCAGGACAATGCGACGTACTACGAGTTTCAAAGTCATGGCAACTTTGAGCTACACCTCCAGAAACACTTCGAACCGGTGAAAAGCGACGTGAGGGACTGACCAGACGATGAGAAAGATTAACGGTACCATCGATTTGTATGCCAGCAATTCGTTTGAGCGTATGAACAACAGAACTTAATTTATGTTCAGTTTCACGCTTGTGTAGTTCCACACAAGCTAGCTGTTCATCCAAAGCTCTTATACGTCCTTCTGCTCCACCTAGTCGAGCTTTTAGTTCTTGTATTTGCTGTGTAGCATCTGCTAAACAAACTTCCAAGTTATGTTTTTGATCTTCTAAACGCTTTTCTCTGCCACGAGCGTCTTCAATGCGTGCCACCAGCTCCTGTTCCCTGTTGTGGAAGCGATGTTCTTCCTGGTTTGAGTGACATCGGGCCCTAGCCAATTCTTGACGAGTCACACAAAGGTTTGCTTCCAAATCCGCCAATTGTTTCTTGACTTGACTTAATTCCTGTTGTGCCCGTTCTTTTAGCTCGGTCTCAGCTAATAATTTGTTTTGCAGATCTTTGCCTCCTTCTTCTTTTTGGGCAAATTCCACTTGGGTTTTCTGTAGTGAGTTTCGAGTGCTATTCAATTCTTGGCTTGTTTTTGATAAATTATTCTCTGTCTCTTTGAGCACGGTCATTAGACGGGTTCGCTCGTTCTCTAAATTATTTTTGCTTTCCTCCAAATTACTTATCTTTTGCAAGGCTTCTTCTATAGCTCTAGCTTGTTCCCGTTTAGAACTTTCTACTCTTTTAACATGATCCCTTAACTCTTTGTTGCTATCAGAGTATTTGTCACGTTCAATGTTGCTATCGGCCAGCTGTCTTCTTGTATCGGTCAAATCTTTACGCAAACTCTCTATATAACCTTCGCCTAGTTCAAATAAAAAAACATACATACATACATTTTTAGGGTTTCGTCTTAGAAATTTTAAGGTTGGCAACCAAAAGGAATAACGTTAGCCATATCTGTACCGATATTCTGCTTAGATTAATTACACTATCGGTTTAAATATCGGCATTTTAATTATATCAGTATTGTGTATACCGAATACCAATTTATTTAATTTTTCATAGAAAATATTTGATTTTTCACAAAAATGTTTCTGTGTAAAGAAGGAAGAATAGCGTTTTTCTGATTTTAGCGTTCTGAAGTAGACTACTTTTAAACTTTAAAGCTGCTTTCATTCGTTTATTTCCAATAAAGTTTGTGATATATTTTCCATTGGGACGTAATTCATCAAGAAAATTGTCGTTGCACCTTCCATAAACTAACATCTTCAAATAATTCATTACAAGAAAAGTTCAGCAATTATTTCTCTTAGCCCCAGATGTTTAGAAACGGCTTGGTAAATACACTGCAAAATGAAGAGCTGACAAATGTAACCAATTGAAAAAAATAGCAGACGGACTTAAGAAATAATTTAAATTAACTAAATTAATTACTTTAGCTAAAACGTTTAAGATAAAACGGCATAACTCTCTTCTATTAGCTGTTTAGACTGAGCGCAACATGTTGACTTCAGGTATGTAGCTAAACATTTTTATAATAGAAAAAATACCCAGCTGTTGAGTTGTGCGAAACTACTCAACACTTCGTTTCTAAAGCAAGCCATACACGTTGCGATGAGTTGTACAACCAATTCTATTAATCAGTTGTATGCGCTCCACAAACGATACAATTTAGCGTGCGATTTCATGTACTATTTCATTTACAAACCCAGCTCTCTCAAAATAAGATGGCGTTCAATATTCTCTCATATGCTATAATTGACATCGTCCGCATATAATAATAACATTCAATGTTAACTGCAAGGTGGTCAAAACAATACTAAACACAAATACTACATAAAATCGTAGGCGAGAGGCACACAAACGTTGCGACGTGTGGGTACAACTTGACAAAAAATCAAAACTTTTTGATCTTTTGTACAACCGAAATACAACTTGAATACAATCCGCCCACAGACGTTACAATTCGCGTACAACCTGCAATTCTTAGAATTGGTTGTACAACTCATCGCATGGTCTGTGGCTTGCTTAAGACAAAAACTCAACAGTTGCGAAACAGTTACGTCTTATGAACGTGCCCATTGGCACCTTAGATAAGATCTTCCCACAAAGTTCCACGTAGTTAAAGGACAAAGATCAAAAAGTTTAGAACGATGATGAATCGACATTTTGGCGTCTTCTGCAATACTTCGCGCTACAGCAGCAATATTCTTTCACTTCGGTACACACATTTCTTTTTGTTGATGATGTTTTAGAATCGAGAAGAGTTAAATTAGTGCTGACTTGGCCGATTATATTGACCGTAAAATGGACGAAACTTCGTGTACAGATTTATTTTAGTTTTCAAACTAAATTTCCACAATTTGAAAGCGTTGTTCTTGCGTTAAACGATTCAAACTAAACTTACTGAACAGAAATGTCAACTCAGTTTGACATTCTCAGCTATTCATTTAGGAAACACCGATTACAAATAATTTAAATCAGATGGAGAGCAATTTAACAATTACACCTTATAGCACGTTTCCACGGAGACCAATATTCATGCTTTGCTCTCTCATTCGTGCTTCATACTCCAATCATGTTTGAATCAAAGTGCTTAGCCAAAAAAAAAATCGTTCCGAAGGACTTTGTTTTGAGATGATTCAGAGTGAATCTACTTGCGAAGCATGAATAATTTCTATCTTCTCTAATTTTTATCGCAAGTTTATCTGAACTAGCTCTCTTTTTTACATTAAAAGAAAAAAAAAATTAAAAGTGATGTTTAAATATAAATAAATAAGCAAATATGTAATTAAAATACAACTTAAAATTGATAAATAAAACAAAAGCAAAAGTATATCAAGTGGTAAAATAAAAAAATTGCAATAAATTTAATATCCAAACAAAACGAAGCACGTATGCATCGTGGAAACGGTATGATTCGCAATCATGATTCAGAGAGCGAAGCAAGTGCTTTCTTTTTGCTGTGGAAACATGGTATTACTAAACAAAAATATTGATCCAGTTCACAATTTTTAGCTGTCAAACCATAGTTATCGATATCGATAGTTCTTATGCAGCTAAATAAAAAAACACCCATTACAAATATTTTAAATCAGATGGAGAGACATTTGACACGGTAAGCAGCAAATCAAAAAGATCAGAAGATCAGTAAGCATTTGGATTCTAAGAAAACTCTTAATGGAAGCAATGATATCTTGGCAATTATTTTTGGGAATAGTGTATGTTTAAAGTAGCCAAAGTAATGCTATTTTGCAATAATATAAGTATACAATAATCTTTTGTTATCGATAGACAAATTCAATATCGGTATAAGTAACTCTATCGGTGGCCAACCTTGACAATTGTTAAATACCTTCTTTAGCTTTTCTCAAAGAGTCTTGTAATTCATTAGTAATAGATTCTACTTTATCGTCCTTAAGGCGAATTTCCATTTTCAATTCATCTCCAAGCCTTTGCAGATTATCTTTTTCCTCTCTTAGAGCATTCATTAGTATATCCTGTTTACGTATACAGTCCTCAAATTTAATTCTGGAAAAAGATTTTTTTATATATAAAATATTATATTGGAACTGATATTTTGTTTATTAATGATCGATACTGTAATAACTAAAAAAAATACATTTAGTTAAAATTAATTTGAGGTTTAATTAATTTATTAATTTTCAATACAAAAAAAAGTATTTTAGACTTATATACTTATTCCTAATGCAATACTTGCAAGTAGAGGGATCGGCGCTTGAAGTGTTTTAGAAATTCTGTAATTTTTTAATTGTTAACATAACAGTAAATCAGTAAGATAAACCGATATGATAAATATGGGAGTACTCATACGAGGGCTGCTATATACATATATTTCTGGCCTAATTATGTAAATGCGAATATTTAGCATCAAAAATTGTTTTATTGTTTTTCAAAGTATTCTTCAACATGATTTATACACTCAAGCATGCGCTCAAACCAATTGTCGAAGCACTTTCCACTCCGATTGAGACACCTCCAAACAACAGCGTGGCGACGAAAATAGTTTACCTTGCATTTTGTTCTTGATGACCCATCAATTCGACGTTTTAGCCGGTCAAAAAGGTGCTGGTTTGAGCCGAAGGGTGAAAGCTCGCATTGTCATGGTGAACAATGATTCGTCTTCTCTTCATTCAGACTTCAGGAAAACAAATTGTGGTGTACCAGTCAGAAATGTGCAACCTACGTTGCTCAAGCGGAAAAGTCGCCACATGACCAGTTTTGCCGAAAAAATAGGCGACCATTTGCTTCGAAATGCTTCTTCCACGAACAACTTTCGTTGGATTTGGCTCGTCTTCGAATACCCACACGGTCGATTGTTGTTTTGTTTCGGGTTCATACGCAAAGATCCATGATTCGTCACCTATGACGATCTTATAAACGTCTTTTGAAGCACCGAGATCATATTTTTGCAACATTTCTTTGCACCAATCGATACATTATGAGTTCACGTACGGCATCAATGTTCTCTGGCACAACGGCCGTTTTTGGACGGACTTCACGGAATTCGTCTTTGAGCGAGCGTCGGGCACGATTGAACTCATTATACCAATTTTTCACAGTTGTATAGGATGGTGCTTCATCGCCATACAAAGATTTAAGTTCATCAATGCACTCTTGTCGTGATAATACACGTCGAAAGTTGTGAAAAATAATCGCACGAAAATGTTCACGAGTTAATTCCATTTTTTGCACAAATTAATTTTTTCAAGTCACTGTAAACAACAAAAATGGTGGTCGCACGTTAAAATGTTTTGAGTACGATTATGCTAAAAAATGTCAAATTTTCCAATGGATATGTCAGATTGCACACTAAGTGTTGCCAGGCCAGAAATATATATAGCAGCCCTCGTATTTAAGAACACATAGTTTTGCACGTACGAAAGATTTTAAGCTAAATCTTTTTCTGTTTGATAGCAAATTACCTCATCTACATTTATATACGCAATATATGAATAATAATATATTAGAAAAAAAAATTTAAAATTCATTTCTGTTACCTGTAAATTTCCAAAATAAAATATAAAATTTGTATTAGTTCATCGATTCAAATAAAATTTTCTGCGGACATGTAATTAGTCAAAATAATTCAAATCGCAAAAAACTGCAACATTAAGTTTAAGGAAATCTCAAAATCCTAAAATGAAGTCCAAAAATCCCCAAATTTGGAATTTTTAGTCTCTTGTCCATATAGACTAGGGCCCATAAAATAGTTTCAGCAAAAATTGGTAGTATATTCTTTCCAATCTCAGCTTTGGGATTTTAGAGCATATAGGCTAAAATCAAAATTTCGATGTAAAATAGGTCAAATTAAAGGGCCTCCTTCTTCTACAAGGATGATAAATTTTACACGAAAATATAAAACTTTTATAAATTCTTTAAAAATATTTTTTCTATTTAAAAAAAGAAGATTTTAGCCCTTTTTGGCTAAAATAGACAAAAATACAATAATTTTGGAATTTTTAAATTCGAAATCGTCTAATTTTCTCTCTAAAGGCCGAGGCACATAGAATCCGCCATATTTCACAGTTTTGATAAAATGTTGCCAGAAACATATTAATGTTTTTTCACAGTAAAAACAGAGTACTACTTTTGAAACATTTTTGCATGAATTTTTCATAAAAATTTTTTATGTATATAGTTTGACAGTATTCCGCATGAGAAACTGAACAGAGTACCAGGCTTAAAGCTCTGCTCATTTTTTCATGCGGAATGCTATCAAGCTACATATATAAAAAATTTGTATGAAAAAGTCATGAAAAAATGTTGCAGAAGTAGTACTCTGTTTTTACTGTGGAAAAACATTGATATGTTTCTGGAAACATTTTACCAAACTGGAAATAAAGCAAATGTGCATTATTTCATGTGGAATTTTTTGTGGAAAATTTTGTTAAACAATGTGGTATATTTAAAAGCAATAAAATCGAAATATTCTTCCAAATTACGAGAAACTCACCAAATTTTAAATATCATATTTTCCTTGTGAAGTTTTAAATGTTGCTCAACATTTATTATTTCACAAGGAAAATTTGATAATTAAAATGTGGTGTCTATAAACTAGTACTCTGTTCGAATTTGTGGAAAATGTTGAGCAACATTTATTATTTCACAAGGAAAATTTAACATTTAAAATGTGGTGTTTATGTCACGATTTGAAGGAGTTTTACGATATTATTGCTTTTAAATATACCACATTGTTTAACAAAATTTTCCATAAAAAAGTTTACAAAAAATTTCACATGAAATAATGCCCATTTGCTTTATTTCACAGCTTTGATAAAATGTTGCCAGAAACATTTCAATGTTTGTCAACAGTAAAAACAGAGTGCTACTTCTGCAACATTTTTTCATCACATTTTCATACAAATTTTTTATGTATGTAGTTTGACAGCATTCCGCATGAAAAGCTTATCTCGCGATTTGGAAGAATTTTACGATTTTTACGATTTTATTGCTTTTTTATTGCAAATTGTATTACAAAATTTTCAACAAAAATTTAAAAAAAAATCCACATCAAATAATGCCCATTTGCTTTATTTCACAGCTTTGGTGAAATGTTGACAGAAACATTTCAATGTTTTTCCACAGTAAAAACAGAGTATTATTTCAACAACATTTGTCATGACTTTTTCATACAAATTTTTTA
Organism: Phasia obesa; assembly: GCA_949628195.1. NCBI lineage: Eukaryota > Metazoa > Arthropoda > Insecta > Diptera > Tachinidae > Phasia > Phasia obesa. The sequence continues at coordinate 74,365,748 of OX451215.1, forward strand.
TGTACATATGCATACATATGTAGACAGCATTCTGCATGAAAACATAAACAGAATACTGGGCTTAACACAAAAAATTAATTAAAACAAAAAAAAAACCGATTGATAGCTATCAAACTGCTCAACGTACGTCAAAAGTTGCCAAACTATCGTACTTTGCGTTGACGGAGACGTTCTGATTGTGACAACTTTCTTTTACTTTGAAAAAGACGACGTATAACATATGACGGATTCTATGTGCCCCGGCCTTTACTGAGAGAAAAAATTAAAAAAATGTTTATGAAAATTGTACTCAATATTTTGAAAAAACTGGACCAGGGTATCTAAAAAAACAATTTGAATTTAAAATTGCTTATAACTCGCTAATTTTAAAAATATAGATTAAAGTATCTGTAGGTATTAACCAGACCTTTAAGACCGTATATAATTCTTGAAACATAATTTCAAAGCAAATCAGGCAAACATTGGAGAAATGGCAAGCTGTAAAGGAATTTGCAGGTGCGAGGTATCCAACTTTGTGACCACATAGTGGCACCCCTGGAAAGTGTATGGTACCCAGCATCAAAACTTAAACTTAGGCACTTCTCTGCTATGGTCATGGATCAATCGGCCTAGCCCTTTACAAATGGCTGAATTATTTCTAAAATATTTTGATTATGTCCCACTGTGCAATGGCTGGTTACGATATTCCAGCCAAATAAGAAGTAATAGCACTTTTACATTTCAGTTTTATTATAACTGTAAAAAGATATGCAACAACATAGATTAAGGCTTGTCCAGAAATTAAGGCGATATTATTAGTGATTTGTTTGCTGCAGCAAAGTGAAGATGGCGCCGACCCCTATTTATGATTCAACCTTTTTAAAACTAAATTTTTAAAATGAAGATACATATAATCTTATTTTAGCAAATCAAAGCAAATATTAAAAATAAACGGCACTTACTTTTGTTCTTCCTCCTTAGTTTTTATAGCAACTATTTCGTCTTTAAGCTGAGCTATTAGACTGCGTTGTTTTTCATCTCGTGTATTGTGTTCTCTCTTTGCCCGTTCTAAATTATCCTGTTCATTCTTTAATTCCCTGGCTATTGATTCCAATTTTTCCTGAACCGCTTGTTTATCACGATGAGCTGAAAAAAGGGGCAAATCAAGTTTCTTTAGCATGACTTGTTTAATAACCGCCAACTTACCTATAAGTAAAGCTTGTTGCTTTTCATTTTCAGCACGAATCAGGGCTTCCTCGTGTTGTTGTATCAAACTTTCCATGTGAGCTTGAAGAGTGTCTAACCGTTCTTGTTGCTTTTCAATTTCATCATCCTTTGCAGTTTGTAAAGCTTGCAGAGCCTGTTGCATGCGTTTCTCTAAGCCATTGCGTAATTGCAATAATTCTTCGGAATGTTTTTTTGCTGACTCTTCAGCTGTTGATTTAAGACTGACAATCTTTTGGTTGAAATCATTTTCTGCCTCACGGGCAGCATTGACAAGTTGGGTTTTCGTTTCTTGAGCTCTCCGTTGACATTGCTCCAAGTCTTTTTGTAAGCGCGCAACATTATTTTTTAATGATTCTTCTCGTACTAAAGCTTCTTGCAGTTCTTTTTCTAAATGGGCTCGTTTCTCTTCCGTAGCCTCCAAATTAGTATTGGTATCAAAAAGTACAGCATCAAGAGATTCTTTCTCGGAGCGTAAAGATGCCAATATTTCCTAAATAAGATGGCAAAGAAAAATTTAAAAAAATCTAATATATATTGCTTAAGAGATTTTCCAATACTCATAGGTCTTTACATTAACACCAAACCAATTTCTCTCTTCTATATTTTTACTCTCTCTTAACGTGCACTTTTTCAAAATTCAAATAGAAAGATATGCTTACCAATCCGAGTACGCATTACTAACGGCATTTACATGTATTATATGTGTATTCTTATATCGCACTTGAATCTCAAAAGCGTAACAACTCAAAATTTTAAAATTTTCACTTTTTGCAAAAAACCAAACTACCCACTGTAAAAATCTCTCTTCGATTTGTCTTCTTTTCCATGAAAAAAACCGTTATGACCCTCTTTGTGTTTATAGAATAACTACTTTAATCTCAATTAACGGAAACAGTTTTAGGCCTCTACTGAAAATTCATGAATTTTGAGTTGTTACGCTTTTGAGGAACAAGTGCGATATCCTTTCATTAAATCGTCCCTGAGCCAAAAACATGTGTTTATAGGTTTTTAAGTGCACTAAAAAAAATTAAAAGCGATTTTCAAATGGGGCTGGATTCGGTCCATACAGCCGGGTTGATTTTCATAGAAACAATGCCTGAAGATTCGGAAACTTTTCACACTATACATGTCCATTCAGCCAAAAGAAAAGCCAACCTGAATCACTATCTTTGAAAAAAAAAAATTGTCAAATTTTGTAGTCGTTATCTTGCGTTGAAATATTCATGATAAAATGGAAATCAAACTGAACATAAATAGAATTGGCCGATATAACAATCGTATGGTAATTTAATACCTGTCGGAAAGTTAAACTTTTAAAATTTTTCTTTATAAATAATTTTTTCTGATGAAAAAAGTATAACTCAGACCGTTCGCATAAATACAATTCTTACTTGAGGGATAAACGTAACAAATATTTTAGAAAGATATTTTGGTGGTGTAGCATTGGTATCGTAGAAACACTCTTTACGAAAAACTAGAGTTGGCATTCCCGGTATCAAAATTAATTCACTAGAGTAGACAATTCTTCTGTGAGCAAACTTCAAAACATTTTTTGCTTAAAATTCCAAAGAAAATTGAGGTTAGAGCCAAACCACATCCCACTTTTGCAAAAGCCAACCATTTTAAAAGGTCTTAGGATCATGCAACGCAATACGACAAGTGGGGAGAGAATGACTAATGAAGTTTCTCTATAAGGCATGTGTCTATAGTTTTGCATCAAAAGTAAATTTTTTGTTAATACTCTTTTTGGTATTTGTGTCGTTGAATTTATAAAAGATCATTTTTCGCCCAATTTTATTTTTCACAGTGCAGTTCTGTCTCACTAAATAAAATAACTGCAGTTGAAGTTTTAAGCATCACCTCGCTAAAGGTATTTTTACACTTAAAAATATTTACTAACAATTGTTCTAATTTGATAAACAAGTTACAATCTTCGTCATTTTAAATAAGCGAAAAGACTTGCTATTTTTCTGCTTTCGAAAGGGTTGCATTTTATTGGCATTTAAGCCTGATTATGTCGTTTTTGTTCTGTCAACTGTACTTTAATTATACTTTTAATCAACTAAGTTTTTATCGATCGGATGCCGCGTTAGTCCTGTATTGTAGTAGTGTTGAAGTCTATCAGTCCGGTGTTTTTTTTACAGCAAATACTCTGTTTTTTTTACTTCAAGTTTACCCTGGCAGTATATTGTACAAACGACTGATACCATGGATATCAGTAGCCCACAGGGGTTCCCCAAAATCTCGGAGACCGGTTATTGGTGAGACCCTTCGGGGAGTAACGTGGTGGCTGGGGTTCAGACGTCAATCATACGAAGGGCAATTTGTTCCGATGCGCTGTTGCACTTCAACAGAGGTATCAATTGCATGTCAGTAGTTTAAGCAGTCTCCAACTCCTAAACAAGAGCTATGAGAAAAATCCAACGAGAATAAAATGCTAGTGACAGCACGAGAATCTGTGAAAGTCAGGTGTCGTAAATTACCGATCGAGTACCAAAAATCATTTAGGAAGAGGTCGCAATTAATGATGTGTTACATCATATCTACCAAAAAAGAAGATCTTCTGTCGGTTGTCATGGTGGAGTACCATAAAAACTCAGAAGAGTAATTACCCTTTTCATGTGATTGGCAGTTGAAGTACCAAAAAACTCTAATATAGACTAGTCTAAGAGCGGATAGAAGGGATTATAAATTTATATACCAAGGTGTGGATCGATAGTCAGTTCTTAATGAATTCCTCCATTCATGTGATAACCCGGCAATATTACATCGAATAAATAGGCCATACAATTTTTTAAACTACAACAAATATTTGACAAAAAATGTAAAGTTTGCTCTACCAAAAATTGTCTCAGATCAGATGCAAACCAAACGTAATTATAAATTTATTTAATACAAAAAAATTTGTAAACGTAAAATCTTACCTGGAGTCGATGAGTTTCCTTTTCATGTAAATCGATTACCACCTGTTTTTCTTCAACATCTTTAACCATCTCCTCTAAGTTACGATTAAGACGATTATTGGTTTCTGTTGTCTGTTCTAACCTTTGACGAGTACGCATTAATTCCTCATTTATAGACTCCTTTTTGCGACACAATGCCGTAAGCTGATTGTGTATATCACTACGATCTCTTGTGAGACATGCCAAGTCTTGCAATATTTTCTCTTTTTCCATTTGTAAACTTTTGACCTTCTCACTAAAATTAAGATTTTCAGTTTCCAACTCCAAGCGCACCTTGTCCAAATTACTTAACTCTTTACGAACATCAGCCAGTTCATTGCTTAGATCGTGCAATTGTTGAGTTTGTTTTTTACGTTCCTCTTGGATTTCACCAATATTTTGTTGTAAGATTTTTAATTCATCTGTAGTAGAAGTGCTGTTACTGGAAATTGTTTCTAAACGATCTTGAAGACCAGATTTTTCAACAAGAATTTTGTCAAGATCATATTCCAAATCGGCCTTTTGTTTTTCTAATAAATTAATTATATTATCGGACTCTATACGCTGTTGTTCAAGTAGATCGCGATTCAAACTGACTCGATTTAATTCTTCTCTTAGAGATATGGTTTCCTCTCTCAAACGACTGCAACGATCTTCTTCGGCTCTAGAAATTAGAAAATATGAGTGAAATAATTTTTTAATTTTGGAAATTAATATTATAAAATACCTTAAATTCAATTCAGTTATATTTTTATCCTTTAAAATTCTTTGAATCTCCAATTCTACTGCCTTCTTGTCATCCTCCAAGACATCAATTTTCTTTTGCAATTTACCATAATTAAACTGCAATTTTTCAAAGTCAACACTCAAATTCTCAAACTGAAAAGTAAATATTTTTAGAATTTACAAATTTTATCTCTTTTGTTATTATTATATTACCGCATTATTAATTTCCATTCTTCCTTGATCAGACTGTTGCCTTTGCTCTCTTATCTCGTCCAAAGTATTTTGAAGACTATCACGTTCCTTCAACAATTCCGATAGTTTTGAATTACTGGCATCCAATTTCTCCGTTAGCTGTTGTATCTTTGTGGTCAACAGTGCCTTGGTACCCTCGCTAGTGTCCAATTGCGTTTTAGTGGAGTGTAGATTTTCGTTTGCATTTTGGAATTTAACTTGCATATCATGTAAGGCCAATTGATATTTATGTAGAGCTGCTTGGACAGCGGATATTGTGCCCTCTGCAAAGGCCTGCGAAGCACGAGCCGACGAACGTCTGGGCGATTTAGCTGATGCTGTCGTTATATGCATGTGTTGCATTGAACCCGCTTTTGCGTCTCCCGTACCTGCTGATGCTGTATCAGCCGCCTGTTCGCGATCTGCTGTCTCAGCATCCAATACTACGGCTTGAGCTATCTCTCGTATTGAACTTTTTAAACGTTCAATTTCATCATTGTAACGACTTGCCAGCATAGCTTGTGACTCAGCTTGTGCACATCTATCTTCGAGCTTTTTCAATTGATTAACCAGTTCGAGTAAACGTTGATCACGTTCTAAAACCTCGTGACGTGCACTCTCATGTTGCACTTTTAGTGTGGCCAACTGATTTTGCAAATCATCGTTTTCACGTTTCGCTTGTCCTAATTGCTCATCGGACGCACGTTTTAGTTGCTGCATACTAAAGGCGACATTACTACAAGTCGAATTAATATCCTTTGCAGTCCCATTAACCTCTAAACCCATTTTAGCCACTTCATTTTTCATTGCAGTCTGCATATCTTTGAAGGCCCGTTTAACAGCCACAACTTCACGCCACATTTTTAACAGTCGATTATGTTCACTGTTGTAGTAATCTTTAAAAGCCTGATTTATAATAAAAAAATATATTCTTTTTACGTAAAATGTTTTTTATGTTTTGTACTCTAGATTTTTATGCCTGTATATACAGGGGTGGTCATATAATTAAAACATCATTGCAATATCAAATTATTAAACACTGATTTGAAAATCTAGCGCTACTTTTCAACAAAAATTTTCTATTTCATGTCTTACTAGCTGTGCCCACACACGTTGTGTGCGGCCTGACAATATTTTATTCTATTTTGCTATGAAGGTAATCCACGCCAAATTTTAAAACTCTTTATCCCATCCCTGGATAAAATTCTAAAATTTATATAAAATATTGACCCCCATATTTATAAAAAATAAAATATATTTTAAATCTATTTTAGAACAAATTTTTCATACAAAAGTATTAAATATTTAAAATTTTATTAATTTAACTATTTTATTTTAAGCTTTAGGTCTTTAATTTTTTTGATTTACTATTTTATCTTTAAATTCTATAGAGTTTGTTATGTTATATTTTGAAATAAAAGATGACGAAAGGTTGATATCGTTAGATGTAGTTTCATTATTTCCTAGTATACCTGTTGATTTAGCAATTAGTACTATTGAAGAAAAGTGGGATATCATAGAAAGACACACAAGTATAGAAAAAAGTTTGTTTTTACGTATCTTAAAATTTTGTATTGAAGATTACAGATATTTTAAAAACGATAGTAAAATTTATAAAGAACAGAAAGGACTACCTATGGGATCTCCTGCTTCTCCAATTGTAGCAGATTTTGTTATGGAGAAATTACTAGACACGAGTATTGAAAAGTTAAGTATTAAACCAATAATATTGACTAAATATGTAGATGATTTATTTTGTTAAATATCCGATAGGACAATTGACAATTTACTATCGACATTTAATGAATTTAATCCTAACATTAAATTTACAGTTGAGATAGAGTCTAATTTAAGACTTCCGTATTTAGATACGTTACTCATAAGAAGAGGCAATGACATATTAATAGATTGGTATCAGAAACTAACATCTTCCGGAAGAATTATTAACTATTATTCGAAACATAGTAAACGAATAATAGTTAATGCAGCTAAAAATTTAATAGACAGGGTTCTAACAATTAGTAATAAAGAATTCCATAAAAATAAGAAATATTTTAAATGATAATAATTTTCCAAAACAATTAACAAATAGATTAATAAATCAATATAGGAGAAGAACTAATCTAAATACAAGAGATATTATAGAACAAAAAATGTATAAATCTTTAATATATGTACCAGAAATATCTGAACGTTTAGAAAAATCTAAAATCTTTGATAATACTATATATAAAATGGCATTTAAGACTCAAAAAACTCTAAACAAATTATTCAGTAAAACTAAAGATAGAATCCAAAAATTAGAATTGTCAAATATAGTATATAAAATACCTTGTAACGGAAATGAAAATGAAAATTGTAATAAAGTATATGTAGGCACAACGAAAAATAAACTTAAAACTAGAATAGCAGGACATAAATCAGACCAAAAATATAGGAATATTAATTCGCAATTAATTTTGATTTTTGTTTGTTTTTAGATTGGTAGGGTTTTTCTGCTTTGATTTGTATTAGAGACCTTAATAGAAAGCAATACGCATAGAGGTAGCCAATGGACTCACCGGGTACCCTCTGACAAATAGGAGCAGTTAAAAGGACCCCCCATGTGTCAATATGATGAAATTTTTTTTGTAAGGATTTCTTTTTGCTTTAGTCTGACCATTCTAACTCAATATAGATTGGAGAAAGGTCCAAAATTTAACAAAAAAATTTCAATCAAATTGTTAAAAAAAAATTTTTAAAAAATTTAAAAAAAAAAAAATTTTAAATTTTTAAATTTTTTTTCAAAAATATTTACAAAGCATTTTCAAAAAGATATTTTACAGAAAAATATTCGAAAAAAAAATTTTTTTTTTAAATTTTCCAAAAAATTTTCGAATAAAATTTTACAAAAAATTTTTAAAAAAAATATTTTTACAAAAATTTTTTAGACTCAATTTTCGAAAAATTAAAACAAAAATTTCAATATTTCTCTGAAAATTAAAATTATGAGTGTAACATAACATATTTTTAATATTAAGAATATACATACATATGTATGTATGATATAGAGTAACATATTTTTATACCCTTCACCACAGGTGGAAAGGGTATATATAAGTTTGTCATTCCGTGTGTAATTTCTACAATATTCATTTCCGACCCCATAAAGTATATATATTCTGGATCCTTATACATAGAGAAGTTGATTAAGCGATGTCCGTCTGTCCGTCTGTCCGTCCGTCCGTCTGTCCGTGTTAGTGTGGTAATGTCATTTGCCAAGGCACCAGAAGAGATACAAAAAATTTAAGCACACCAATCTGTCAGGCATAGTTTCGAAAATTTTGGTATTGCAATTCAGCAACATCGGATCATTCCTTTGGAGGATACGGGCCAAAAACCACGCCCACCTATATTTTTTTTACGTTTTTTTTTAATTTTTTTCGGCTTTAATGATTCTGTTTTGCCTTTTTTTGTCAAATAAATATTAGAGTGTGACAGGTAGATCGCAAGGAGTTCATACAGATCTCGGGGGATCAATAACCCCCTGCGAGGGACGATTTTTGTTTGTTTTTAGATTAGTAGGGTTTTTCTGCTTTGATTTGTATTAGAGACCTTAATAGAAAGCAATACGCATAGAGGTAGCCAATGGACCCACAGGGTACCCACTGACAAATAGGAGCAGTTAAAAGGACCCCCCATGTGTCAATATGATGAAATTTTTTTTTTTGTAAGGATTTCTTTTTGCTTTTTCTAACTCAATAGATTGGAGAAAGGTCCAAAATTTAAAAAAAAATTTTCAATCAAATTTTTAAAAAAAAATTTTTTAATTTTTTTCAAAAATATTTACAAAAAAATTTACAAAGCATTTTCAAAAAGATATTTTACAGAAAAATATTAGAAAAAAATTTTTTTTAAAAAATTTTCCAAAAAATTTTCGAATAAAATTTTACAAAAAATTTTTAAAAAAATATTTTTACAAAAAATTTTTACACACAATTTTCGAAAAATTAAAACAAAAATTTCAATATTTCTTTGAAAATGAAAATCATGACTGTAACATAACATATATTTAATATTAAGAATATTCATATGTATGTATGTGTGTATATAGAGTAACATATTTTTTTAAATGCGTTTGATTTTTTTTTAAATGCGATTAATTTTAAATAGATGAGATCTCTGTTTTAAAACCTAGGTGCATTAAATACATAGACATCATCAGGATACCGGGTAAAAACTGCCAAAAGTAAAATACACACGTTTATAGGTAAACGTTTTTTTTTTTTGAAGCCAGTATATATCGTCAACTTAGGCTAATTTCTATTTTATTCAACAAAAGAAAATGTCACAAATTACATTATTATTGTAAATTACAAATTCATATACAAACAAAAAGTTTTGGAGGAGATATTTATAAGTTTTTGAAAAAGTTATTTAATTTTATAAAAGCAAAATAAGTATTTCTACAACAATGTCAGAGTTTACGATGTAGCGTCGGCTTCAATATCATTAAGTAGCTGACAACACGGCGACAATTGTAGCAAACGGAATTTGTTTTCATTTGTCTTCTATTTCTTTAACTCATGTATAATAATTTTTTCTTATACGACTTTATTTAAATATAGAGTCAACAATATGGATAATGCTGTACATGTCTGTATAAATTAAATCACCGTGGTGAAGGGTATAGAAGATTCGGCACGGCCGAATATAGCACTTTTACTTGTTTTAAATGCGTTTGATTTTTTATACCCTTCACCACAGGTGGAAAGGGTATATATAAATTTGTCATTCCGTGTGTAATTTCTACAATATTCATTTCCGACCCCATAAAGTATATATATTCTGGATCCTTATACATAGAGAAGTTGATTAAGCGATGTCCGTCTGTCCGTCCGTCCGTCTGTCCGTGTTAGTGTGGTAATGTCATTTGCCAAGGCACCAGAAGAGATACAAAAAATTTAAGCACACCAATCTATCAGGCATAGTTTCGAAAATTTTGGTATTGCAATTCAGCAACATCGGATCATTCCTTTGGAGGCTACGGGCCAAAAACCACGCCCACCTATATTTTTTTACGTTTTTTTACGTTTTTTTTTAAATTTTTTTCGGCTTTAATGATTCTGTTTTGCCTTTTTTTGTCAAATAAATATTAGAGTGTGACAGGTAGATCGCAAGGAGTGCATACAGATCTCGGGGGATCAATAACCCCCTGCGAGGGGCGATTTTTGTTTGTTTTTAGATTAGTAGGGTTTTTCTGCTTTGATTTGTATTAGAGACCTTAATAGAAAGCAATACGCATAGAGGTAGCCAATGGACCCACAGGGTACCCACTGACAAATAGGAGCAGTTAAAAGGACCCCCATGTGTGAATATGATGAAATTTTTTTTTTAAGGATTTCTTTTTGCTTTAGTCTGACCATTCTAACTCAATAGATTGGAGAAAGGTCCAAAATTTAACAAAAAAATTTCAATCAAATTTTTAAAAAAAAATTTTATTTTACAGAAAAATATTTTTTTAAATGCGTTTGATTTTTACTTAAAATTCGTTTGATTTTTAAATAGATGATATCTCTGTTTTAAAACCTAGGTGCATTAAACACATAGACATCATCAGGATACCGACTACAAACTGTCAAAAATAAAATACACACGTTTATAGGTAAACGATTCTTTTGAAGCTAGCAAAGCTACATGGCTACACGACCACCGTTGTGGCTGTCGTCAACTTAGGCTAATTTGTATTTTATTCAACAAAAGAAAATGTCACAAAATTGTAAATTACAAATTCATATACAAACAAAAAGTATTGGAGGAAATATTTAAAAGTTTTTGAAAATGTTTTTTAATTTTATAAAAGCAAAATAAGTATTTTTACAACAATGTCAGAGTTTACGATGTAGCTGTCGGCTTCAATATCATTAAGTAGCTGACAACACGGCGACAATTGTAGCAAACGGAATTTGTTTTCATTTTTCTTCTATTTCTTTACAATATGGATAATGCTGTACATGTCTGTATAAATAAAATCACCGTGGTGAAGGGTATAGAAGATTCGGCACGGCCGAATATAGCACTTTTACTTGTTACTTTTAATATTTACCAACTTATACATACATGTTGTTGCTTCAGCCAAGCTTCGGTTAGCAATGAAAGCTAATTTTTCTTTAATATTAATAACCAAATTTGTAATTTAAATTATTCTTTCTTAGAGAGAATAAAACGAAAATTCATCTGTATATGTATCTGTGTAAAAGGTGTTGCAAATAACGAGTGATTTTTTAAGAGCTTGAGAACTTTTTTTTAAAAAAAAACGCATAAAATCTCATCGGTTCTTTATTTGAAACGTTAGATTGGTCCATGACATTTACTTTTTGAAGATAATTTCATTTAAATGTTGACCGCGGCTGCGTCTTAGGTGGTCCATTCGGAAAGTCCAATTTTGGGCAACTTTTTCGAGCATTTCGGCCGGAATAGCCCGAATTTCTTCGGAAATGTTGTCTTCCAAAGCTGGAATAGTTGCTGGCTTATTTCTGTAGACTTTAGACTTGACGTAGCCCCACAAAAAATAGTCTAAAGGCGTCAAATCGCATGATCTTGGTGGCCAACTTACCGGTCCATTTCTTGAGATGAATTGTTCTCCGAAGTTTTCCCTCAAAATGGCCATAGAATCGCGAGCTGTGTGGCATGTAGCGCCATCTTGTTGAAACCACATGTCAACCAAGTTCAGTTGTTCCATTTTTGGCAACAAAAAGTTTGTTAGCATCGAACGATAGCGATCGCCATTCACCGTAACGTTGCGTCCAACAGCATCTTTGAAAAAATACGGTCCAATGATTCCACCAGCGTACAAACCACACCAAACAGTGCATTTTTCGGGATGCATGGGCAGTTCTTGAACGGCTTCTGGTTGCTCTTCACTCCAAATGCGGCAATTTTGCTTATTTACGTAGCCATTCAACCAGAAATGAGCCTCATCGCTGAACAAAATTTGTCACATTTCGAACCGAACACTGATTTTGGTAATAAAATTCAATGATTTGCAAGCGTTGCTCGTTAGTAAGTCTATTCATGATGAAATGTCAAAGCATACTGAGCATCTTTCTCTTTGGCACCATGTCTGAAATCTCACGTGATCTGTCAAATACTAATGCATGAAAATCCTAACCTCAAAAAAATCACCCATTATTTTAATAACACTGCACAGTGGTGCAGAATTAAAATATTTTGGAAATAACTCCTCCATTTGTAAAAGGCTGGGCTGATTGATCTATAATTTGGCATGAGCATAGCAGAGGAGTATCTCAGCTTAAGTTTTGATGGTGGGCACCATCTACTTGCCAGGGGTAGCGCTATGTGGTCTCAAAGTTGGGTACCTCGGCCCTGCAAACCCTTTTAGAGCTTGACATTTCTTCAATTTTTGTTACCCCAATTCAGTTTTTTTTTTTTTTCAAAATATTTTAAACAATTTTTTTTTACATTTTATCCAATAGTTAAGCCTAGTACTCTGTTCGAATTTGTGAAAAATATTGAGGAACATTTATTATTTCACAAGGAAAATTTGAGATTTAAATGTGGTTTCAATCTCGCGATTTAGAAGAATTTTACGATTTTATTGTTTTTAAGAATATCACAATGTTTTACAAATGTTAGTAAAAACTGTTTTTTAAAAAATTCAACATGAATCAATGCCTATTTGCTTTATTTTACAGCTTTGGTAAAATGTTGCCAGAAACATTTCAATGTTTGTCCACAGTAAAAACAGAGTACTACTTCTGCAACATTTGTTCATGACTTTTTCATACAAATTTTTTATGTACATATGTATGTATGTAGTTGGACATCATTTAGCATGAAAAACTGAACAGAATACTGGGCTTAAGAGAGAGCAAAATTTTCAATATTGTAGAATTTAAAAAATTTCTGGGTTAAACACTAAACGATTTTCAATTTAAAAATTCCAAAATTATTGAATTTTTTAGTATTTTAGCTTAAAAATGGCCGTCAATGTTATTTTTTAATAAAAAAAAAATTGCCTAAGAAATATATAAAAATGTTATATCTTTTTGTGAGCTAACAATATGTACATACGTTAAAAACCAAATTTGTTGTAAAATTGATCAACCTTGTAGAAGATGGAGGTCTTTCAAATTGACCTATTTTACATCGAAATTTTGACTTAAGTCTATATGTTTTAAAATCCCAAAGCTGGGATCGGAAAAAGAATACTGCCGTAATGAAGCTGTATATATTCCCAACTATTGCTAAAAGTATTTTTTGACCTCTAGTCCCTATTTGGAATTTATGCGCAAAAGACAAAAAATTCCAATTTTGGGATTTTTATCATTTATTTTGGGAATTGTGGAATTCCTTTACCTTAATGTTGTACTCTTTTTGCGATTTGATTTTTGTTGACTAATTACATATCCACAGAAAATTTAATTCGAGCCCTTTACAAATGGATGAGTTATTTCCAAAATATTTTGATTCTGCCCCAATGTAAAAATACAAATTTTATTCAGCGCCATTTGTTACGCAACCGTGTTTAAAATATAACGCTTTCAAAAATAAAAGATGCCTTAAAGTATGCAGTACCTTTATATCGGTAAAAAAAATCGGCGTACTTTCACTTTCTTTTGGAAATAAGATATTTTTTGTGGAAAAAAAGTAACCTATATTGGAATTGGGATACTAAGGTACTTCCTCACAAAATTTTGTTAAAATCCATCCAGTAGTTTTTACGTGATGCGAACACAAACAGAAAAACAGACTGACAAACAGTCAGGAAATGACTTACTGTTTTATTACATCGGGTGGTTAAATTTTAAGGGCCAATGTTGAATGTGAACCACACCTAAAAGTCAAGTTTTTTTCTGAATTTAATTTGACATTTCTCAATTTCAGACTAACTCAATTTGCACCATAGAAAGATACACAATCGAGCAACGCGTAAAAGTTATTCAAGAAAAGGCAAATTTAGCTAACAGGCTCTTTTGCGCTACAAACTCAATGGCCGTGTAATCTCGCGTGTTGGCGATATCAATTGGCCGCCAAGATCATGTGATTTGACACCGTTGGACCTCTTTCTTTGGGGTTACTTGAAAGAAAAGGTGTACGTTGATAAGCCAGCAACAATTCAAGAGCTAAAGGATAAGATAAATCGGCACATTAAAGGCATAAAACCTCAATTCTGCCTCAGTGTCATCGAAAAGTTGGAGCATCGGATGGATATCGGCCATTTGGCCGATATTTTGTTGCAAACATAATCGAACCATACCAATATTATCAAAAAAAAAAAAAAAGAAATGACAATAATTTCCTAAATAATTTGTGTTTTATTAAAATCAACATCGGCCCTTACAAATTTAACCACCCTTTATGTATAGATGTACCTAATTCCTCAGTTATTTCTCTTTAGCAACAACTTATACTCGTATTTTATAAATAATGCGCTATTTAACTATAATACGTTTCGCAAAGTGGACACATATATAGTTAAAATATTTTATTTAAATATTTTAAAATATTTTATCTCCCAAACTGGTACATTCGAAATACAAGTTGAAGTGCGGTCTTCAAAAGGACTTGAATTTTCTTCGAAAACAATAAGATGAAGGCTAAATGAAGCATCTCTAAATGGATTCATTGTACAAAGAAAGCCTTTTGTTTCATAAAAGAACATAAAATATAGGCTAGATTTTGGAAAAACTTTCTTTGGAATGTTGGATTCAAGGATTCGTGACGGAGATCTGACGGAAAACGGTGTGTATGGTGCCCCATTAATCAGTATCAGTATCATCTAAAGTACACCTTAAAAACACGGTGGTGGTAACGTTATGATTTGGGGTGACTTTTCTTGACATGGATATGGGCCAATACCAAGAATTTCTTCAAAAAGAACCAACATTTTTACAAAAATATTATGGAAAATACGATGATACTGAATGGAATTTATTTATGATGCACGACAACAATCGAAAAGACACATAACGTCTTGTAAAATGTTGCATAATAGATGCCTCGATTTTATAAAAAATAGGACTATCCCACAAAATATTTAACGTGAATTTAAAATTATTGACGAAAAATTATTTTTTTTTTAATTGTTGAAACAGTTGCAGTTGATTTAATTATTTGTCCAGTCTCATTTTTTTCTTTCAGACATTTATATTACTGTTTTAAGGGATACATGTGGTAGTTGCCAGACTTAGATTTAAAAGGAATAAAAAAAAAGTTATCTTTACATAAAAATAAAACGAATAAATTACTGTTCTAACGAAAGTTTTAATTATATAACCACCACTGTATGTAAATACTAATTTATTTTATTTGTTTTCATTTCAGATGTGTTCATTCCGAATTTTTCAATAACCCACAATAAGTTATGATATGTTTTTAGAAAGAAGTGAAATAAAGAACAACTGGGCACTATATTTTATGAGAGTACCCTAACAATATCGCTTTGATATCTCTCCAGCTCTTGAACCGATAGACTATTGAAATATTGATAGAAGATTACATATCGTAGTGTAACCATGATGCTGGATCTGGGCCCGTATAAATGTAGATCCTTTATGCAAATAAGTAGTGAAAAAGAAAGCGTAGTGTAATAATTCTTGCAAAATTGACTTCAAAACAGACAGAACTGCACCAAATCTAAACTAAAAATTTTAGAGGGAGAAACATTTAAATAGGCTGCACGCAAAATGACCCTATAAAAAATCACCCAAAAGCATAAATGAAAAATTACCCAAGAAATCTTCATACAAAATTAGGTAATATTTCATATGAAAAGTAACCCAAAAATGTTGGGTGTTTTTTCGTCATTTTTGGAGAATAATTCATTTTTATATTTTTGGGTGATTTTTCATAATGAAAAATTGCCCAAATGTTTTAATGAAAGATCACCCAGTTTTAACCGACTTCAAAAAAAGAAGGAGGTTATCAATTCGTCTGAATGTTGCTTTTTTTTATGTTTGTGCCCGCAGAACTCAGTCATTTCTGAACCGATTTTAAAAATTTTTTCTTTATTAGAAAGGAAATGCTTACAGATTGGTCCCATTTTAAAAGAAGTTCAGAATTTTGAAAATTAAAGGGTGTCCCCATACAACATACGTGTTTTTTACGTGTATTATGAACCGTAAAGGGCACCCTTTTAAAATTTTAAAAAACTGCATATCACTATAGCTGCCAATAACAGAAATTAATAAAAAAAATAAACTTAAAAATTAAAGGGTGTCCCCATATATGACGTCAATTTAAATATTTGAACCATTGTAGACAATCATTTGAAACTTGGTCAGAATGTCCAATATTTATAATCAGAAATTAAATATTTATAATTATAAGTTAAAGGGTGTCCCAATAGTTGATGTAATTTGATGTATATTGCCAAACTTTTGAACCGTAACAGAGAGACGGTTGAAATTTACAAAGAACCTATATATCTATGTCCTTAATAACATCAAGTATATAATTTAAATTTGGAAACTAAAGGGTGTCCCCATAATTGATATAATTTAACCTATCTAGCCCTATCTTTTGAACCGTTATAGACAAACACTTGAAAATTAGACAGAATCTCCACTACTATATCCCGTATGATAACCTTTATAAATATTTAAAATTTTAAAGGGTGTCTTAATAGTTGATGTAAATTGATGCATATGGCCAAACTTTTGAACCGTTTTAGACAGACATTTGAAATTAACAAAGAATCTGTCCTTTAAAATAAGTGTTTAATTTAAAATTGTACATTAAAGGGTGTCCCTTGGTGATATTGTTTAAGCTATATGGCCATATCTTTGGAACCGAAAATTTTTATTACTGTGCCAGTAATAATAACTGTAAAAAAATAAAGGGTGTCCTCATATTTGACGTAATTTGTCGTTATGGATAGACATTTGAATGTACAGAACGTATATTACTTGTCCGTTAGAGCAACAAGTATAGAAGTATTTGAATTGAGTACTATTTCTTACAGATTACTTCCTTTTAAATTATTAGTTTAGAATTGATGCACATATATTTGTTTTGTAGTCGGTTTTTTTTGCAAGAATTATTGATAATAAAAGTGAAAAAAAAAACAATGGTTTGTCTTAAAAGCGATATATTTTTAATAAAAAATTATCACTAATAAAAGTTTACCTTAAACCGCAGAAGTGTTAAGATTAAAAATTTATTAGGATTTAAACTGGATAAATAAGCCCCCTTTTACATTTGGACAGAAAATGGGCAGACAGACGAGATTTGTCGGCAAGGGGATGAAGAGGTAGAGTGTGTATTGCATTACTTTCTATACAAATCTCGTCTGTCTGCCCATTTTCTGTCCAAATGTGTAAGGGGTGTAAGCAACTTAGTTTCTGACTCTGCTTTTCAAAAAAACTAATTAATTTACAGAAAATGCATTGACATCACATTTAAGGTTGTAACAATGGCAGTTTTCAAAAACGCTTCTGATTATTTAAGTAAATGGTTCTGCCGAAAAAGTACAAGCTGCTTTGTTTCTTTTATACTAGTAAATATTTCTAGTTATGTTGTTATAAATAAGTTACTAATATGAGTTGAAATATATGATTATTGTTATTCATGTGCCTGCGGCACATAATTCTAAACAATAAACGATAATTAATCTATTAATTCAAATAATTAATTTCAACTCACATTAGCAAACTATTTGTACCTTTATTATTTTTTTATTCACATATATTTCCCTTCATATTTACATTAACGAACGCATACAATATTTATTTGGGTAACAATATTGGCAACAATATATTTAACTTGGTACCAAACCGCTTCCTAACAGACTGTGATCACAGATTACATACAACTTCTTCTCAAAGCTGGCTCGATGAATTCAATCAACGGTTCAATTAATTTAAATCAACGATTTAATTTAGCAACGTTTTTAGCGACCGTGACCACGGTTACTCAGAGTTCCTTTGGCAGCACCGCCAAGAGCAGCAGGTGTCACAGCTTTCTTGGATTTTAATCAAAGATTACATACAGAAGTTGCAAGCTGAAAGCTTTCTCGATAAATTACTAAAACTATTGACATTTTTATATTTAATAAGAAAACTATATATTTGGGTATTTTTTCAAAATTTTTCGGCCAAAGGTCCATTTTTCTTTTTTGGACAATCTTTCATTTCTTTAGGGTGATTATTCATTCGGCAATTTTTCATTTTTGTTTTTGGGCGATTTTTCATAGGGCCATTTTGCATGCAGCCATTTAAATAAATCACTTCTTGTGTGGGAACGAACACCCATTAATTTTCAATGTAATTTTTATACCCTTCACCAAAGGTGGAAAGGGTATATATAAGTTTGTCATTCCGTGTGTAATTTCTACAATATTCATTTCCGACCCCATAAAGTATATATATACTTTCTTGATCCTTATACATAGAGAAATTGATTAAGCGATGTCCGTCTGTCCGTGTTCGTGTTGTAATGTCATTTGCCAAGGCACCAGAAGAGATACAAAAAATTTGATCACACCAATCAGTCAAGCATAGTTTCGAAAATTTTGGTATTGCAATTCAGCAACATCGGATCATTCCTTTGGAGGCTGCGGGCCAAAAAACACGCCCACCTATATTTTTCACGTTTTTTAAATTTTTTTTTCGGCTTAATGATTCCTTTTTGCTTTTCTTTGGCAAATAAATATTAGACGGCAACAGGTAGATCGCAAGGAGTGCATATAGATCTCGGGGGGTCAATAACCCCCTGCGAGGGGCGACTTTTGTTTGTTTTCTGGTTGGTAGGGGTTTTCTGCTTTGATTTGTATTAAAGGCCTTTATAGAGAGCAATACACATACAATTGACCCACAGGGTACCCACTGGTAAAAAAATTTTATAAAATTAAAAAAATAAATTTAAACTTAAAAAAAAAATTAAATTTTTTTTTTTCAACATTTACAAAAAACTTTACAAACCGTTTTCAAAACGATATTTCCACAGAAAATTTTTCGAAAAAAAATTTTTTAAAAATATGCCAAAAAATTTTCGAATAAAATTTTGCAAAAAATTTTTACACACAATTTTCGAAAAATTAAAAACAAAATTTCAATATTTCTGTGAAAATGAAAATCATGACTGTAACATAATATATTTTAATATTAAGAATATATGTATGTACATATGTATGTATGTATATAGAGTAATATATATTTTTTAAATGTGTTTGATTTTTAAATAGATGAGATCTCTGTTTTAAAACATAGTCAACATCAAGATACCGACTACAAACTGTCAAAAATAAAATACACACGTTTAAAGGTAAACGATTATTTTAAAGCCAGTATAGGCTACATGGTTACACGACCACCGTTGTGGCTGTCGTAAACTTGGGCTAATTTCTATTTTATTCAACAAAAGAAAATGTCACAAAATAGCAAATTACAAATTCATATACAAACAAAAAGTTTTGAAGGAAATATTTAAAATTTTTTAAAAAAGTTATTTAATTTTATAAAAGCAAAATAAGTATTTCTACAACAATGTCAGAGTTTACGATGTAGCTGTCGTCTTCAATATCATTAAGTAGCTGACATTACAGCGACAATTCTAGCCAAAGGAATTTGTTTTCATTTAGTTGCGTCGCCGCTGTTTTCTATTTCTTTAAAGTATGAATAATGAGTATGAATAATTAGTCTGCCTATTATGGTGCAAAAATTCAGCCCATATTTATATAAAAAATACACCTTTATAAATTGTAATTAAATAAAAAAAAAAAAAAAGTAATTAAATAAATAAAAAAAACTTCATATACCAAAAGAATGCTAATTTTTAATTTGAAACAAAAAGTCATTTTTTAAAACAATGAAGAAACTACTCAATTCTGCTCCCTACTGTATGTAGGTCATATAAGGTCAATGTGCCTGCCTATAGTAGTCCAAAAGAAAAGGCCTTATACATAAATTATATCACCTGTGGAAAGGCCTTCTAAGTTTAATTGTTATACTTGGTATTGTGGATATTGAAATAATAAACTCCGTGTCTTTCGGAACGGTTCAAAAGATAAGGACATATACGTCGAATTGCGTCACCTATGTGCAAACTCTTGAAATTTAATACTTGTTGTTAATGCGGATATAGTAACAAATATTTTCCAGTGTCTGTCTATAACGGTTCCTCATACGACTTTCTAATTCAAACTAAGTCACTAAGAGGGACACCCTTTATTTATTAAGTTTAGATTTTTATTGCTTTTTGTTATCGGTAGCTAAATTAAAAGTTCCCACCCTTTACGGTTCAAAAGGATGCTGTTTGAGGCTCCTTATATCTCAAATTATGTCACATAGGGGGATATCCTTTTATTTTTAAGTTTAGTTTTTTATTATTATAAAATAAAAAATGAGAAAATTTTAAATGCCTGCCCTTTAGGGTGCAAAAGAAGGGCGCCATTTTATTTTTAAAATTACGATTTTTGATATTAAATATTATATTCAATATTAAAAATCGCAAGGCCCCGCGCAAACAAATCTACCTAAGTTTGGTTTGACACTAGATTAATATGAACTAAAACAAAAAAAATCAGTAAGTGCGAATTAGATTCACACATTTAGGGTTCCGTACTACGTTTAGTACAACTTTAAAAATTGAATACCATCTGTAAATATTAAGTGTCTGCCTATAACGTTTAGAATAGAGGGCCCAATTCCCCGAATTTGCGAAATTTAGGGATCATCCTTTTATTTTTATTGCATTTATTTTCGTTACTTGTTGTTACAGTAGAGTTGTAAAATATAATATGTCTAAATTTAAAGTGTCAGCCTATCACAGTGTTTAAATATAAGGTTATATATGCAAAATCGTGTTATTATCGAAACACCACTTTCATTTTTGCTTTTGTTATTTGTTATTGTTATAGGGGACAAATGTATACCTAATCTGCGTAGGTTTAAAGTGTCTAGCCGTACGGTTTAAAAAATTAGGCTACATACTATAATTTTTATTTTTTATATTTTTTGCTATAGCGGACATAAATTTACACACACACATTACACTAAATTCACTTTTAAAAAATTAAGGACATATTCGGGAAAATTGCATCATTATCGGAACACCCTTTAAGTTTTAGTAATTGTTGTTATAGCAGCCATGGTAATACACTTTCTATAAATATATGTGGAGCATACCTATTGCAGTTCAAAAAACAAGGTAATATAAATAAAAACATGTCACCGATGGTACACTCTTTAATTTTTAGTAAAATTTTAGCGGCCGAAGCAGCACATCTACTGTAAACATTTTAGAGACTACCTATTATGGTTCAAAAAAATAAGGTGTTATATAAAATAAAATAAATGCCAATCACGTCAATGTCGGAAAATAATTTTTATTAGTAATAAACCTCCTGTAAAAATTTCTAGAGTCTACCTATTATCGTTCTAAACTTAGGCCATATACATGCAAATCATGTCACTACTGGAACACCCTTTAATTTTTAGGTTTAATTTTGTATACTTGTTTATAAAGCGAATATAGTTTTAATTGCCGTCTGAAAATTTTAAGTGTTTGCCTCCTACAGTTTAAGATATAGACATAAACGCAAATAACACATCACTTTCGGAACACCCTATAAGTTTAAGTATTTATTTTTTTATTATTGCTATAGCAGCCACAGTTACACACCTTCTGTGAAAATTTCCAGAGTCTTCCTACTATGGTTCAAAACTTAGGCCATATACATGCAAATCACGTCACTATCGGAACACCTTTTAATTTTTAGGTTTATTTTTTTATACTTGTTTATATAGCGAACTAAGTTTTAACTACTCTTCGTAAAGTGTATGCCTCCTACAGTTCAAGAAATAAACACATATACGTGAATAACACGTCTCTATCAGAATACGCTAAAAGTTTTAGTACCCTTTGGGTACGGAACCTTAAAAATGAATGTTAGTTTAAAGCAAATAAACAAAAGTTGCTCTCATGCTAACCGAAGGTTGGCTAAAGCAACAACGAATATAAGGTGGTAAATATTAACAGAAAAATGTCGAAAAAAAAGGGAAGCTTTGGGTTGTGGTAGACATCGTTCACGCCAACTGACGATGATAATTGAATACAGTCTTTCTCGTATTCCTTTATCTGAGTTTGGTTAATTAAATAGATGTTGCTTACAAGCAACAAGATAGTTGCTGTCCACTCAGCTGAATATCTCTTCTATTTAGGTGTGTAGTAGTAAGTCAATATTTAATCAATTACACAGTGCAACAGTAAAAAAAAATTCACGGACTTGACGGTTCGAATCTACTACCAAAAGGTAGTAAAAGATTATACTCAGTTTGGCGTTTTTGGTGACCAATTTTTATTTATGGGCCTCGAAAGATTCTGAAAATCAGTGGGCCCTTCAAAAAACGTGTCATGTCAGTTTTTGTGTAAAATCTCATTCTCTCTCATTTAACTTTGTTTGACAATAAGGTAGCTGAGGATTCGTTAAATAAATGCATAACCCAAGTGATTCAGCTGCCTAAAAATATACTTCAAAAAATCTATTCCTTATAGTACCATTCGACGTAGTTACGCCATTGAGAACGTCCAAAGCGGATCCTGTGCACTGAACTGTACATGTACGAAAAATAGTACCTGCAAAACACCTAAAATAAAAGTAATCAAGATCTAACGTCACAGATTATCTTTGATCCCTCAGTGTATTCCCTCAATATTATACTACCCCTTAACCAATCCTGGAGGGTAACAATAGCTTAAACTGCTATCGAAATTAAATTATTATCTAAGGCCTGGTACTCTGTTCAGTTTTTCATTCGGAATGCTGTCAAAGTATGTACGTACATACATAAAAAATTTGTATAAAAAAATGTTGCAGAAGTAGTACTCTGTTTTTATTGTGGAAAAATAATGAAATGTTTCTGGCAACATTTTACTAAAGCTGTGAAATAAAGCAAATAGGCATTATTTCATGTGGAATTTTTTGTAAATTTTTTTACGGAAAATTTTGTAAAACAATGTGGAATATTTAAAAGCAATAAAATCATAAAATTCATCCAAATCGCGAAATAGACACCAAATTTTAAATGTCAAATTATCCTTGTCAAATAATAAATGTTGCTAGACATTTATTACAAATTCGAACAGAGTACTAAGCTTAAATTAAAAAAAAAAATATAATTACCTGTTCTTCTTCTTTAAACTCATCCTCTTTTGACATCAATTCATCTCTCAAATTAGACCAATCGTTGGTTAATTTTTGCAAGTCATTTGTTAGAGCCTCATTTGTTCGATTCGATTCTAGGAGTTGTTGACGCAGTGCATTATTTTGTGCCAATAGTTGTTCCGCTTTTTTGTGTTCATCTTCCAATTTTCGACATAATTCACTGCTATCTTCGTGTATAATAAAATCTCGACCCGTACCAACACATGTTGGCGGTGAAGGTGGCGTTTCCAACGACGAGGAACATGGTTGACTAGAATGTCCCAACGTCAGTGAAGTTGAACACTATAAATATAATTAAAAAAAAACTATTTCAATTTATTGGTACATATTTAGTTTTCCAGTGTAGAATGTTTAACCCTAAATCGCGACATGTGTCATTGGCCGTCATGTTAGATTTGCCATTAAATCATACAACACTTTAATATGAAAATTCAAGATTTGTGAGAATGCCGCTAAGTGTCAGCAATGAGAACAAGCAATTAATCTGTGAT
>OX451215.1:74989709-75191682 GCA_949628195.1 Phasia obesa
TGTAATTTGTCATTTGCTTAAATTAATTTAAATTAATACAAAAGTGTTGCACAAACGCTTTTTGCAGAAGACTGCAATCATACAAATTTTACTGAACATGATCTGCTGTTTGCAGAATTAACTCAAATGTCAAAACTACCAGTATGAACACTTAAGATTTCGTTCGTAATTTCAGCTTGAAATTAGTTATTTTTACCACAAATTAGACCAGATAAGACACGAAAATTTGAGTGTTGCCAAATCATAGCTTTCGTTCGAAAGGGATAGCAAGAGTTAATGATTTTCTTATATTACTATCTCTTTCTGGTTATAGCTGCAATTTGACATTTTATTGTTTACAAAATAATTTGTGAAATTGAAAAATTATGTTTTAAAATAATTTGTGGCTAAAATAAAACATAAAGAAAAACCATCCGCAGGCGGACAAATAAAAATATATAAAAGGAAACAAACAACAGGAAAAAATGTAAGTATAACAAAGGTTTTCTATTGAAATAAATTTGTTTATAATTAATTTATTTGCTATTTCAGGAGTCGCCGATGCATAATGGGCTGCCCAAAAGGGGAAAAACTTCATCAGTTTCCGAGTAATCCGACGAAGTAAGTATTTACTTGGTAAAATTTTAAATTTACATGGTTAAATTTTATATGCAAATTATGCCTGTGAACATTTCATATGAAATTGTGATTGTGTACTACATTTTTGAACAAATTGTGTGAATATGGGTATCAATATAAAGCTTTTGAAAATATCTATCAGGTGGTGCTAAAACTTTAAAAAAATTTAACCCATTAAGAATCGGTGACATTTTTTGATGAAATTTTATGCATAGTACGTAGGAAAATTTTAGTAAGCGAAGCCGGTATTGGTCATACCACAGAGGAGAAGATTCTTGTGTCCGGCCGAAGGCCGGCAATGCTGGAAATTTTTAGTAAGCGAAGCCGGTGATGGTCATACCATAGAAGATAAAATACTTCCGCCCGGCCGAAGGCCGGCTGTGCAAAAAACCTTTAGTAAGCGAAGCCGGTGTTTGTCATACCATAGAGGAGAAAATCCTTACGCCCGGCCGATGGCCGGCTATGCAAAAAACCTTTAGTAAGCGAAGTCGGTATTGGTCATACCATAGAGGAGAAAATCCTTACTCCCGGCCGAAGGCTGACTATGCAGGAAACCTTTAGTAAGCGAAGCCAGTGTTGGTCATGCCATAGAGGAGAAAATCCTTGCGCCCGGCCGAAGGCTGTCTATGCAGAAAAACTTTAGTAAGCGAAGCCGGTGTAGGTGGCCGATTTAAGGGTTTTATTTGTTGTTATATTTAACCGACTTCAAAAAAGAAGGAGGTTTTCTTTTCGTATGAATGTTACTTTTTTTATGTATGTAACCACAGAACTCAGCCATTTGTAAACCGATTTCAAAATTTTTTTCTTTATTTGAAAGGTTATGCTTTCAGTTTGGTCCCATTTTAAAAACAGTTCATTATATTAAAAATTAAAGGGTGTCCACATACAACATACATAATTTTTAAGTGTATTAAGAACCGTAAAGGGCAACAAATTAAAATTTTAACAAATTGCGTTCGCTATAGCTCCCAACAGCAGAAATTAATAAAAAAAAAATTTAAAATTTAAAGGGTGTCCCCATAGGTAACGTAATTTGAACTATTTGGGCCTATCTTTGGAACCGTTATAGACAAAACCTTGAAAAATCAACAGAATGTCGATTACTATGACCGTTATAATAAAATGTATAAAAATTAAAAATTTTAAATTAAAGGGTGCTCCAATAGTTCATTTAATTTGATGTATATGGCCATACTTTTGAACAGTTGTGCACAGACCGCTGAAATTCACAAAGAACCTGTATTGCTAAGTCCGCTATAACAAAAAGTATAAAATTTTGGAGATAAAAGGGTGTCCCAAGAGTTCATGTAATTCTATGTATGTGGCCAAACTTTTGAACTGTTATAAACAGACAGCTGAAATTTACAAGGAACCTTTATTGCAAAGTCCACTATAGCAAGTATACAATTTGAATTTAGAAATTAAAGGGTGTCCCCATAAATTATGTAATTTGATATATATGGCTCTATCTTTTGAACCGTTAAACACAAACACTTGAAAATTAGCCAGAATGTCCACTACTTTCTCTGGTATAATAAAAAGTATAAATATTTGAATTTATAATGTAAAAGGGTGTCCCAATAGTTCATGTAATTTTATATATATGGTTAAACTTTTTAACCGTTATAGACATATAGTTGAAATTTACAAAGAATCTTTGAGACCAAGTCCTCTATAACAACAGGTCGTTAATTTAACATTGTAAACTAAAGGGTGTCCGAATAGGTGATGTTATTTGATCTGTGTGCCCCTATCTTTGAAACCGTTATAGACAGAGGCTTGAATGGTGTCCCCATACAAGACGGATGCTGGTGAAAATAACTTAACTTTTAAACAGTAATAGGGAGAGGCTTGACATTCAATAGTCGTTATTTTTTTCCCTCTAATTTTGGCGCATCTTTTATTTGGTTTAATTCTTACAGATTACTTCTTACATTTTTAGTTTAGAATTGGTGCCCTTCTATCTGTTTTGAAGTCGGTTTTTTTTGCAAGAATTATTTCCGCTAACTTTGGCGCATCTATTATTTGGTTTAAATGTAATTCTTACAGATTACTTCTTACATTTTTAGTTTATAACTGGTGCCCTTCTATCTGTTTTGAAGTCAGTTTTTTTCAAAAATTATTTTCTTTATTGATTCATTTAATTGCTTTTTATCACATTTTTTATAACGTATTACTGTACTTAATAGTGTAAAAATTTAAAAAATAAAAAAAAATGAGTTGGCTCTTAATAGGTTAATTTTAAAAAAAAAAGTTTATCATCACCTGATAGATATTTCCAAAAGCTTCCAGTTTTCATTATAATACTAAAATCATATAAAAATAAATACGAATTTGTGTTATTATTAACTGAAAACTGGTAGAAAATATTCTTTTATTTGATTATAATATATATTATTTAATATTCAAACAGGTTTTCACCATACGAGGAATAATTGCCCTGAGTTGGCAGGTCTTTTTTACTAATCCTGACTACAAGCTCAAGGTAAAAAAATATATTACAAGTTTAATTTAAAATTTTTTAATATTTATATGTAACTTTAATTTTTCTAATTGCAGTTTTCTAATAGCGTAAACAGACGACAGAGTTAATGTGCATTATCAGTCTTAATTCAAATTAACTTGTGTGTTAACATGACATGATGTGTTTTCCTGAATACTATCACATCTGAACAAACAAGTAAATCGGCAGCAGCAGGTATCCATATCAACCACAAACTCTTATATATTACATTTAAAATTTGTTAAAAATTCTTTAAACTTTTTATTCTGTTAGACAATTAAAATACAATTGTTTGTTTGTTTTTATACTTAAAACCTTTATTTCTTACACAGTTTCGAAATACTTGTTAAACAACAAATTACAAATAGCATAACTAAATACAAAAAATATACATATATTTGTTTTCAATCATCTTTAACACATTGTAAAATTTTACTAATTATACATATACGAGTATTTGATATTGTTTTATTCAAATGAAAATATTATGTAATCAATTGTTATTTGTGTTTTTAAATTTTGTATAATAATTGAGCATTTAAGAGTTAAATCTAAATAATGAAAACATTAAATATATTATATTTAGTTTGTATGTTTTAACCATACTTGAAATTAAATTAATTAAAATAATTATTTAAATAAGAACAAAAAATTTATTTATTTATTACCGAACTACCTTACAATTAAAATTATAAGATAATATAAAAAAGAGCTTTAGCAACATCGGCCGTTAGCTCTGCATTTTATAAATACAAACAAAAACAATAAAAAAAACTTAAATTTAAAAATTTAACAAATCAATTAAAAAATAGTACAAGAAAAATATTAAAACAAAGATTTCAATTTAATACTATACTTTGTAGGTACATATGAGTCAGGCAAAAATTTATAAATTTATGTATCTATAAGAATGACTTTATATAAACGTAAAATAAAAACTTTAACAAATAAATATTCAAACCGAAAATAAATTCTTACATTTAAATTCAAATAAAATAAAAATGTTTTTTTTTTATTTGAAGATATTTAATAATTATGATTAAGATTTTAACTTGGGCTTCATAGGCGTAGTATTTTCAAGTGGTGCAACATGACAGCCCATTGGAGCGATTGAAACGTCAACCGATCCATTTGCCATTTATTGCTTGCAATTCGTTTTCGTTTCTGGCTTTTTCACAAAACAACGTATCGTTTTCATTTCATAGTTTGTTTGTGCCCAATTTACCTTCAATGAAAATGCAATTTATTAGAAGTTGTATTTATATCACAGGGTATTGAAATTGTTTTGCTTACCCTTATTTTTATCGAGAAATACGCATTTATATCATAAGGCAATCGCGGCTGATTAATAAGAGCAATGAATGATAAAAGCATGTGGATCATTGCTTGGCTCACGTATATATTAAAACTTTCCACCGAATCCATTAACTGAAACGAGCAATTGTTAAATCGATACGAATACATCCAAATTCACTAGATAAATATATTTATTTATATATTTGTAAAATATATACATGTATATATTATCTATTAAGTTTCCACCATAATATTCAAAAACATTTCTTTGCAACTTTGTACATGAAGCTAACGTGCACTTCGCCGGACAACCATTCATGTAATGCATATAAGCATCTACATATATTGCACAATTCTTACGAAGTCCCATACATATTTAAAGTTGTTTATCATAAGACCTCTAATAATTTAGCCAGGACTTCTTCATTTCCAACAGCATTTGTGTTCAATTTGTTCCTGAATTCTGTTGAATTGAGACTTCTTGAACAAATACTACTAGGAAAATTTTGATTGCCAATTTTTGTAACAACCTTATGCACATGTTGTATTTTTTTAGCTTTTAATAGCACTTTGGAACCACCGCAACATATTTTTATAAATTTTAAGTTCTTAACTTCACGGAAATTTATATACTTTTAACTTTTTTTACAAAAATATAAATTTTGCTACAATTCAATTTAAATTTTTTTGTTTACTTCATCGATAACATATGTTTGAAATGGCTATGTATAGCTGTTTCTGTTAACTCATTGCGATGAATATTATTAGTTATTTTTTTATTCACTCTATCGAAAGCTATTAGCACGTATGATAATGTACTTTTTTAAACGTCACAAGTGGGTAATCTGGTTAGTAATCTGTGATTTTTACGACAGCCTAAACGGGCTAATAACCGAATTTGACTGTAATATATACTTAATGTTAAAGCAACTTACATGATTTTAAAATTATTAAATAATAACTTGGATATAAGGCTTAAATCTAGTTTACTGCTACACTACTTTTTTTTACTGCTATTTTAAGATATAAAAAATCGTCTATTTGGTTTCTTTATTTTTTTCCATTAATTTCAATATAGATGAATAATTAAACTTTCTATGGTGCCCATATAACCTCATTCCGCCATAAAATAGTAGATATATACCATACTATACATAAAAACTTTGTGGGTCCGGAAATCTGGGGTTGCCCCAATTTTGTACTTTACATTTTTTGCTTATAATAGCATTTTATACACAAACGGCTACATTATTTTATTTTTGAAATATGGCCGTATTATTGATTTGTTTCAGAAACAAATATTTCATTAACAAATTTTAAATTTACGGTATGTTATAAATCATTTAGGTTTGCAACTGATATGCAAGAAGAAATCAATAGCTACATTGGACTAATTCATTTTATTAAAATAGGAATATATTTTGACTAATACTATTATTTATATTTGTACCACCGTGTTCATTTGCTATCAACATGTCTTGACAAAAGTCAAACTTCATATAAAAAAACCAATATTAAAAATAATGTTTTTTTTCTATGAAGTTTGACTTTTGTTAACACATGTTAATGTCTATTGGAGACGGGGGGTAATGGAGACTATGGATAAGTATGTAGTTTGACTTATTTTAAGACAAATGGATGCTAAGTTTAGAAGCGGCTTAAAATCGTTATAATTTTTCTCATATTTATTTTTTATAAAAAAAAATCACTGGATGGCCTCTACTTATGTCAAAAGAAACAGCTGGCTCCCACAGGGAAGCCCTTTTATTTATATATTTTTACTGAAATTTTCTTTAGTTTTTTGTAATTTTAATTAAATATTTTAAGCATATAATTAATAATATTAACGCGAATTTAGATCACGAAATAAATAACGAAAAAGTTTTTACTTTACATATGTATATTTAATTAATTTGTTTTAACATTGAACAAACGAATGAAACAACACCCATGAGTAAGCATTTTGTTAAGAAATCTTTATTTTTACATCACTGATAAATCGAGGCGAGGATATACTATTTGTACTGCTACTTCCTTGGTTGGATGTTGCATGAACTACTTAACAATTTTGCTGTGCAATCGTAAACCACCAACGATGCTCTCACGCCGGAGCAAGGATAAACAGACTGCACACAAAGAGGGCGTTGTGGGTAAATATGTGAAAAAGGAGACACCTCCCGAAATACCCGTCATAAATGTTTGGTCTTTTGATGATCAAAGAACTAAGCAAAAATCAAAGACTTTACAACGATGTTCTTCCGCTTCGCCTAGCTGTGATGGTGTTGGTGGAATGGGCATTGGTACAGGAGCTCGAGGACGATCGGGTAGTGTAAGTCGTAACACATATACCGATCCTCAACCGGATTATTATCACGCACGCAGAGCAAAATCTCAACTACCGCCATCTACGAATTCATTGCGTTCAACTTTGCCCCAACCACCACAGTCGACACAGCCAACAAGACGTATGCAACAATATCAAAAGCATCATCCTCCCATAACCTCACATTCTTTTTATTCTACAAATAACTTGGAAATGTCTACAGGCCATAATAACAATAACAATTTGAGCAGCAGTAGGAGCAATTATGTGAATATTGAACAAATTGATCGCATGCGTCGACAACAATCTTCTCCTTTGCAGCAATCACACTCTAGTTTTTTTAAACGCAGCTACTCATCGAATCAAAAACATGCCAATTCTTTTGATGGCCATACAAATATGATGAGAGAACGTATGGATACTTTGCAATCGAATATGTTGCAGTTGCCAAGGGGAGCAACACCAAGACCACAGACGCCTCCTCTTCACTACCAACAACAGCAGCACCAACACCAGCAACAACATCATCAACATCCACCTCTAACACAAAGTTATTCTTCAGAGTCCTGCCCTATTTATGAGAATCCTTACCGTGTCTCTAATACTCTGATACCACCCACTTTAACATTGGCCGAATCACAAATGTCCCTGTCTACACATGGAAATCGTTCAGAGTCACCCATTTATAGCAATACCACATCAATGGCCAGTAACATTAACCATACCCATCATCAACAGTACCAACATTATCAACCTCAGCACCAAATCCCCCAACAGCCACACCATAATTTTAGCAACAACTCTAATACTAATCACATGATGTCTTCTTATGATCTCAGTGCACGTGCAACACCACAACCCCACAACCAAGCCAACTCCTCGTCATCTATGCAGTCTTTGTATCAAAATACCAACAATAGCAATGTCAACAGTAACCATACATCCTCTACATCTACCAATACAGTAAACACCACTCAACTGCGTAAACATCCCTCGCAGCAATCGCTGGAAGAGGAATTGCCTTTACCTCCCGGTTGGGCTACTCACTACACTTTACACGGTCGCAAATATTATGTTGATCACAATGCCCACACTACACATTGGTCACATCCTTTGGAACGTGAAGGTCTACCAGTAGGTTGGCGTACAGTTGTCTCAAAAGTTCATGGTACATATTATGAAAATCAATATACCGGACAGTGTCAACGCCAACACCCTTGCCTAACATCCTATTATGTTTATACCACCTCCGCTGAGCCACCAAAAGCCATACGCCCCGAGACTTATTCGCCACCTACACACACTCATAATGCCTTAGTGCCAGCCAATCCATATTTATTAGAAGAAATTCCCAAATGGTTGGCTGTATATTCAGAAGCGGACTCTTCAAAGGATCACATGCTACAGTTCAATATGTTTAGTTTACAAGAGTTGGAGTGTTTTGATGGCATGCTGGTGCGTTTGTTCAAACAAGAACTAGGTACGATTGTAGGATTTTATGAGCGTTATAGGTGAGTATGGAAAACGATTATTAATAGTTACATATTAGGAATTTTTTTTATAAATGGAAACAAATTAGGTGCTTTCAAAATGTATTTAAAAATTACACTGCGTGACAAAAACAAACCTTGGGAATTGATAATATTTTTCTAATAAGCATTGTTCCTTATAGGAATTATAAAATATATTGTCGAGTAGTGCTGGCAATTTCTACTACTTTCAATTACTCGATACAACTCTATACTTTTTAATTAGGTACTCAATACTTCCGTTTACATACTAGCAGAGGAAATTTATCGTCGTAGATGTCAAATATTTTTATAAATTTATTTCTAATAATACTACCGTAAAAGTATCGATTTACTACTTTCGTGTATTGAGTACCCAAATAAATGATCGAGTATCGAGTACTCGGTACCCACTACTCACTACTTTGCCAGCACTATTGTCGAGTACAGTAAAAATCTGCTTTTAAAGTTTACCAAACACCTCAAAAATCTTGAGCTCTTTTATGTAAATACTTATAACCTAACCGTTTAACCTAATATAACCTTTATGGACTTATAAGCCAGTTGCTAGGTTGCACAGATCGCCAGTTCTATGTTAAAAAAAAAAACGACTCACTTGGGACCTTGAGGTCCCTTTGAGACTGTAACTTAGTTGAATATAACCCGATTTTAAGTGTAGCGGATTTCAGAGTAACCTATGGAACAACAAAGGCTTTGAACATGATAGCTACATAGACCACTAATGGCCTCAATCAGCAAAGACCGTGCCAACGAACCATTGCTGCTGCCTTAAATTTATCTAAGGCTTTTGAAACGGTAGATCACTCTGTACTTATAAATGACATCACAAACGCTACTCTTTTCAAGTGTCGCGAAACGTTAGGTTTCCAATTAGAAGTAGTATTGATATCAATGCTTTTTAACATTTATCTTGCCCAGCTTCGTACACTACCCCATTATGTCATGATGGTTTCGTATGAAAAAGACAGCACAATTGATAACTTTAAATTATAAACTATTATAGGTCCATTAAGTACTCCCTGGAACACCATTTGTATATTGTGTGTTATACTGATCACTAATCTTCCCACGAAATTTTCAAATTTAAACTCTCGTTATTGCTTTTCTTAAGGTATTTTGGAAATTCCAATATTTTAATTCCAAAAACTATCCCTCGGAGCAACATTCCCAAATGTTTTTGTAGGTGGAACTTTTCCCGATTCCAAGTTGTAGCCTCCAAAATAATTGGATTGATACTTAGAGTGAATGTTATACTAATAACAGTGATCTGTTGACTGAAAAATGAGCTCTGTTGTGGTGGTTTTCGTCTCTGCTAGTTAATTCGAATTCACACACAGTAATTAATAAAGCCCGTTGGATAGGTAAAGAATTGAAAAATAAGGGGAAGACACAGCGACGTAGAAGATCTATTTTGTCCCCTGCATGGTGCTAAAGCACTTTATCTAGACCTGCTCTCCTGAAGTGGTCTGCTTCCCCTTTTTTTAGTTCTAGTGTTGGCAGACCTCGATCTTCCAGAAGGTGCTATCCCAGATGGTTGTATATGTTGTGAGAAAGGATCACAATCCCTTGGCATATGCTCACAATCATTCGGTATATGATCTGGAGTCATATTCACAAAATATACACCGGCTGTTGCGCTCAAAACCGATCCTGCTTAGGTGTTTGCTGAACCTGCAATGGCCTCTGGGAAAGCCAGTAAGCATTCTCAGGTTATTTATAATTAAAGACATGAGAGATTTAAAAGTTTTTGTTCAAATGTCACAATTACTAACTTCACATGTCTTAATGCGGGTAGGTTAACCCAGTGGGCTGTTCTGGTGTTCTTGATCTCCGTCCATATTTCCTCTTGGATTCTATTTCGTTCAAGCCCACAACAAATTTCCGGACCGACCATATGTGTTAACCTACCTGCCATTCTGTTAACCCACCTGCCTTTTTGTAGGCTACTACGCAACGTGTCCGGAAACCCAAGAAAGTAACCCTGTTGGTGCTGCCTAACTGATTCAGATTAAAGTTTCTTTTTATTCTTCATATCTGTGGGTTGCATAAGTAGGGGTATGCGTCTTGCCTGGGATGAATTAGGATGTTGGCCCCGACATAAAAGTCCTAATATACCCATCCTCTCGCTGTTTTAGTAACATTAAGATTGACAGCCGCCTCTATCAGGATCGTCGGGACGAATACACTTCTTGAATTGTATTTTTTATTAAAATTTTAAAAATTAAATTTTTTTTCAGGCGAGCTCTAATTTTGGAAAAGAATCGTCGTGCCGAACAAGAACGTTATTTGCAGGAATTACATGCTGCTTCTGTTGCTAATGCTGCCAATACCAATAGTAATCTGAATCCTAATCACATAAATCAACAGCAACTTTAAAAACCTTCAATTTCAAAATGAAAAGGAAATTAGGAAAAATACCGTAAACTCTATCATACACATAAAAAAACAATAACACATCCTCGCTCATTTGCAGACTTTGTTTTTAATTTAATATAAAAAAAAAATTATTATTTATTTATAAATATAGTTTATTGAGTTATTTTTAATTAAGTACATTGTATCAAAATAATACGCACTTTGTATTCATTAAAGTTTTAAGCCTGGTGCCTTAAATAAAAAAACGTAGCATGTTTTTTTAATGTTGCAATACAAATTGAACTTGTTTCGTAAACTTTTGTTTTGAGAACACGAACAAAACTAAAAGTTTTATTACTATCCTATTTTAATTTTATTTGCTTTTAGGAACACCTGCCCAATATCATTTTGTTTATTAATAAACATAAATAATTGTACTGAAAATAAAGTTGGTTTCTTTTAAGTTTTACTGATGCAATTTATACTCAAAATGAAAATGAAGTTGAAAGTTGTTTGATTTTTTGTTTGCCGTGAGCAATACTTTTTGTACAAATAATAACAATTTCAAGCAAAGAGAAAATAGTTATAGAGAAATAGAAAACAAAACTTTAGCACAAATCAATTATATCAAACTTATGAAATGTAATATCTAATTTACAAGGTCATTAAATATCAATTTAAGGTTTCCTTATAAATTATATCTATCGATTTTTAAGGGCCGCACTAGTAGTGTGGCCGACTAAAAATTGAGTTTGATTGTTTTTATACCCTTCACCACAGGTGGAAAGGGTATATATAAGTTTTTCATTCCATGTGTAATTTTTACAATATCCATTTCCGACCCCATAAAGTATATATACTGTGGATCCTTATACACAGAGAAGTTGATTAAGCGATGTCCGTCTATCCGTCTGTCCGTGTTCGGGTTGTAATGTCATTTGCCAAGGCACCAGAAGAGAAACAAAAAAATTAAGCACACCAATCTGTCAGACATAGTTTCGATAATTTTGGGGATGCAATTCAGCAACATCGGATCATTCCTTTGGAGGCTGCGGGCCAAAATCCACGCCCACCTATATTTTTTACGTTTTTTTTAAATTTTTTTTCGGCTTAATGATTCTCTTTTGCTTTTTTGTCAAATAAATATTAGACCGCGACAGGTAGATCGCAAGGAGTGCATACAGATCTCGGGGCATCAATAACCTCCTGACAGGGGCGACTTTGTTTGTTTTTAGGTTAGTAGGGGTTTTCTGCTTTGATTTGTATTAAATACCTTTATAGAAAGCAATACACATATAGGTAGCCAATTGACCCCCAGGGTACCCACTGGTAAAAAATCCAATAAAATTAAAAAAAAAATTAAATTTTTTTAACATTTATAAAAAACTTTACAAAACGTTTTCAAAACGATATTTCCACGGAAAAATTTTCGAATAAAATTTTACAAAAAATTTTCAAAAAAATATCTTTACAAACAATTTTCGAAAAATTAAAAAAAATTTCAATATTTCTGTGAAAATGAAAATCATGACTGTAACGTTATATATTTTAATATTAAGAATATATGTATGTGTGTATGTATATAGAGTAACATATTTTTTAAATGCGTTTGATTTTAAAATAGATGAGATCTCTGTTTTAAAACTTAGATGCATTTAACACATAGTCAACATCAGGATACCGACTACAAACTGTCAAAAATAAAATACACACGTTTAAAGGTAAACGATTATTTTAAAGCCAGTGTAGATACCTACATGGCTACACGACCACCTTGTGGCTGTCTGGCGTAAACTTAGGCGAATTTCTATTTTATTCAACAAAGGAAAATGTCACAAAATTGTAAATTACAAATTCATATACAAACAAAAAGTTTTGAAGGAAAAATTTATAATTTTTTGAAAAAGTTATTTAATTTTATAAAAGCAAAAAAAAAATATTTCTTAAACAATGTCAGAGTTTACGATGTAGCTGTCGTCTTCAGTATCATTAAGTAGCTGACTACACGGCGACAATTGTAGCCAACAAAATTTGTTTTCATTTAGCTGCGTCGCCGCTGTCTTCTATTTCTTTAAAGTATGAATAATTAGTTTTTTCTCATATTACTTAATTTAATTTATGTAAAGAGTCAACAATACGGGTAATGCTGTACATGTCTGTATAAATAAAATCACCGTGGTGAAGGTTATAGAAGATTCGGCACGGCCGAATATAGCACTTTTACTGGTTTAATCCAAATTTATATTTTCATCACACAAAACGTTAGGCATTTACGCCTTTTTTGCCTTTAAAACAAATTAAAATGTTTTATTTCATTAATCCAGTAAATCTGTGACAACAAAGGGCACTTTTAACACTTGGATTGTAGTTTAATCTACTTAATCAGTTGTTCCTTATTGCCACAGATTTGTTAAATGTTATTTAAGGTTAGGTAGCATTCACTATCATACTCAGTCGTACAATCTTTCAAAAACAGCATGTGTGCTAAAAAAAAGTATGATAGTGTGGATTAGAAATGTATGTACATATGTGTGCCAGACTTTTTGACAGCTCTGTACGATTTGATAATATTTAAAAAAAAATCATAATATAGTATTTTTCCATGCGATCAGAGTTGCAAAATCTTGTTTCGTATGATAGGTGTGGCGTGTACAAGGCCATATTGAAACGATTTTTGAGTAGGAAAGAATTTTGTCCGATTTTTTTATGATTGGATCGTACGATTGTGTAGGATAGTGAATCCTGGCCTTAAGCGTGGTTGTAGCATTTGTACTAGAGACTAGTGATGGGATATTATAGACAGTGCTATCGATAGTCAGCTACTATTGTTAGAGCAGGTTTTAGAAAAGATTTAACATTTATTTGAAGACATTGCTTTTTTGTTTAACAAATATTAGCTCTGAAAATTTATTGAGTGCCCCATAGAATAATGAAACTTGGAAGACAAATGTCTCATGGTCATAGGTTGTTAAAGGTTGAAAAAAAAATCGGACGATGGAGAAAAAAGTTCCCCTTAGAATAACTAATCCTAACTCTAAAAAAATTAATTTTTTTAAGGTTTCCCATACTTTTGTTTAGCAAATGCAACTTTTAAAGTTAGCGAATGTTCAAAAACCTAAACTTAGAACTAGGAGATATATATATATATATATATATATATATATATATATATATATATATAAATATATATCTGCAAAAATAATGTAATTTTTAAAAGAAATGGATTACATTCGTCGTCTTAATGCAATAATAATAAAATGTTGAGTTTTTATCCCTCCAATTCCACCCCCGATACGTCCATATGTTTTTTTTTTGCTTATATCCAACAATTATTCCTGTGTTCGCATCAAGTAAAAACCACTGAATAAATTTGAATAAAATTTTGTGAGGAGGTAGCTTAGTATAGTGATTCAAATACAGTACACATTTTTTCCGCAAAAATATCTTATTTCAATTTTACAGATATACACACCTTTTATTTTTTAAAGCGGGATATTTTAGTAGGTAGGAGACCCTTTATAGTATAAGGAAATACATAAACCATAACTGATGCACTAAAAAAGTAAGGGTCTTTGGTGTGCATTACTTTCAGAGTAAAATCGAACAAAATATTGTAAGGACGCTGACAAAGTGGCGGACACAGCTAGTATAATACAGTATTTATCGGTTATACGCATTTTTAAAAATGCACAGCTTTCTGTGTAATTTTGGGACCAATTTTATATTTACTGTACACATCAGATATGCCAATTAGCACCGTAGTCCACACATCAACTTTTGCAGATGACACAGCTTTCTTAAGTATTCATGAAAGTGCCCAAGAAGCATCACAAATTTTACAAGACCACATACTCAATTTGGAAAAATGGCTAGAAAAATGGAGAATAAAAGTGAATGAACAAAAATGCACTCACATAACTTTCACACTGCGTAGGGACTCATGCCCTCCTATTCGCATAAATAACCAAATGATACCACAGCTTTCAGACGTTAAATACCTGGGTATACATCTTGACCGTCGCCTTACTTGGAAAAGCCACATTGACTTCAAGTTAACACAAATGAAACTAAAAGTAGTACAACTAAATTGGCTTATTGGCAGAAACTCCACCCTGAGCTTAGATTGTAAACTTCTACTGTACAAATCGATCCTAAAACCAATTAGGTGTTATGGGATTCAATTATGGGGCACTGCCTCAGGTAGCAATGTATAACAAATTCAAAGGCGCCAAAATAAGATACTACTGGTATATAAAAAATTCGAACATCCACAAAGACCTAAACATGCCATCAGTTAAAGCAGAAATAGCGAAACATGCAGTCACATATCTAAAGAGGCTTGAATCTCATCCAAACCCTTTGGCGCGTAACATGCTGAATGAACCTGGTTATATTCGACTAAAAAGAAGAGATACTGCTTTTCTTGGCCGTACATTAGAGGGATGACCCGCAAATGATTGCAAAATCCGTGAAACAAACATTATTTTTGTCTAGCACTGGCTGGACTTAAAAAGTATATTTTTATTTTAGACTTAAGATATGAGTAATTATTGTTAGTTCAAAAATATTGAAGATACAATAAACAATTTATGAAAAGAAAAAAAAAAAAGCTTTCTGTGCATATAAGCGGGAAATGCACATATAAAAATTCGTTTATATGCATATGCTTATAAAAAAAATAGTTTATATGCATAAGGTGCTTATAAAAAAAAACTCTTTTATATGCATCAGCACTGTATATATAAAAACTCTGATATTTGCATAAAGGTTGTATATAAAAAAAGTATACAAAATTTATCCAAATTTTTATACATAAACATAGTATGTACATACATATGTATCAATTTTTATTAAAAATTCATTTTTACTAAAGAAAACTAAACATATTAAATTCAATAAAAATATTTTTGTACATTTAAAAGTTTGTACTATAAGTATCATTTCACTGACATCAGTCAACTAGGTTGATAACATAAAAACTCGAAATTCATTGCTTACTAGAATTGCCACAGTATTTTCAATACTTGCGCAGTGAGAATGGATTTTGTCACTTCCTTATCTTTGTTAATAATTTCACAAGCAATGGAAACTTTAAAATTACTGAGGTAAATTAAAGTACTTAGGCCCATTATTATAACTTGCCAATAGCTAAAGTTAGGATTTTGTTCGAGCGATAAATAGCGTTTCGTTATTATAAGTAAGCTAAAAGCGACCTTTAACTATCACGTACTTTAAAGACAAGTTATAGTAATGAGCATTATCCTCGCTATTATTACGAAAAACTACTTATCGCTCCAACAAAATCCTAACTTTAGCTAAAGGCTAGTTATAATAATAGGCCTTAGTCTAATACATACTAATTTTTAAAAAAATCTGGAGCTCAGAAATGATTTCCTCCTTGTTAGGTGCTGCATGACAAGGTAAATTTTCGTCCAGACTTACAAAGTTTTCAAATTCAGCTCTAAATTCTAAACCTGAGTCAGCAGTTATAATTATTTCATCTTCGCGATCTTTCATCGCGGGCAGCTCGTGAGACTTCGAAACAAACTTACACTGAAATATATAAAAAGTCATATAAATTGGAAAAATGGAACAGGCCTGTATATTTTAAAATCTGTTTTTTAAAGCAGTTAAAAATGGTTACCATCCAATATGCTCGCTTGGCTATATATAATGCTGCTAACATATCAAAGCTTTTCTTGAAATCTTCAATTTTTTTTGCCAGACTTTTTGAATACATGAATGATCCCCTGATCTAATGGCTGTAAAATTGAGGTGCTATTTGCTGGTAAATATTGAACGTCAACGTTCTTTAAACTTATCTGCTTAAGGGCTGTGGCATTATCAACGAATAAGATAACTTTTCTATTTTGCTGTATCATTTCTTCTTCAAAAGCTAGCATTATTTCAGTCCAAATGTCCTGTGTCATCCATGCCTTGTTTTGCGTAAAATACTTAATGCGTATTTTTTTATTTTTAAAACATCGAGGCTGTTTTGGTTTACCTATGGCAAACATTTTTTTTATAGTCACCTGTTGCATTGCACAAAAGGAGTATAGTTATACGTTCTTTTGGTGACTTCATTCCAGAAATTTTAAAACCACTCCTATTGAGTGTTGATGAGGGCAATGCCTTGAAAAGTAGTCCCGTTTCATCGGTATTAAATATTTATTTAAATATGTACAATCCATTATATGCAAAATTGTGAATGATGCATATAGAAGATATTTACTTACATATGTAATTTTTTGAAATTGTATTAAAACTATGGTGGATAAAAGCGAGAAATGCATATAAGCGAAATGCATATAGTCGAAATTTGTATGTAATTTTTAAATTACAACCTGAAATTGCACAAACTTGGATGCATAAAAGCGGGAAATGCTTATAAGCGACGTTGATATAAGCGATAACTACGTATATAATATAGCCTTTTAAATAACAAAATCAAAAAAAAAGAACTCTCAAAATCGTGAAAGTCAAGTCAGTGTCCCAAAGCGACAAATCTCAAGCAAAAGCCTTTATATGATATGAGAGAATTTAAAAATACCCCTTTGTGTGCTGTTACGCTTCAGCGATCATATTTGCATTTCGTCCTTCAACCTAAAGTGCCTTCTTTCTATGTGATGAAAAACGATCGTTTTCAAACGGTGTGATGAATTTCGATCGATTTTGAGAATCATTTTTGAACCACTGTCGTAATCACAAATCGAAATAAATCAGTTAAATGCGAGTTAGTCTCACACACGTAGGGTTCCGTACTATGTTTAGTACGCCTTTAAAAATTCAAGTTGTTAATTTTTTTATGTATTATGGGGCACCCTTTACTTTTAAAATCAAAGTCATATTCGCAA
The DNA here is from genome assembly GCA_949628195.1 of Phasia obesa. Lineage (NCBI taxonomy): Eukaryota > Metazoa > Arthropoda > Insecta > Diptera > Tachinidae > Phasia > Phasia obesa. Next base: position 75,007,188 of record OX451215.1, read on the forward strand.
AAATTGCAACGCTATTGAAACACCCTTTAAAATTTAGGAATTGCTGTTATAACGGCCGTGCTAATACACTTTCTATAAAAATATCAGGCCTACATATTGCGGTTCAAAAAATAAGGTAATATACGTGAAAAACATGTCACTGATGGATCACCCTTTAGTAATTAGTAATTGTTACAGCGGCCGAAGTACAACAGCTACTGTAAACAATTCAAGATTCTACCTATTACCTATTAAGGCTATTTAAGTAAAAATTATGTCTCTGTCGCAATACCCTTTAATTTTGTTATTTGTTATAAAGGCCATGGAAATTCTTTTTCTATGAATATATCAAGAGTTTATCTATTACGATTAAAAAAATAAGTCACTATACGTGAAAAACATGTCATTGTCGGAACACCCTTTAATTTTTAGTAATTTTCATATCGGCCGAGGCAACATAACTCCTGTACAAAATTTTAAGAGTCTACCTATTACGGTTCAAGAAATAAGGCGTTATAAATGAGAATCTTGTTACTGTCGGAACACCCTTTAATTTTATTTGTTATAGTTTCCATAGTAATAAACCTCCTGTAAAAACTGAAAGATTCTACTCATTATCGTTCAAAACTTAGGCCATATACACGCAAAGCACGTCACTCTCGGAGCACCCTTTAATTTTAAGGTTTAATTTTATATACTTGTTTAGAATACGAACATAGTGTTAATTACTGTCTGCGAATTTTAAGTGGGTGCCTCCTATAGCTCAAGAAATAAGGGCAAATAACACCTCACTTTCGGAACACCCTATAAGTTTTAGTATTTATTGCTGTAGTGGCCACAGTTATACATCTTCTGTGAAAATTTTAAGCGTCTACCTATTATGGTTCAAAACTTATACCTTATACATGCCTATCACACCATTATCGGAACACCCTTTAATTTTTAGGTTTATTTTTTTAGACTTATTTATAAAGTGAACGAAGTCTTAATTACAGTTTGTAAATGTTTAGTGTATACCTCCTACAGTTCAAGAAATAAACACACATTCGTGAATAACACCTCTCTTTCGGAACACCCTATACATTTTAGAGTTTGCTACTATAGCGGCCACCTTCGTGTGAAAATTTGAAGCGTCTACCTATTATGGTTCAAGACTTAGACCTTATACATGCAAATCACACCACTATCGGAACACCCTTTAATTTTTAGGTTTATTTTTCTATACTTGTTTATATAGCGAACTAAGTTTTAATTACAGTTTTTAATTTTCTTTGATCATCTTCTCGTAACTCACTTTATTATCTGATACAAAAAACTTATAAAAAAATTAGGTTATTGTTTTGTTTAATATATAATTCTTGCAAAAATAAACCGACTTCAAAACAGATAGTTGGGTACCAGTTTTAAACTAAAAATGTAAGAAGTGATCTGTAAGAACTATATATAAACCAAATAAAAGATAAACAAAATGCACAAAAATTAGCAGGAAAAGAAGTAAAGACTATGTGGAATTCTTGCATCTCCTTATTACTGTTCAAATGTTAAGCTATTTTCACCAACATCCGTCTTTTATAGGGACACCATTTAATTTTAAATTTTTATAGCTGTAATAGCGACCATAGTAATACACATTATTTGTAAATTTCAGTTGTCTATCTAAAACGGCTCAAAAGGCATACATCAAATTTCATGAACTATATGGACACCCTTTCATTTCCATAACTCTCTATCTATAACGGTTCAAAAGACTAGTCCATATAAGTCAAATTACGTCAGCTATTAGGACACCCTTTAAGTTTTTTGTACTTTTTAAAGTGGACATAGTGATATTCGCTATGTCCACATCACCTATTGGGACACCCTTTAATTTACAATTGTAATTTAAAGACCTATTGTTATAGAGGACTTGGTATTAAAGATTTTTTGTAAATTTCAACTGTGTGTCTGTAACGGTTCAAAGGTTTAGTCATATACAGCAAATTACAGAACTATTGGGACACTCTTTAATTCATAATACTAAATATTTATACTTGCTAGTATACCAGATAAAGTAGTGGAAATTCTGCCTAATTGTCAAGTGTTTGTCTATAACGGTTCAAAAGATAGGGCCATATAGGTCAAATTAAATCAATTATGGGGACACCCTTCAATTTCTAAATTCAACTTATATACCTGTTATAGCGGACTTAGCAATACAGGTTTCTTGTAAATTTTAGCTGTCTGTTTATGAGTTCAAAAATTTGTGCACATATGTACATAGAATTACATTAACTATTGGGACACCCTTTTATTTCCAAATTCAAATTTTATACTTTTTATTATAGCGGACTTAGTAATACAGGTTCTTTAAAAATTTAACGGTCGGTGTTCAACTGTTCAAAAGTCGGTGTTCAACTGTTCAAAAGTAAGGGCATATACATCAAATTTAATGAACTATTGGAGCACCCTTTAATTTAAAATTTTAAATATTTATCCTTTTTATTATAAACTTCATAGTAATCGACATTCTGTCAAACTTTCAAGGTTTTGTCAAAAGATAGGCCCATAAAGGTCAAATTACGTCACCTATGGGGACACCCTTTAAATTTACTTATTTTTTTATTAATTTCTGCTGCTGGGAACTAAAGCGATACGCAATTTTTTAAAATTTTAAATTGGTGCCCTTTAGGGCTCTTAATACACGAAAAAAAACACGTGTGTTGTATGGGGACACCCTTTAATTTTTAAAATAATGAACTGTTTTTAAAATGGGACCAATCTGTAAGCATAACCTTTCAAATAAAGAAAAAAATTTTAAAATCGGTTCAGAAATGGCTGAGTTCTGCGGGCACAAACATAAAAAAGGAACATTCAGACGAATTGATAACCTCCTTCTTTTTTGAAGTCGGTTAAAAAGATCATAAAGATTTAAAAAGCTTGGGCAAGCCTAAAAGCCTTAAAATAAAACTAGCTATGGCCACACACGTTGTGTGCGGCCCGATGACATTTTGCTTTGAAATTAATCCATACAATATACTCCTAAAAATTATTGTAAAGCCCTGTAAAAGGTGTTTAAACTATTTTAATAACAATGCAATTCCACAAAGTAATAATTCTTGCAAAAAAAACCCGACTACAAAACAAATATATGTGCATCAATTTTAAACTAAAAATTTAAAAGGAAGTAATCTGTAAGAAATAGTATTCAAATCAAATACTTCTATACTTGTAACGGACAATTAATATACGTTCTGTACATTCAAATGTCTATCCATAGCGACAAATTACGTCAGATATGAGGATACCCTTTATTTTTTTACAGTTATTATTACTGACACAGTAATAAAAATTAACGGTTCCAAAGATATGACCATATAGCTTAAACAATATCACCTAGGGGACACCCTCTAATGTACAATTTTAAATTAAAAACTTATTTTAAAGGACAGATTCTTTGTTAATTTCAAATGTCTGTCTAAAACGGTTCAAAAGTTTGGCCATATGCATCAATTTACATCAACTATTAAGACATCCATTAAAATTTTAAATATTTATAAAGGCTATCATACGGGACATAGTAGTGGAGATTCTGTCAAGTGTTTGTCTATAACGGTTCAAAAGATAGGGCTAGATAGGTTAAATTATATCAATTATGGGGACACCCTTTAGTTTCCAAATTTAAATTATATACTTCATGTTACAAAGGACTTAAATTTATAGGTTCTTTGTAAATTTCAACTGTCTCTCTGTTACGGTTCAAAAGTTTGGCAATATACATCAAATTACATCAACTATTGGGACACCCTTTAACTTCTAATTATAAATATTTAATTCCTGATTATAAATATTGGACATTCTGTCCAAATTTTCAAGTGATTGTCTACAATGGTTCAAATGGTTCAAATATTTAAATTGACGACATATATGGGGACACCCTTTAATTTTTAAGTTTTTTTTTATTAATTTCTGTTATTGGCAGCTATAGTGATATGCAGTTTTTTAAAATTTTAAAAGGGTGCCCTTTACGGTTCATAATACACGTAAAAAACACGTATGTTGTATGGGGACACCTTTTAATTTTCAAAATTCTGAACTCCTTTTTAAATGGGACCAATCTGTAAGCATTTCCTTTCTAATAAAGAAAAAAATTTTAAAATCGGTTCAGAAATGCCTGAGTTCTGCGGCCACAAACATAAAATAAATTAGTCAAGTGCGAGTTAGACTCACACACGTAGGGTTCGGTACTATGTTCAGTATTATTTAAAAGTTCCAGTTGTTTATTTCTTTATGTCTTATGGGACACCATTAAATTTTAAAATTAAAGTAATATTCGCGAAAATTGCATCATAATTAGAACAGCCTTTAAATTTTAATATGTAATTGATTTTATAGCGGCCATGGTAATACACTTTCTATTAAAATATCAGGCGCCTACCTATTGCGGTTAAAAAAATAAGGTAATATTCGTGAAAAACACGTTACTGATGGACACACTTCAATTTTAAGTATTTGTTATAGCGGCCAAAGTAACACATCTACTGTAAATATTTCAAGTTTATTATATCATGTCACTGTCGGAACACCCTTTAATTTTATTATTCATTATAGTGGCCATGGCAACTTCCTTTCTATAAATATATTAAGAGTCTACTTATTGCGATTAAAAAATAAGTCACTATAAGTGAAAAACATGTCACTGTCGGAACACCCTTTAATTTTTAGTAATTGTCATATCGGCCGTGGCAACACATTTTCTGTACAAAATTTCAAGAGTCTACATGTTACGGTTCAAGAAATAAGGCTTTATACATGCAAATCACGTCACTGGCGGAAAACCCTTTAATTTTTATTATTTGTTATAGTGGACATAGTTATACACCTCCTGTAGAAATTTCAAGATCCCACCTATTCATGCAAAACTTAGGATATATACATGCAAATCACGTCACTATTGGAACACCCTTTAATATTTAAGTTCAATTTTGTATACTTGTTTATAAAACAAGCATAGTTTTAATTACAGTCTGCAAATTGTAAGTGGTTTCCTCTTACAGCTCAAAAAAAAGACATAAACGTAAATAACACGTCACCTAACACCCTACGTTTTTGTATTTTTTGCTATTGTGGCCGCAGTTATACACTTTTGGTAAAATTTTCAAGAGTCTACCTATTATGGTTCAAAACTTAGGCCTTATACATGTAAATCACACTACTATCGGAACACCCTTTAATTTTTAGGTTTATGTTTTTATACCTATTTATATAGGGAACTATGTTTTAATTACTGCTTACATATTTTTAGTGTATGCCTCCTACAGCTCAAGAAATAAACACATATTCGTGAATAACACCTCTCCATCGGAACACCCTATAAGTTTTAATTTTTGTTGTTATAGCGGCCATCGCTATACACCTTTTGTGAAAATTTCAAGAGTCTACCTAATATGGTTCAAAACTTATGCCTTATACATGCATTTCACACCACTATCGGAACGCCCTTTAATTTTTATTTTTTTTTTATACTTGTTTATATAGTGAACTAAGTTTTAATAACTGTTTGTAAATTTCAAGTGTATCCCTCCTACAGTTCAAGAAATAAACACAATTTCGTAAATAACACCTCTCTATTGGAACACCCTATAAGTTTTAGTATTTGTTGCTATACATCATCTGTGAAAATTTCAAGAGTCTACCTATTACGGTTCCAGAGATAAAAGGCGCTGACAGACGGACAGACGGACAGACATTGTAGCGAAAACAATAGGGTTTCGTTTTTACACTTTGTGTACGGAACCCTAAAAAAGCAACATTCAGACGAATTGATAACCTCCTTCTTATTTTGAATAAATAAGAATTTTTTTTATTAATAAATAATGCTGTTGCTATAACTTTGCAAATTATGGTATATTATATAAATATACATGGAAATGTTTAGTATTTAATTACATGTTATTCAAAACTATGTGATATTTTTTAGTTTTTCCTTACTTTCGTTATATAATTTGTTTTACTGTGTTTTTGTTTTTAAATATAACGCCTAATTTATTTATTATTGTTGTTATTTTTTATAATTTATATGTACATAGTTGATAATTTTTATCAAGGTATATTTATCTTACTAGGTAGTGTCGTCCGCCCAGCTGATTTAGTAGTTCGACATGTCAAAAGTTGTATGTGTTCAGAAATTTTATAGTGTAGAAGTGAGAAAGCAATAAAACACATACACGCCTTCTCAATTTTCTTATATGTTTTTTGGCATTTCGAACTACAAAGCAACAACAAAATGCCATGTTGTTCTTGTATTGTTGTATTTGTTGTAGGGATGCCACTACCTAGTAAAATAAATATACCTTGACTTTTATGATTAAATATTTTTTGACAATAATTACAAAAAAGTATTCATTACTTAAAAATTTCATTTACATGCAATTGTAATTGAATTTTTTCAATTATAATTACATGTAATTAGTAATTTAAAACTTCCAATTACTAATTTCTATTTTTTAATTACAAATTACATGTAGTGTGTAATTGAAAAAACTCAATTATAATTACAATATTTGAATATAATTTAAAATTTCCAATTACAATTACATGTAATTGCGTAATTGTATGTGTAATTAATTACAATATGTATTTGATATCCCGCAATTCTGGTATAAATGGATAGAAGACCAAAGGAAGTGAAGTATCTCTTAAACCGCTTAAAAAACCGAGGCACTAAAAACTTTTTTGAGATTCGAAAATCCATTAATTATTCTACTAAATTTTAATGCCATCATCATCAATCATAACTCAAGAAGTATAGTTTTTGGTCGCAGACATACAATATTTTGTCCGACGACCATTAAAACACGACTTTATTTGCACAAACCCATATAGATATTGTTACTAGATCTAGATTAAGCGCATGTTGTGCCAATTAATTACAATATCTAACATACGGCGTTAAATACTGAGTGTATAGGAATGGAAAATGCTGCCGTAAATTGCTAAAGTGTAGATATGATGTAATAGTGGTACCCCTGAATTTACCTTGAACTCGCTAGATAAAATTCCATCTATAACAATTCGCGGACACATCCGAGAAAACGTATTACTGACACCAAAAGCAATAAGTTTTGATATAAGCACATAAGCCTTGGAAATATCTAGAGCCATCATCATACTTTAGTCGAATTGATGTATAGAATGATATTATTTTTCAGGGAGAAAGGCTAGCAAGCAGTTTGTAGAGCACAAATACGGAAACCATACAGTGACGAACAGTGGCTTAAAAACTTTTTTTTTTTGGAAATAATTCGGTAGCTATGAACCTCAGTTGACACCTTTGACAGATCCAAAGAAGAGGGGTTTTCAGGTGGGGCTGTGAACGCTCGGCACCCTAAGATGAAGAAGGGTTTTTAAAAATTCAATTCTTTAGTAAACATTTAACTAGCAAGAATAAGTCAAACAGAAAAAAAGTGTCGGAAAAAAGAAATTTTTGTAATATTGAAGAAAAATAAGTAACTACTTCGTAGTTAAAAGGGTATAAAAAATAGACATTTTAGAGCACATATGTATGTATACCCTATAAGAACAGTGACATTTACTTGAGCACTAATTTGAGTGGAACTGTTGAGGGATTTAATTCTCATTGTGTAGAACAAAATTTCGTACACATCATTGATATATATGTATATATAGCTGATGCAATCAAACCGGTTGCAGTGGGAACGTTCTGTTGCGTAAATGTACTGGATGTAACTGTTGCGCAGCCGTTGAGTGTTTGTCTTAGAAACGGCATGTTGAGTAGTTTCGCTCAACTCAACAGTTGGGTATTTTTCTATCATAAAATATTTTATCTACCTAAAGTCAACATGTTGTGCTCAACCTATGGAACCTATGGAACAACTAATAGAAGTTATCGTCGCGTTTCTTCTTAAACCACGTAAGCGTAATTTTTTCGAAATTGACTTTTTAGGTTTTTATGGTAGAAAATAATAGTTGCCACCAGACTACATTCTCATCTTAACAAGTTTGTATGAAAAATAAATAAATCCATTTTCAAAACCATACAAATGACGTTCACATGCAAAATATAATGGATTTTATATTTCAAGTTGGAAATGTTAAAGTCTCAGTCATAAAATTTTTTGTATTTGAGATTAAAAAAATTCGGAAAGTTTCAGATCAATTGAAGCATTTTTGGTAAAGTAAAAAGTTTTTTTTTAATAAATATAAAAATAAACGTTAATTTACACATGGAAATTTTGCAATTTGCTGTTTGCGCCAAAAACACGTAAGCGAAAGATTTGGCTACAGTTATTTGTAAGTAACAATTTTTTTTTTTAAGTTTCTATACCCTTCAGAGACTTGTGCAATCATGTTTTGCAAAAAAAAAAAAAAAAATGTTTTAAAATCCGTATTAAAGAAGTAATTAAGTCTTTTTCGTTTTGTGAAAAACGATTTCTTGGCGCTTACGTGGTTTAAGAATAAACGCGACGTTATGCCGTTTCTTCTCCATAATTCTCGGCTAAAGTAATTAATTTTGTTAATTTAAATTATTTCTTTTGTCCCTCATTTATTGATATTCAATTGTTTACATTTGTCTGCTCTTTATTTTGCAGTATATTTATCAAGTCGTTTCTAAGACGTAACTGTTGAGCTCAACTGCCACGAAACTGTTGAGTTCAACAGTTACGTCTTATGATCGTGCCCAATTTTTAAATTATTTTAATATTCATTTAAATTAAAGTTAATACGCTACGAAAATAAATTATATTTCCTTTTTAAATATTTTCTTTTGTTTGACCAATGGTGACTGCGTTTTGCTGCCATTCTAACGCTTTCTTCTAATTCAAACGCTCCTTGCTGCTGTAAAACATCTAATGGGTGATTTTTTTGAGGTTAGGATTTTCATGCATTAGTATTTGACAGATCACGTGAGATTTCAGACATGGTGCCAAAGAGAAAGATGCTCAGTATGCTTTGACATTTCATCATGAATAGACTTACTAACGAGCAACGCTTGCAAATCATTGAATTTTATTACCAAAATCAGTGTTCGGTTCGAAATGTGTTTCGCGCTTTACGTCCGATTTATGGTCTACATAATCGACCAAGTGAGCAAACAATTAATGCGATTGTGACCAAGTTTCGCACTCAGTTTACTTTATTGAACATTAAACCAACCACACGAATGCGTACAGTGCGTACAGAAGAGAATATTGCGTCTGTTCCTGAGAGTGTTGCTGAAGACCGTGAAATGTCGATTCGTCGCCGTTCGCAGCAATTGGGTTTGTGTTATTCGACCACATGGAAGATTTTACGCAAAGATCTTGGTGTAAAACCGTATAAAATACAGCTCGTGCAAGAACTGAAGCCGAACGATCTGCCACAACGTCGAATTTTCAGTGAATGGGCCCTAGGAAAGTTGGCAGAAAATCCGCTTTTTTATCGACAAATTTTGTTCAGCGATGAGGCTCATTTCTGGTTGAATGGCTACGTAAATAAGCAAAATTGCCGCATTTGGAGTGAAGAGCAACCAGAAGCCGTTCAAGAACTGCCCATGCATCCTGAAAAATGCACTGTTTGGTGTGGTTTGTACGCTGGTGGAATCATTGGACCGTATTTTTTCAAAGATGCTGTTGGACGCAACGTTACGGTGAATGGCGATCGCTATCGTTCGATGCTAACAAACTTTTTGTTGCCAAAAATGGAACAACTGAACTTGGTTGACATGTGGTTTCAACAAGATGGCGCTACATGCCACACAGCTCGCGATTCTATGGCCATTTTGAGGGAAAACTTCGGAGAACAATTCATCTCAAGAAATGGACCGGTAAGTTGGCCACCAAGATCATGCGATTTGACGCCTTTAGACTATTTTTTGTGGGGCTACGTCAAGTCTAAAGTCTACAGAAATAAGCCAGCAACTATTCCAGCTTTGGAAGACAACATTTCCGAAGAAATTCGGGCTATTCCGGCCGAAATGCTCGAAAAAGTTGCCCAAAATTGGACTTTCCGAATGGACCACCTAAGACGCAGCCGCGGTCAACATTTAAATGAAATTATCTTCAAAAAGTAAATGTCATGGACCAATCTAACGTTTCAAATAAAGAACCGATGAGATTTTGCAAATTTTATGCGTTTTTTTAAAAAAAAAAGTTCTCAAGCTCTTAAAAAATCACTCGTTAATAAGAAGATAAGAAGAAGTATACGTATAAATTAATAAATATTTCAAGATAGATCAAAGTATGAAAAAACGAAAAGTTTCTCGTTAATAACGGGAAACTCGATTTTGACTTTAGACCCATGGTTTCTTGGGCAAACCTTCTTAGAACTCCTCGTAGAAAACGATTTTGACAACCGCTTATTAAGATTTTTTGAACACACAAAAATTAACCCACTCTAATGTGCATACCTCGAGGATGATTATCAACCCAGCGTTAACACATCGGCAACAGCATGCTACAAACTACACTACTACTATTACTTGAAGCGATTGAAAGCATAATTAAATATTCTCTAACTTTCGTGAAAATGTTGCATCATTTCTTAAAATTACATTTGCTTTTAATTTGTAAAATTTGAAAGGTTTTTTTTTAAAAAATGTTATTTAATAATTTCATATTCGAAAACATATGAAAGTCTTCAAAAAGCTTTTATATTTAGGAAACGTGTGTATTTATGCACATACATACCTACATGTGTAATTATTTTTGTGTAGTCTTTCTGTTAAAAAACTTACTTTGGTCCAATTATTGTCAATAAAACTGAATTCAGCTGCTGCTCTTCTTGTTGTTTTACATTCTTTCTTTGCGATTTTTTGTATTGTGTTCCATGTACTCGTTTTTAGTGGACTTAATCAAATTATTTGTGTCTCAAAGCAAAATTTAATGTATACGCAGCATATTTGGAGTACTTGACATTATTAGGCTAAAGCGAAAGCAATAATAATAAAACAAAAGAAATATTTACGGTGAGGTATTCAGGCTGTCTACATTTTGAAATTGTTGTTTGGTTAATCAAAGAAAGGCTTATTTGCTTGTTTTTTTTTTAACCTTCATCAAATAATAATGATTCGTTATATACATACATATGTATGTACCTAAATATATAAAGGATGGGTGGGTGTTGATTTTGAATAAAACACAAATTATTTAGGAAATTATTGTCATTTCTTTTTATTTTGATAATATTAGTATGGTTCAATTATGTATAGAACAAAATATCGGCCAAATGGGCTCCGCGTCCTCGGCGGCACACCTGCATCCGATGCTCCAAATTTTCGAGGACGCGGAGGCATAATTGTGGTTCTAGGCCATTAATGTGCCGAAATATCTCTTCCTTTATTTAGCTCTTGAATTGTTGCTGGCTTATCGACGTACACCTTTTCTTCCAAATAACCCCAAAGAAAGAAGTCCAACAGTGTCAAATCCCATGATCTTGGCGGCCAATTGTCATCGCCACCACGTGAGATAACACGGCCATTAAATTTGTCGCTCAAAAGAGCCATTGTTTCATTAGCTGTGTGGCAAGTGGCACCGTCCTGTTCATATCTTCCAATTCCATCTCACGATAGCGAACACCATTCACAATAACTGCCTGATCGTCCTCATTTCGGAAAAAATAGGCCCGATGATGCCGCCAGCCCATAAACCGCACCAAAAAGTCACTCTCACTCACTCAATCACTCAGGGATTATCATTCGCCCAAATGCGGAAATTCTGCTTATTAACGAATCCATTGAGATGAAAATGTGCCTGATCACTGAAGATTATTTTCTTCGAAAATTGTTCACCCAACGTAGCCATTTCTTGCCACCATTCTCACCATTGCTCGATTATCTATCTTTCCATGGTTCAAATTGAGTTAGTCTAAAATTGAGAAATGTCAAACTCAAATGGCGTTTGAGTGTGGATCACATTCAACATCGGCCCTTAAAATTTAAATACCCGATATATAGAATATAAAGTGTGTTTGTTTATCTACCAGAAAGCTATAGCTGCTTACACCAGTAGACCGATCTTTATAAAATTTTTAAATGGGCGTGGCACTTCCTATAGAAAGTAAATATTTACCATCAAAGTTACTTGGAAACTATAATATTAGAATCTGAAAATGTTCAGCAAGTATTTTCATTATTGATGTGCATAGTAAAGAAATTGTGTGCCTAAAGAACTACAAGTGATAGATATTAATGTGCATAGTGTGGCAAAAAACAGGCTTGATAAAAAAATGGATGTGGTAACTCTCACACAAAGCGAAACAATATCATCGTATGTAAGAAACTGTAATGAAATCTTCATATTAGTATGCATATTGAATCAACAAACTGGCTAAATTGGAATTGGTGTGGTACCTCCTATACAAAATAAATATTTATAATAGCATAATTTGAAAACTAGTAGAAGTGTTGAAATAATTTAAAGGCTCACAATAACAAACAGTAATAGAAATTAACTTTAAAATTAAAGGGTGTCCCCATAGGTGACGTAATTGGACTTATATCTTTTGAACCATTCTAGACAAGCACTTGAAAATTAGACAGAATATTAAATATGCAATATGCAATTATTACTATGTCCGTTATACATAATAATGATAGGTGTTATTTCATGTGTGTATATGACCTTATCTTTTGAACCTTTACAGACGGACACTTGAAATCAGGGACATAACTGTTATTACCAATATTTAAAATAATCCTAAAATAATGATTTACCAAGAATTTTTTAAAAGTGTATGTCGAAACACCGTTACATCCAGAAAAACTGACTGTTTGGTGCGCTTTATGGGCTGGTGGAATCATTGGTCCGTACTTTTTCAAAAACGATGGTGGCCAGAACGTTACAGTCAATGGTGATCGGTATAGAGCCATGATTACTAACTTTTTCATTCTTGAATTGAATAACCATGATGTCCAGGAGATGTGGTTTCAACAAGACGGCGCAACATGTCAGACAGCTCGTGCCAGAATAGATTTATTAAAAGACACGTTTGGTGACCGCCTAATTTCACGTTTTGGACCAGTGAATTGGCCTCCAAGATCTTGTGATTTAACACCGCTAGACAACTTTCTGTGGGGCTATGTAAAGTCATTGCTCTATGCGGATAAGCCACAAACGCTTGACCATTTGGAAGACAACATTCGCCGTGTTATTGCCGATATACGGCCACAAATGTTGGAAAAAGTCATCGAAAATTGGACGTCCAGATTGGACTACATCCGCGCCAGCCGTAGCGGTCATATGCCAGAAATCATATTTAAAATGTAATGCCACAAGATTATCTTTCGGATAAATAAAATTCATGTCAATCGAATAATCCATCGTTGTTTTATTGCAACTTAAAGTTCTATACCTCTATAAAAAACACCCTTTATATAACACTTAAAAAGGAGTTTTATTTAATAACCATTAAATTTTTTTTTGTTGTGGTCTTCCATAACCAATAAAAAATATTTTTATTTTTTCAATCTTCAATGACTATTATTAGTAACCAAAAAGTTGTTTGGTCTCCTACCTTTACAAAACTATATACTAGAACTATCTAAACACGCATTTTTCGAACAAAATTTCTTTTTAAATCATAAGTTAAGATGTTAATTTTTTCACATCTTATGAGGCACCCTTTAACAGAGAAAGTCAAATTCCTCAAATTCGCGACATCTAAGGAACAGCCTTTTATTTTTTATAAATTTAGTTTCGTTACTTGTTGTTACACTAGGTATTGTAAAATATAAAATGTGTAAATTTTAAGTGTCAGCCTATTACTGTTCAAATATAAGGACTTTCTATGAAAATATCAGGACCCGATTTCAGACATAAAAGGCACAGACAGACAGACGGACGGATAGACGTTGTAGCGAAATCAATAGGGGTACGTTTTTACCCATTGGGTAGGGAACCCTAATAAAAATGATAATGAATTAAGTCTTTTGACGGGTGACTAATAACAAAATAGATACATATGTAAATACTATTGACCAACCAGCTGTAGAAGACCAAAAAACTTTTTGATTACTTATAATGGTGATAGAAGAACAAAAAAATACAAAATTTTTATTAAAGACCTAAAAAAATAAAAATCATTTTTAATTGTTATAATAGACCAAAATAATTAAAAATCTTTTATAATGGTTACCAAAATAAAAAAAAATAAAATTAATTATAATGACTTAATAAATTAATTATTTAGGCTTAAGTTCTTAATTATAAAGAGATAAAGAAAAATTAGATACCAGCAAAGCAGAATGCATTTTCTAGACAGCTACGTCCGTCATCAGTACTCTTCGTATCGATCTACCCGGTAGTTTCAATTGTTTGCTGGTATCTAATTTTTCTTTATCTCTTTATAATTAAGAACTTAAGCCTAAATAATTAATTTTATAATTAAGTTTTTACGCTCTAGGTCTTTTTATAAAAATATTTCAATTTATTTTTATTTTTATATTCGATATTTCGCTACACCATTGGGTAGCATCGTCAGGAAATGAAAATAGTTTTATAATATTTAATTGAATGAAAATATTAAAATGATTGAAAAAATTTGTCAATCAAATTTAAAAAACTAACATTTCAAAACATTTAATGAATTCGATAATTGCATTAAATTTACAATAGAGAAGGAATGCGATTCTAAACTTCCATATTTAGATACCTTAATAATTAGGAAGAAGAACAAATTAATAATGGATTGGTATCAAAAACCCACAGCTTCGGGTAGAATTATTAATTATTATTCTAAACAAAATAAACGAATAATTACAAATACAGCAAAAAATTTAATAGAAAGAGTGTTAACCATTAGTGACAGAGAATTCCACAGAAAGAATATAGATAAAATTAAAAAGATATTAAGCGAAAACAATTTCCCAATTCAGCTAATTAATAGATTAATAAGGCAATACAAAAGTAATAGAAAACCAAATACAAGAAATGAGACAGAACCAAAGGTATATAAATCTATAACTTATGTACCGGATTTATCTGAACGATTGGAAAAATCAAAAATATCTGATACAGTTAAATACAAGATGGCATATAGAACGTATAATACATTAAATAGATTATTTAGCAAACCAAAAGATAAAATAAAAAATTAGATTTGTCATATTTAGTGTATAAAATACCTTGTAAGGGAATGACAAAGAGAATTGTAATAAAGTATACATACATATGTAGGTACAACAAAGAATAAACTGAAAACGAGAATAGCTGGACACAAATCAGACCAGAGGGATAACATCAGTTTGCAAAAAACAGCATTGTCTTCCCACTGTTCAAAAAGTAATCACTATCCCAACTTTGAAAATGTATCAATTCTAAATTTGGAAAATAGTTATAAACGTCGTTATATGTTAGAAATGTTACAAATAATTAAAGTTCCGATTGAAAAAATAATAAATTTTAAAGCCGATACAGAAAATGTTGCACAGAATTATAGACATTTAGTACATAAAAAATAATAGTATAATAGAATCTTTAATCTTTTGTAACTTTTCCGGTGTAATTTATGTACATATACATATGTATGTATAAATGTGAAATTATTTTGGTTTTTCTAAAAATTGTTTAAATATTCTTAATATAAGAAATTTTATGTAGATATTTAAATATGTATAGGTTTTTAAAAATGTTTTATCATTCGTAGCAAGGTATATTTATCTTACTAGGTAGTGTCGTCCGCCCAGCTGATTTTGTAGTTCGACATGTCAAAAGTTGTATGTGTTCAGAAATTTTATAGTGTAGAAGTGAAAAGACAATAAAACACATACAGGCCATCTCAATTTTCTCCTATGTTTTTTGACATTTCGAACTACAAAGCAACAACAAAATGCCATGTTGTTCTTGTATTGTTGTATTTGTTGTAGGGACGCCACTACCTAGTAAAATAAATATACCTTGATTCGTAGTAACATTTTATTTGTTTTTGAATGTTTTGAAATGTTAGTTTTTTAAATTTGATTGACAAAAAATTTTTTCAATCATTTTAATATTTTCATTCATTTAAATATTATAAAACTATTTTCTTTCCTGACGATGCTACCCAATGGTGTAGCGAAATATCGAATATAAAAATAAATTGAAATATTTTTATAAAAAGACCTAGAGCGTAAAAACTTAATTATAAAATTATTAAAAAGGTCAAAAATTATAATAACTGTCTAAATAATTAATTTATTAATTCAAAAATAGTTCAAATAAAATTCATATAATTTCACAGAGCGGGCACGGCTTTGACATTGTTAACTTCAACACTATTGTGTTAATAATCAAAAATATACATTTGTAAAAAAATATCTAATTGTTGTTAATTGCTAAACAAAGGATAGCTAATAGCAAGACAGATATGTATATATATACAGGCATGGCACAAATTCCGTTCGGAATTGAAATGATTTCGTAGTTACCATTTCGATCGGAATGGTTTTAGCTGCTATAGATTCCGTTCGGTTTTATTAAATCGAAAAAAATACAAAACCACTTTTAATGTGGCATCATAATAATGAATGTAGCAAAACAATAACCCATGCTCCAGAGCTATATTTCGTTTGAATGTGGAATGATTTCGTATTTTGCTTCTATAGAAAACGTAAAACGAAAAAATTTTTCGGAATAAAACCACTTTCAATTTGCTATGTGCAATTGATATTTTAAGCAATTTATAGCCGTTTAAACTATTCAGAACATCTTTTTATTTGTAGTGGATATTATTCTGGACCATACCTTAACACTTTACGGCGCACAGTGGTCAATAATCTATAACTTCTGATTGGATTGGAATTTTTATACATACATGGTTTTTTCTTTTTTGTAAGTGAGACTTTGGTCTTTAAGTTTTGCTATGAAAAAATCGACCAATAAGAACGAATGTTATGGAGGGTTTAAAATACATTTTAATTTTTATTTGAATTTTTTTATGAAGGTAAAATGATAAACCGTGCTAAAAAGGTTTTTTAAGTCTTAAAGATTCAGTTATGCTTGTAACTAATACTTAGTGAAAAGTTTTCAACTTAAATTTTGCCAGAAAACTCTACACTTTGGCCCTCGCACTGTGGTACATATTTTGAGAAGGGGGCCAAAAGTCATATTTTATGGTTACAGATTTCAAAGTTATATTACTCTATAGAAAGTAAATACTAGAGTTCCTCGGGAGCCAAAATATTACTGGTCTATTTCAACATTATCACAGCGAACAGCTTGGTCTAAAATGGACTTTCTCTGTATCTTGTTAAAATGACCAGACAGATCTGAGGACATATCGGGTAAAATATATAACTAATATTTAAAGGTATTTTTATTTGTGGAACAAGATTAACGTGAGTACCTGCCATACTCGGCCTAACCTCACGGTGGTCTTACCACCGAGTGAAACTTAGGCGTAGACTAGCGCCCCCATTGTGTAGTATAACAACACTTTACGATTGCCACCAATCGCTTTTTGTGTGTGATACAGTCACAATGAGTACCAATTTATATAATATGGCAAGCCTTTCCAAGGCAAGCCTAGATCCATATTATAACCTCTTGCTTAGGGGTTTGGAGACTATCCAAACTCCGTCTGTTGAGAGTGCAACAGCACACTTGATCGACCTTGCACCTTACCTACTTAATCGATCTTAAACCACAACCACCACGTGTACCCCCGAAGGGGACCTCACCAATAACCGGTCACAGAGAGGATAGGCTCTCTGTGGGGCCACCGATTCCCGTGGTACCAGTCCTTTGGGCACTGGTCGGGCCTCGAAGAGAACCCGTATGTTTTCACACACAGACCTTTTCTTCCAGATTTAGGCTCTAGGGACCCTAGCGTCTGGTGCCCCTATTTTCCCCGAGTGGACCGCGTCAAAGCATTTGCCATATTTCTGCAGTGACATTTGGAACCCCCGGGGGTAAGTATTTTTATTTAGCACACAATTATTTTTTGATGCGATTATTATATTTCTTACTCTAATATTGAGTCACATGTTGTTTTTAATGTTGGCAGGGTCCGCCGAAATAAAAGGCCTCAACACCGCAGAAGACTATTTGATAAAAATTTTTTGTCTTTAGATTTGTATTAAAAAGACTGAAATACTTCAAAAAGCAACGTTGTAAAGCTGTGCAGAAAATAATTGTTTTTTTAAACTTGTGCATTCATCAATTTGTGCAGAAAAAATTGGACCTTGGGTCAGAAAAATTGTTTTGGTACCCACGGTCGCAAACCGGCGCATATATAATGAGGTATAGGAGTGTAGGGGAGGTTCGTACTACAAACTGGTGAAAGATGTATTTCTTGAATTTTTATTATCTTTCGAAGCATCTATTTTTTGTTTTGTCACATTCGTTCTTACGTTGCAATATGTTATACATAAAAAGTGGTTTTGTATTTTCGATTTACTAAAACCGAACGGAATCTATAGAAGCTAAAACCATTCCGATCGAAATGATAACTACGAAATCATTTCAATTCCGAACGAAATGTCTGAAATGATTAAATAAATTAATTTTTTGAAAGTCAAAAGAAAAATTGTGTTATTAAATCAGAAAAAATATAACAAAAATGACCGAAATATCTTTAATTACAGCAGTAAATTGGTAAAATATGACGCAGAATTTTAATAAAACGATATCCTGAATAGTTTAAACGGTTAAAAAAGCTAAAAATATAAATTCCACATAGCAAAATGATATTTGTTTCATTCCGAAAAATTTTTTCGTTTTACGTTTTCAAAAAGCTTTATCTTTCTTATATAATGGTTATGGCAGGACCACTTTTTTGTGGTTGTTTATAATTATTACTACAGGACCAACATTTTTACAGTTATTTTTTTCTGTAACCAATTTAATATTAAAATAAAAATATCAGTTATTTAGGTTCTAGCTGGTTTCGGGTAATTTTAACGCAATTGGAAAAGTTGCCATAACTTACTAAAATGAATCACTGATCTGACGAATTGATGAAAAATTTAAAATCATACGACTGTCAAATTTTCATTCGTATTTTCTGCAATGTAGAACAGTTTTTTCATGTTTAGACGATACCATTCGTGCTCTTTGACATATCCTAAGACTTCTGTGCTAATATAAACCGCCCTTAAAAGGGTAGGAAGTTATCAGTCACCTTTTAAGCTTTTGGTTATTTGAGGTGTACATTAAACCAAAAGTGTCCTACAGGCTATCGAACAGCTAACCTTTCATTAAACTTTTTACGTTACATACCACCTACATTAGCCATCAATTTGTCGTAACATTAGTCAAACTTCATATTAAAAAAATATTGTTTTTTTTATATATGAAGTACATATTCATATTAAAAAAATAATGTTTTTTTTTTTTATATGAAGTTTGAATTTTTTTCAAGACATATGTCTAATGTAGACGGGCTTAAAGTGGTTTTACACGACGTGTGTTTGTCATATGACTTGTCAGTTTGATAACCCATATGTAATTTCATGTGTATGTCAAAATATGCATTTTACACACGGTTTATAATTTTAGCTTTCAAACGTACATGTGTAATTACATCTGACATAACCTATAATATATAATTTTTCGGCCACACAGTTTTGTATTTCCAACCACAGCTGATGCAAAGATGCAAATATAGTGCTTTTGCCACGCTTTTAGTGCTTTTGGTACCACGAAAAACCTAAAATAGCAAAATATCAAGTTGTCATTACAGGATGTCAGATGCTTTGTCACATCCAAATAGAACACGTTCTAAATGAAAAATGTCATATGTATTGTACACATGGAAAATATACATGTTATGTTTGAAGGGGTTCACACGACGTGTTTAGAATTTTCACATGGAAAAGTGACAAGTCATATGACAAATACACGCCGTGTAAAACCACTTTTAGGTGTATTATTTAGATGTTGTCATATTTTTGCTGACGTTATTTTTTAAATTTTCTGTTTCATTTTTTGTAATTATTTTTTTTTTAAGTTTGCACTAATTTGACGTAAAATTGCTGAGAATAGAGTAATCGTGATTATCACTTTAACTAATGTTATCTTTAACTATCAGAAACTTTATGTGCGGAATATAAAAAACTCCATAAAAAGAATAAATTAAATTCATTTGCACATAAAATTTAAAAATAAATTAAATGTGTGGCCATGTAATCTTATAACTTTATTGTTTTATTGCCCATTAAATACATATTTATACTTAGGTAGTTACTCTAAAAATAACGGGTTTACCAAAATGTTAATGATAGAGTTAACAGTAACAATGTTAGGCTCATTAATATCAGGTGATAAAATGTTAAGGGCCGATGTTGAATGTGTGAACCACACCTAAACGTCAAGTTTTTTCAGCATTTAATTTGACATTTCTCAATTTCAGACTCAACTTGAGGTTTATTACTAAAATGGAATCGTTCACTTTTTCGGTTAATTTAATCGTCCATTGTGCGTACAATCGAAAAACTCAGTGAAAACACCAGTGCATGCTCGTACAGCGCATATTGCAGAAAATATTACTGCTGTTCGCGATAGTGTGGCTGAAGAGTCTTCCACCTCAACTTGTCGTCGTGCCCAACAATTGTACCTCTCACGCTTGTCGTTGAAAAACTTTACACATAAAGACTTGCATTTACACGCTTACAAGGTGCAATTGATTCATGAACTAAAACCTCTTGATTATTCCAAACGTCGTCAATAGTCAGAATGGTGGCAAGAAAAGGCAACGTTGGATGATCAATTTTCGAAGAAAATCATCTTCAGTGATGAGGCACATTTTCACCTCAGCTGATAGGTCAATAAGCAGAATTGTCGCATTTTGGCGAATGATAACACAAGGGAACAGTGTTTTTGTTGCATGAAATATGATAATATTATAATTCCTCGGGGTGCTGCTTTCAGATCTGAAGTCAGATTGTTTGTATTAGCTTTAGTTTTTGAGATATAATATGACATTTCCAAAAAATTATATACCCGAGGTACCCAACTTTGGGGGCTTATTCAGAAACTCCCTTTACCCTGGTTGGCCGACCGTTCGCAGCTCGAGTCGGAAACACCTCTTCTTTGCCTCTGTGAAATTTCATTAAGATATCTTCACTGGTTCATGAGATATCGAATTATGTCCGAAATAAATCGTTTTCACACCACTGTGCATCAGTTCAATATGTTTCGCATAGTTTTCATTCTTTTTGTTTCCTAGAAAATTTTGTGCTGTTCAAACGCATTCGTTCTAGGCATTTTTTTCGATATCAGTTATGTAACTATTAAAGTTGTCATCCTTTATCAACCTTCTTATTTCTGAACCATCAATAATTCCGGCTTTAAGTTTCTCTGTGCTCAAATTATAAAACTTTTTAGAGATGTAATTAAATCAATCAACATCCTTGTTCAGAGCTGGGACAAATTGTTTCACTAGCCCTGGTTTGATGTGTAAAGGTGACAGTATTATGCGATCCCTTGGCGCAAGGGGTTCGTTTATCACCGGAAGTTTAGATGTGAGTAGTATAACGATATGTCTGTATTTCCAAAACTAAAGCTGCTAAAGAAAAACGAGGGCAGATTTGAAATCAGCTCCCTGAAATTACAAACAACCGGCATAAAACTGCATGCAACAAAAAAAAAGATTAATTTTGTTTCCTTGTGTAATCCAAGAGTGATTGTCGAAAAACCAATGCACCCACAAGGAGTGATTGTTTGGTGCGGTTTATGGGCTGGCGGCATCATCGGGCCGTTTTTTTTCAAAAATGAGTCCGGTCAGGCAGTTACTGTGAATGGTGTTCGCTATCGTGAGATGATAACGAACTTTTTATGGCCAGAATTGGAAGATATGGATGTGGACGATATGTGCTTTCAACAGGACGGTGCCACTTGCCACACAGCTATCGAAACAATGGCTCTTTTGCGCGACAAATTCAATGACCGTGTTATCTCACGTGGTGACGAATTCAATTGGACGCCAAGATTATGTGATTTGACACCGTTGACTTCTTTCTTTGGGGTTATTTGAAAGAAAAGGTGTACGTCGATAAGCCAGCAACAATTCAAGAGCTACAGGATGAGATAATTTGGAACATTAACGGCATAGAACCTCAATTATGTCTCAGCGTCATCGAAAATTTGGAGCATGGGATGGAAGTCGCGGCGGCTATTTGGCCGATATTTTGTTCCATACATAATTGAACCATACCTGTATTATCAAAATAAAAAGAAATGACAATAATTTCCTAAATAATTTGTGTTTTATTCAAAACTAGCTGACCTGGTCCGCGTTGCTGGCCTTAAGCAAATATTAGTGTTGTATTACCACACGATTTAAATTGAGCTTTTAACGAAATTTACGGCCTTTAAATAAACGTCCATGGAATACCTATAATTAAGTTTTTTTTTACAGAATAACGTACATATTGTGTAGATATGGGCTCAATCAAAAAAGCAACGCATGTATTTAAGGCAAATTTGAAATTATTTTTATTTATTATTTCATCTTAAGGCCAGCGGATAGACAATGTTTTTTGTTTTTTTATTTGGTGTAAAAAGGTATAAATTTTTTGGCGTGCCAACTCGGGAGCAAGCCGTGTGAAAAACATGAAATTTCCAAAATTAAGCCAGCCTTGTGTTTTGTTGATGGTAATAGCAAAGGCAAGACGCAAGGGAATTGGAGCCGCTTGAATTGGAATGGTAAATCGTTGGAAATCATCGAAATTCGTGGAATAAGTACTTCTTCGCCTTTGAATCTGAAATTGACAAAAAAAAATAAAAATAAATTTTTTTCACAGGAACGTTTTGGGGGTGGGATTGGAGGAATACCTCCCCCTGCCCAAAAAAATTAATTTTTATGGTTTTAAGAAGTATGAAATCCATTTCTTTTAATAATTACATTATTTTTTCAAATAATTTTTTATTTCACCGCCCACAAAAGGGGGCGGGGCTAAAAATGCATTTAAGAATCTCTTGAGTCCAACTTTAAGTTTTTGAACATTCTTTGACCTTAAAAGTTGTAATTGCTAAACAAAATGACGGGAAAATCAAAAAAAACTTGCATTTTTCAGAGGTAGGATTAGTTCCTCCAAGGGGAACCTTTTTCTCCTTGATCCGATTTTTCCTATTTTATAGCCTTGACAGCCTAAGACCATAAAAGATTTTTCTGCAAAGTATCATTAAAGTAGGGGCACTCAGTACATTTTTAGAGCCAATATAAGCTAAAAAAAAGTAATGTCCGGCTAGATTGGCAAAATACCCCTATGTGCGTCGTATCTCAAGAACTCTTCACTTTAAAACTTCACCTATAGGGTAACTTATATACAGTGTCGTATTGTTTTCAGTTTCATATTTTTATTAAGGGATATAAAGTGTTGAGGTAGAAAAACAGGACAATAAGTTCGTGTAATATACACATTGTACGCATAGGCCGGAAATTGGCCTGCAGTACTACTGTGTGCCCAGGTATGTATATTAACTAACAAACAAACAAAAAATCAAAATACATTATTTTTGAAGTTGATTCAAAAGCAAATCTTTCATAAATCTATGCGCGTGTATTTATTTTCGGCACCCTGTATAAACAAAAGGTAAGTTACACATTCAAAACAGAAATCGTTTATTCCCTCTTTATATGTTAATCTTAAAACTTTTTGTTAATATTTTTCAATGTTTTTATTTAAGTAGTTTAATCAACAAAAGACATTAATTTTTTAAATAATAACTTTTAAAACACTTGTTTAAATTGCAAATCAATTCAGAGATTGGACTGGAGACCGGCAAAATATAGGAAGTTTTTTAAAGAAGGGAGTGCTTAACAAGAAGGCAAACAAATATCTATTAATTGAGAATGGTAAATAACAATTCCACATACAAATTGAAATATGAATAAATTCATACTCACATGCCAACTTCTCAGTTATTATACTCATACATTAAACACATAGAGGACAGCAGGCTACCGACGGCAATTCTGTCAAAACTAAGATTCTAATGTTTATAAAAAGACTAGTGTTTTGCCGCCATCATAGATACACGGCTACACGAACACCGCTGGGGTTGAAGCCAACTTTAGCCAATTTCTGTTTTTTTTTTTTAACAGACAAAGCTTTGCTATTAAAAACGGTGATTTGGACAGCGCGTTAGGTAGTGAAGTTAGCAGCAAGAAAACTGTCTTTGTTTTTTTTTTTTTGTTTTAGTGGCAAAGTAATTGCATTTTAGTTATTTTCAGATCTATCTAGAGATATTTTCTCTATTTTGTATTTTTATTAAATTTTATTAAACAAAATAAGTTAACATTTCTGTTCATCTCAAAACCTTGACGATCTTATTCAAGTATATCATTACAGCGCCAAAGCTAGGAGCTTGGCGCGCTAATTTAGGTTTAGCTCTAAGACCTGTTTTCCAAGTCAAGTTTTCTTGCGCAAGTTTGAATTTTTGTGGGAAAGAGAAAGAAAATAAAGCCTTGGTCAAGAAAAAGATCTAAGCAATAATGAGAATATCTAGTGCTGCCAATAAAATAAAAAATGTGGAATTAATGAGGGTTCAGAGAGAGAACTAATAAGAACATCACAAATTTAAATTAATTTTATAAATTCATTAACAATCAAGAGATTTTTGAATTCTTGTAATTCAGTTAATTGGGTTTGTTCCGCCAATAAAGTTCTCTAAATAATGTTAAAAAAAATCAAAGTTGCTGCCAAGTCTGCAGAAACATTGAATCGGTACTTTCACTACTTTTTCTCTATTTTCTCTTGGAAATTAGATATTTTTAAACTAAGGTACCTCTCAATAAAATTTTATTTAAATTTATCCAGTTGTTTTTACGAGATGCGAATATAGACAGAAAGGCAGAAAGTTGCAGTTTTATTATATAAATTATGTATAGATAATAATTTATTTATAATACTAACAATAAATTATATTTAGGCCCATTATTACAACTTGCCTTTAGCTAAAGTTAGGATTTTGTTGGACCGATAAGTAGTTTTTCGTTATAATAATGTGCATAATGCTCATTGCTATAACTTGTCCTTATAGTACGTGATAGTTAAAAGTGGCTTACTTTTAATAACGAAAAACTATTTATCGCTCCAATAAAATCCTAACTAAACTAAAGGCAATTTTGGGCCTTAAAATATTAAAAATTAATTTATTTAACACAACTTAAAAATCAAAAACATTTTATGACAGACAAAAAGGTTTCTTACTCGTTTTTGCTCTGCAAAATGAGCAAAAACAGAAAAAGGTGAAATTTGCAAAAAATTGTAAAAAATGGCGCAAAAACGCGCACCGTTTTTTTTCAACAGTATAAAAGTAGAGATCCCAAATTTTATAGTGATATATAACATTTTAAGGATCGCGATGGAGATCACTCTTTGAAACCTTTTCACTTTTTTTTTTTTGACAAAAAAATATTTATAATTTAAAAATATGTATATAAATAATTTCGATCGCTATTTTTATCATAAAAGTTTACAATAAAATTTTTTCTAAAAATTAATATAACTAGCTGTTATTAAAGCCTTTCACAGAAAGAAAAATCAATTTAAAATTTTTTTTCGTTTAGCCACAAAAAAAATATTGCAAACCTCTCAAAATTGTAAAAAGTCAATAAATACGTATGCAATTTATCAACTTTCCTGATTTTAACGACAAATTTCGTGCAAAAGCCTTAAAAACTCACTACTCGATGCAGAATTTTGTTGTCTGTCGATCTGCTTTTGTTTGTTCGGTACGGTTGGTGATCGCATTCGATGTGAGAATATCCTTACCCCCCGTCTTCATTAGTCATTATTACGTCTTAACAAAAGTCAAACTTCATATAAAAAATAAAAAAACATTATTATTAATAATGTTGATATTATTATTAAATGAAGACGGGGCCCTACAAGAAATGGATGATTGAAACTAACACATGAACAATGAAAACTCATACATACACAAAAATAAAAAAATGAATGTGAGTAGCAGAGTTGAATCTTTTATAAAATACAACTCTGCCACCGTAAATTGAGTCGTAAATTATAAAATATATCCGCGTGTTTTTAAAATATTTAAACAAATACGAAATATGAAAAGAAAATAAATGTAAAAAGTAGTTTGGTGCATAAAAAAGTTATTAAAAATATAGAATGTGTTAACATGGAGTCGCCAGCATTCTTTCCTTGAAGACCCTTGCTGCTGCGGAAGAGGTAGGGCTTAAATTAAGGACAGCAAATTTCACTCAAGCAATAGTAATTACTTAAAATTTTTACTTTATTATTTTATTCTTCACACACTACATGCATATTTGCATAAGCTAAAATCAACGTCGGGGAATACTGCTGACATCCGCGCAATCTGTTCGGAAGAAGGGAGAAGTACAATGAGGAAGGTAGATGAGAAAAATATGCTTCCGGGAAGCTTATGTGAGTTGATAATCATCCTCGAGGTATATATGTACATACTTTGGTCCACTTAAAATATTTTATAACTTATATATTTCTTCATATTTCAGATGCTTTACAGTAGCAGGGAGCGATTGAATTTCAAAAAAGCCTACGAATGGCAATAGAACGCAGTCATTATTGAGCGAATAAAAATATTTAAATATGTAAAATTATATATTAAATAAATATTTATAAACTAATTTTAAAATGTATTTTAATAAATATAAAAATATTGAATCTGTTTCTGCACAATTTTGCTTCGTCAGCTGTGAGGGGTTTATTTATCTAGTTTGAGTAGTCATCGTTGATTAATTTTTACAGCATAGTTGTTTAGTAAAAAGCAGTAGAGTGAGCAGAACAGAGATATGCTCATTAGTGCAAAGAGTTTCAGTTCGAGAGAGATGCAAAATCACACGTACACAAATGTTTGCCTCATTTTTGTACCATGGCCTTAATAACGTTATGTTAGCTCTGTTCTACGCAATGAGAAAAAATTTCTCATCAGTGACACTCAAATGATTGCTCAATTGATGGTCACTGTTCTTGTAGGGGGGTTTATCGAGACGTACGAGCAGTGCTGTCAAAAAATGCCGATTTTTACACCAAAAAGTCACCAAAAGCCGATTGCCGATTTTTGGTAAAAAATGCAGATTTTACCAAATCAATTGATTTGTAAATTTATGTTAAATTTTAAATCGCATATTCACAATATTTATGTATATAGAAATGCTCACCCAAATACGGAAACAGTGTGATTTTGTAATTAATTTTAATTAATTTTAATTACAAAATCAACCAACAATCTGACAGAATTCTGCCCTACTTTAAAAACCGTTTAAAAATGGCGTTGTAGATGCCACACTATCATACAAAACAAGTTTTTGCAACTCTGATCGCATGGAAAAACAATATTTTATGAATTTTTTCAAAAGATTATCAAATCGTACGACTTTTCAAAAATTGTGTCACACACATACATTTCTAAGCCACACTATCATACTTTTTGAGCACACATGCTTTTTTTGACAGATCGTACGACTGAGTATGATAGTGAATCATGGCCTTAACTTCAAAAATAGTATAAAAGTAAAACTCGCCTGAAAATTTGCAAAACTGAATTTCAGGCTGTTTTTTAACCCACACTTCCTATGGCAAACTGAAATTCAGTCGAACTGCATACCCGCCTTAAAACATAAACTCCTTAGAATTTATTTATTTTCATACTTATGTTTTTATAAAATTCATAAAACTATTAGGATTTGGTATTTCTTTTGTTTTTTATTAATAAAAATGAAGAAAAACCTCGACAAATACTTAATTTTATTTATACGGGTTTTGTTGCCGATTTTGAAAACTGAAGTGCCGAAAATCTTCTGGCAGCCCTGCGCACGAGAACTATGTATCTGAGACGTGGCTTGATAATCATGTTGTCACATCAAAGGTGCCAAAAGGTATGAGAATAATTTAATATAATAAGAGCCAACTTACACTATGAAATTTTTCATGAAACTGGTTGCATGCAATTTTTGTTTGTTGGCAAGAGGTGTAGAGAAGCAAGCGGAGTAAACAAAATGGCATGGCTTTAATTTTGAGAGGATTTTTTTGACACTTGCTTTGTTCAATTTTCGTTCGTTCAGAGGTGATTTTAAAAAATGAAATTGTTTGGTTTAATTATGTATACATTTCGATATAATTTTCATAATTTCTTGTAAAATTTCGTTATTTGTTTGTCTCATTTTTATTTATTTTGTATTTCAGTACGAATGCATATATTTTTAAGAAATAAGGCACAAACAATAAAAATTACGAATATGAAATCAAAAATAAATTTGAGCCGATTGTATGAAAAATGTCATCGTAAAAATGGCATCGTATAAAATCAGTCTAAGACCGAATTTATACGATGCCATTTTTTCATGCCATTTTTTTCATGTCTCTTTTAAAGTTGCAGCGAATTTCATAGCACATTTTTACGATGGCATTTTTCATGCAATCGGCTTGAATTTATTTTTAACATTTTTTTTTGATTTCATATTCGTAATTTTTATTGTTTGTGCCTTATTTCTTAAAAATATATGCATTCGTACTGAAATACAAAATAAATAAAAATGAGTTGAACAAAGAATGAAATTTAACTAGAAATTATTAAAATCATACTGAGATGAATACATAATTAAACTAAACAATTTTATTTTTTAAAATCAACTCTGAACGAGCTAAAATTACACAAAGCAAGTGTCAAAAAATCCCCTCAAAATTCAAGCCATGCCATTTTGTTTACCCCGCTTGCTTTTCACCTCTTGCCTACAAACAAAAATTGCATGCAACCAGTTTCATGAAAAATTTCATGGTGTAAGTTGGCTCTAAAAGTAACTTTTTTAAGTGTAATATTTGTAAGTGAAAGAGCTTATGATGTAGCTGTCGTTTTAAAAATAATTATTTTGCCAAATAACGGGTTGTAATAGCAGCCAGCGGAATAGTAGTAGTGTAGTTATGTAGCATGCTGTTGTCTATGTGTTTAACGTATCAGTTTAATTAATTTCACATTACCGACAGACAGTCGTCAGTCAGCTAATCAGGTTCACTCATTTAGTCATTCATACAATTCATTAATATTCGATAATAAAGAGCCACACATTTGAACTGCAGATGACAGAAAGAAAATGTTGTTTACTTTAGCAGTAGACTGACTCCCTTTAACATTTAGTCATACGGAGTACGTCAAACTGTTCGCACATTGGTCTGGTAGTTTTAGTTTTTCGAAAAATAACGGCAAAGATTTATTAATTATTTGTGTTTTTATTCAATGCTTTTGCTTTAAGAACTGCCAAGTGATTTTTGTAGTTTAAAAAATACAATCTGTATAAATAAATAAAGTCATTAAAAACAAGGTATTAACTCATTTTTAGATAATCTAGTGGAGTTTGCCAAAATTCTATGAACTGTAACATAATCTTTTGAAAGTATCACTGATAAAATTTATTAAGAACAAGTAGTTTTTTAATCAAGATAATAGTTTCGCTTAAAAAAGATACAAGAAACCATTAGCAAGAAAATAAAAAAATAATAAAATATTTGCGAAAATAAGCATGTTTTTATTGATAAATAATAAAAAAGAAGTCATTGGTATAAAATATATATACAAAAGTATCACAAAAAAGTTAAATTTATATTTTATAATGAAATATAGTGGCAAACAAATTTTTCAAGTTGAAACCTGATGTTTGAGATTTTTTTTAACAATTTTTTTTAATGTTTTAATTTAACCCAATAATATATTTGATTATGCCCCTTGGTAGACCACCAGTTTAATTTGCATTATTTCCTAATTTTATGACAAATATAATATTCTACAAAATTGAACTTGTTATTGATTATTATTTGAAATAGGATCGTGACAAACTTTTTACTATTGACTACCCACGAGTACAAAAATTTAGGCTTGCGAAAAAAAATAATAAAATATATTTTTTTATATTTAAGTTTTAACTTTAAATTTTTTTTAATAAAAATTTAAATTTTTTTATGCCCTTCACCACAGGTGGAAAGGGTATATCTAAGTTTGTCATTCCGGGTGTAATTTCTACAATATTCATTTCCGACCCCATAAAGTATATATATTCTGGATCCTTATACATAGAGAAGTTGATTAAGCGATGCCCGTCTGTCCGTGTTAGTATTGTAATATCACTTGCCAAGGCACCAGAAGAGATACAAAAAATTTAAGCACACCAATCTGTCAGGCATAGTTTCGAAAATTGTGGAATGCAATTCAGCAACATCGGATCATTCCTTTGGAGGCTACGGGCCAAAAACCACGCCCACCTATATTTTTTTACGTTTTTTTTTATTTTTTTCGGCTTTAATGATTCTGTTTTGCCTCTTTTTGTCAAATAAATATTAGACTGCGACAGGTAGATCGCAAGAAGTGCATACAGATCTCGGGGGATCAATAACCCCCTGCGAGGGGCGATTTTTGTTTGTTTTTAGATTGGTAGGGTTTTTCTGCTTTGATTTGTATTACAACCTTAATAGAAAGCAAACCACATAGAGGTAGCCAATGGACCCACAGGGTACCCACTGGTAACTAGGAGCAGTTAAAACGCACATGGGGGTCAATATGAGGAAATTTTTTTTTTGTAAGAATTTCGTTTTGCTTTAGTCTGACCATTCTAACTCAATATAGATTGTAGAAAGGTCCTAAATTTACCAAAAAAAAAAATGTCAATAAAATTAAAAAAAAATTAAAAACTTTTTTATCAAAAATATTTGCAAAAACATTTACAAAACATTTTCAAAAAGACATTTTACAGAAAAATATTCGAAAAAAAAAATTCTTTTAAAAATTTTCCAAAAAATTTTCGAATAAAATTTTACAAAAAATTTAAAAAAAAATATTTTTACATACAATTTTCGAAAAATAGAAATAAAAATTTCAATATTTCTTTGAAAATGAAACTCATATATTTAATATTAAGAAAGTTTTTGAAAAAGTTATTTAATATTATAAAAGCAAAATAAGTATTTCTACAACAATGTCAGAGTTTACGATGTAGCTGTCGGCTTCAATATCATTAAGTAGCTGACAACACGGCGACAATTGTAGCAAACGGAATTTGTTTTCATTTGTGTTCTATTTTTTTAACTCATGAATAATGATTTTTTCTCATACGAATTTATTTAAGTAAAGAGTCAACAATATGGATAATGCTGTACATGTCTCTATAAATAAAATCACCGTGGTGAAGGGTATAGAAGATTCGGCACGGCCGAATATAGCACTTTTACTTGTTTATTAAAAATTTAAATTTACTACAAATAAAACTTCAATATTTCCAATTTATTTTCGAAATCTAGTTTTCATTTTATAATTTAAATCTGAAGTCTGTTTCATTAAATAGGTTCTAGTTTTCGAGATATGCCGTTATGTTAAAAATAAACAAAGTTGTACGACATATATCGGTATAACTGGATAACCCTTTTTGGTAAAAAATTCGAAAAGGAAAGAAAATAAATAATAAATTCGAAAATTCAAACTTAAATTACTAAAATAGTTTTTAAACCTGCTTGTTAGTTTTAGAGGTATCAAGAAAGTCGGGCAAATAACGGTTGTTATTAATAAGATTTTTTGTTTTTAAAACAACTTATAAATAAATAACTAAAATTCCGTTCCTTTTCCCCAAGCATATTTGTAGGAGAATATGTTTCAAATAAAGCATAACCTTGCGTACTGATTAATAGTTCGTTAGTCTATCAGTCTAGGGGTTGTAGGTTTGATTTCCGCCACAAATTCTGAGTGTTTTATGCAGGCAAGCAAAAAGTTTCGCAAATAGTGTTGTGTTTTAATTAAAAAATAAACAATGAAACAAAAAAATATCTCTTAAAAACTTATACTCAAATTTGGCAAAACCGGGTATTTGCTCAAGGAAATGGCATGGAATTGAATTTCGGAATAACTAACAAGATAAACTTCAACATGCAGATATAGGGAACATTTTGCAGTTTAGAAATTTCAAGAATATACCAGATCACTCCAGAGTATTCCAGAGCACTCCATGACATTCCAGAATATTTTGGATCATTCTGTAATGCTTTGGAATAGTCTGTAACGATCAGGAATATTGCAGATTATTGTGGGATATTTTAAAACACTCTCGAATGTTTTGGAATATTCTGGATCATTCTGTGCTCCGGACTATATAAAGGGGTTGAATATCACATTTTTATCAGTTAAATGTAGTGAGTGAATTAAAGCAAATAGTGATTTGTAAGTAATCAAAGTGATAGTTAAAGCAATAATAAAGGAGAAAGGGAAAGCTTTCAAATATTGCGGCATCAACCTCTGATTTTCTCACTTTCAATTTACATACATAGCTTGCTCTCATGATAATAGAAGATAAGAAAATATGACTTTAATGAGATTTGGCTTGTGTTGGAATGGAACCTATTTCGCTACATATGTAGAATAAATATTATGTCATTTTATATACATATAATAAAACTGTAACAGGACAATTTCTGTACATGAAAATTTTTTTTTTAATTTTGTTGCTCTTGCAGATAGTAATCGAAATGGAATACAAAACAGCAAATACAAAATAGAATTTGTAAAAACTACTGGATGAATTTTAATAAAATTTGTAAGGATTGATTTTAATGAGATATGGCTTGTTTTGTTAGCAACATGTTTACATACATATGTATGTACATATATGCATATACATGGGTAAATATTATTTACCCATGTATAATATTTAATTTGAAGCATTTTAATTTTTTTTTTATAATTGTTTGTTTGTGTTTCGCCATAACTTTCTTTATATCTTGAAAACTACTAAAAGTGGTTTTACACGACGTATGTTTGTCATATGACTTGTCAGTTTCATAAACCATATGTAATTTCATGTGTTTGTCAAAATATGCATTTTACATACGGTTTATAATTTTTGCTTTCAAACGTACATGTGTAATTACATCTGACATAAGCTATAATATATAATTTTTCTGCCAGTTTTGTATTGCCAGCCACAGCTGAGGCAAAGATACAAACATAGTGCTTTTGCCACGCTTTTAGTTCTTTTGGTACCACAAAAAACCTAAAATAGCAAAATATCAAGTTGTCATTACAGGATGTCAGATGCTTTGTCACATCCAAATAGAACACGTTCTAAATGAAAAATGTCATATCGTCGCGTTTCTTCTTAAACCACGTAAGCGTCATTTTTTCGAAATTGACTTTTTTGGTTTTTATGATAAAAAATAACATCACCACCAGACTACATTCTCATCTTAACAAGTTTGTATGAAAAATAAAAAAATCCATTTTCAAAACCTCGTAAGCGCCATACAAATGACATTTGCACGCAAAATATAATGGTTTTTATATTTCGAGTTGGATGTGTTAAAGACTCAACCACTAAGTTTTTTTTTATTTAAGAATAAAAAAATCAGGAAAGTTTCAGGCCAATTGGAGCATTTTTGGTAAAGGTAAAAGTTTTTTTTTTTTGATAAATACAAAAATAAATGTTAATTTACACACAGAAATTTGCAATTTGCTGGTTGTGCCAAAACCACGTAAGCGACAGATTTGGCTACAATTAATTGTAAGTAACAAATTTACAAAAAAAATGTTTCTATACCCTTCAGAAAGTCGCACAGCCATGTTTTGAAAAAATTGTTTTCAAACCCATATTAAAGAAGTTATTAATTTTTTTTCGTTTTCTGAAAAACGACTTTTTGGCGCTTACGTGGTTTAAGAATAAACGCGACGATATCTATTGTACACATGAAAAATACACATGTTATGTTTGAAAGGGTTCACACGACGTGTTTAGAATTTACACATGGAAAATTGACAATTCATATGACAAATACACATCGTGTAAAACCATTTTAACCAGACTCCACGACAATCTTTGAATGATTTAAATGTAATTTGTAGTGCAGAGTTTTAAATTTTTACTTAACAACATCGGCTCAGCCTTTATAGAGTTAATAATTCTTCATGTTAGACCTAGGCTATATCTCGAAAAGTAAAACATATGTAATAAAACACAGTGCAAATTTAAAATCAAGTGCCCCAAATAACCCAGGAAACAACCTTCAATTGCTTCAGTTCAAAAGTGACCTGCATTTGTAAACTTGTGTTATTAATTGTATTTCAGAATTTTCCATTTGCTTTTTACTTTACCATACAATGGTATAAGGTAAAGTATAGTAATCATGAAAAATTCGAGCTCGGGATATTGACGGATTTATACGTTTTGAGGTATCCTGAATCCGTTTTGACTATTTTCGCAATGATGTCTGTGGGTGGGTGTGTATGCCACTATTTTTGTGGAGTTTGTACAGGTCATACCACCGTTTGACATATCAAAATGAAATTTAGTACATACATATGTGCATTTAGTATATGGAGATGAAGAGCTGTATAGTTTTTGGGCATAATCGCAAGGGAGGTAAAGAGTTGTATAAGTTTTGGGCATAATCGGGAAGAGGAAACGGGTAGTTTACTTACTCCCAAATTTTGTGAACGCTCTACAGGTCATACCGTATGACATATCAAAATGAAATTCAGTATGTGCCTTTGGTTTATTGAGATAAAGAGCTGTATAAATTTTGGCCATAATCGGGAAGGGTCAAGGGGTAGTTTACCTAACACCGAAAATAATTAATTTTTCGATTCGAATATACTTTGATCTTCTATTCTTTATGTAATATGTATATCCATAAAAATATCTGTTTCCATTTGGTATGGTAAAGTTGAGTGTAGGCCACTCCAGTTTTATTTTTAAAGCATTTCAAAATTTAAAATTTTGTTTTAAATATTTTCTATTAATAAATTAAAAAAATTGAAAAATAATCGTTGTGTTGTTGTTGATTAAATAATCTTAAGCTGGTCAGGCCTTCCACAGTTTATGTCAATAAAAAACTTTTTTATGACATATTACCCAACGTTTCGTCATTTTTTTTCTTTTTTTTTTTTGTTGACTTTCTCAAGGTCTTCGTCTATTCAAAATTAAAACCTTATATTATTAAAAAATAATCGTATTATGTATTAAGAAAATCCATTGTATTTCAAACTCTTCATTTTAAGAAATAAATTAAACAAATAATAACTTTGAAATACAATGCGGAAATTTCTGAAATATAAATGACAAGTTCTGAAATGTAAGAAAAAAATTGTATTATTTTTTTCGCAAGTCAGCGTTAAAAACTGATTTCGTTACATTAAGTTAAAAATATTTATAAAAATTGTTGTTGTTGTTGTTCTTACATTTCATTTTTAGAGTTTGAATAATTTGGCCAGTGTAAACATTTTTGATTTACTATGTAAATATTATTTTATCGAAAAACAAAAAAAAAACTAAATAAAAAGCTTTGTACTTTTAGTTTACCTAAAATAAATCGATGATATACATATATATATATGTAGTTATAAAGGGTGTTTTTTATAGAGGTATAGAACTTTAAGTTGCAATAAAACAACGATGGATTATTCGATTGACATGAATTTTATTTATCCGAAAGATAATCTTGTGGCATTACATTTTAAATATGATTTCTGGCATATGACCGCCACGGCTGGCGCGGATGTAGTCCAATCTGGACGTCCAATTTTCGATGACTTTTTCCGTTGTCTTCCAAATGGTCAAGCGTTTGTGGCTTATCCGCATAGACCAATGACTTTACATAGCCCCACAGAAAATAGTCTAGCGGTGTTAAATCACAAGATCTTGGAGGCCAATTCACAGGTCCAAAACGTGAAATTAGGCGGTCAACAAACGTGTCTTTCAATAAATCTATTGTGGCACAAGCTGTGTGACATGTTGCGCCGTATTGTTGAAACCACATCATTCAATTCAGGAATGAAAAATTTAGTAATCATGGCTCTATACCGATCACCATTGACTGTAACGTTCTGGCCACCATCGTTTTTGAAAAAGTACGGACCAATGATTCCACCAGCCATTCCATAAAGCGCACCAAACAGTCAGTTTTTCTGGATGTAACGGTGTTTCGACATACACTTGAGGATTACCTTCACTCGAAATGTGGCAGTTTTGTTTGTTGACGTAGCCATTCAACCAGAAGTGCGCTTCATCGCTAAACAAAATTCGCTTATGAAAATCAGGAACAACGATAATCTCGTTTTGGGCCAAAATTGCACTATTTGCATGCGTTGTTCAGGCGTGCGTCTATTCCATTTGTATTTGATTTGTATTTTTACTTTGTGAAATTACAATGTTATTAAAATATTTTAAACACCTTTTACAGTGCTTTACAATAATTTTTAGAACATTAGAATTGTTATAAATTTTGGAATTTTTTCCAGGGATGGGTTCCTTTATATAAAGTAAAAACATAAACCATATCTGAAGCACTATAAAAGTAAGAGTCTTACAATTGGTGTGGAATACTTTCAAACCCAAATCGACCAAATATTGTCAGGACGCCCACGACGCGGCGGACACAGCTAGTCTGTACGTATAATAAAATAGTAACTCATTTCCTGTCTGTCTTTCTTTATTTGCGTTCGCATCACGTAAAAACTACTGTATGTATGTAAAAAAGTTTTTGGAGGAGGTACCTTATTATCCTGATTCCCATATTGGTTACTTTTTTTCAAAAATATTTTATTTCCAAGAGAAAGTGGAGAAAAAGCAGTGAAAGTACGCAAGTATTTTATTAGTGATAAGACCCTTTAAATAAAGTAAATACATAAACCACAACTGAAGCGCTAACCAATATGCATACGGCATATTTTAGCAGGGATGAGAACCTTTGTATAAAGTAAATGCATAAATCATAACTAAAGCACTCAAAAAGTAAAGGTCTTTGGTATGGATTGCTTTCAAAGCAAAATCGAACAAAATATTGCAAGAACGCTGACGAAGTGGCGGACACAGCCAGTAAAAGCTATATTCAAAAAGTACATACATAGTAAGGAAATAATTAAAAAAAAAAAAATGTTTTAAAATCAAGAAGGTTTTTGTAAATATTCTCTCTTATGTATTTAAATATTACTAACAAATAAATATTGCTTTAATTGCACAGTGCAACGAATCAAAACCTTTTGATGACCTTAGTATCTTGATCTGCAAAAATATCTCATTTTCAAGAGTCAGCACCAGTTGAAAGGTTATATTTGTTCGCTAGTATTATTTTAACACTAAGGCGCCAAATTTATTTATTCAAATAGGATTGTTATTATTTTTTATAATTTATAGTAACACAGTGCAACACGGAAAAAATAACCATATACGGACACCACTACGTGATAAAAGATCAAAAAAAAGACCCCTGTCTCCCAGTTTTGCCCAAAGTCCTCCAGGTTTTTTTTTATGGGCCCTCAAAGATGTGGGCTACCTAAGCGCTACCTAAACGGTGTTAAGAATCATTCCTAGGAAGTTTATATGTTCTAGAAAGTTGTTTATTGAGATCTTGGGTTCATTTTTGTAGTTGATTGTTTCCTTGAATTTTGAACGGTTTGCTACCTATGGACCTGAACAGGGGAAAAAAGGTAAAAAAAATTGAATTTTTTAAAGTTTTTTTGCGATTTTGACCTTGAAGATGAAGTTTTTTTTTATTTTATATGTTAACAATTTTTGTTCTTCATGACAAGAGCAACAACTTTGCCTCAGAGAGTATATCAAAATTCCCAACGGTTTGCAAAATATGAGCTTGAGTAAATGATCATTTTTTTGCAAATATGACATCGAGGCCCCACATCTTTGAGGGCCCATAAAAAAACCTGGATGACTTTGGGCAAAACTAGGAGACAGGGGTCTTTTTTTTTTTGGTCTTTTATGACGTAGTGGTGTCCGTATATGGTTATTTTGCCATGACTTAAAAAATTACACAGTGTGTAATTGAACAATTTTGTAATTAAATATTTTTTGACAATAATTACAAAAAAAGTATTCATTACTTAAAATTTTCAATTACATGTAATTGTAATTGAATTTTTTCAATTACAATTACATGTAATTAGTAATTTAAAATTTCCAATTACTAATTACATGTAATTGAAATTTTACAATTACAATTACTTGTAATTTGTAATTGATTTTAGTCCCTATTTCAATTACAATTACTTGTAATTAGTAATTGCATGTGTAATTAATTACAAAATGTAATTGATATCCCCGAAGTCTGATATGAAGGTACCCATAAAAAATTCTAAAAATTATTGTAAAAGTCTGTAAAAGGTGTTTAACATTATAATTCCACAGAGTAAAAATACAAATACAAATCAAATACGAATTATATTCAATTGGCTATTTGGCAGTAAGAAATTGTCATTTATTTAACTATTGCGTAACCGTTTTTAAAATATCCCGCTTTCAAAAATAAAAGATGCCTTAAAGTATGCAGTACCTTTAAATCGGTAAAAAAAATTCGGCATACTTTTAATGCTTTTTCTCTTTATTATCTCTTGGAAATAAGGTATTTTTGCGAAAAATAAATGTATCCTACATTGGAATCAGGATGCTAAAATTTTTATAAAATCCATCCAGATACGCTTTTTCTTTATATGTATAAAAGTACCCAGTCTTGGATAACATTTCAGTATCATTAAACCGAAAATAGCGTACTTTCACTGCTTTTTCGTCACTTTCTCTTGGAAGTAAGATAGACAAAAGTTTCCTATGTTGGAATCAGGATGCTAAGGTACCACCTCACAAAATTTTGTTAAAATCCATCCAGTAGTTTTTACGTGATGCGAACGCAAAAGAAAAGCAGACAGGATTTTTCATTTTATTTGAAGTGCGATAGTGTGAAAACGAAATGTTATGTTACGTTAGATTTTTTAACAAACACAGAAAATTCTCATTTAATTTCCTTGTTACAAAATCCAATGCAAATCTTTATACTTAGTATTTAAGTGTGGAACGGACTTTAGTAATATCTGCTAACGAGAAGCTTGCACTGAAGTAGCAATAATCAATAATAATTGTAATAAGAAAATGGACTTATTCCACTTTCAAAATAAATATTTATGCGATAGTTTTGTACAGCACAACTGTTTTTGTTTATTTTATGTCAAAATAGAACTCTACTGAAATTGTGATTATAATTATAGAGAGAAGGTCTATAGTCTACAGCTCATTAAAATGGCCGTTAACTTAGTTTTTCTTAAGTATACTTATACCACTTTCAAAAAAAAAAACAGTTCATATATTTCGAAAAACATTTTAAATTAAATATTCTTATGCTTACAACTATTTTCTATTGCTACAATCATAAGTATTTTCTAATTAAACCAATTTTATTTATTTACTTTAATAAACATTTTATTGTCAACATAAATATTAATGTAAGTGATTTTCTTATCGTAAATTTTGTTAACTATTTCATACTCACTTAAATATGCATATGTACATACATACATATGTACTTTAAGGGTTTTTGATCACATTACAAAATAAATCCCAAATAATTTATTCCCAATAATTAAAGAAACTTCCAATAAATTAAATTAACAACCTAAGTGCCTGTCCCATGATGTCACAAAAACTTTTAATTTGTTTTTGTAATTGTGTGAAAGAACGAATTCTTAAGACAAAGTGAGACAGGCAGTAATAAAAGTGATCTTTTTGTAATGCAGACGAAAAATGCACCTAAAAAAAAATTTTCTCAAAAGAAACTTTTAAGTGTCTGGGTTTTTTTTAAACAGTGTAAAAGATAATTCATTCCTTCTGATCTCCTTACTACCTATATTTATACCACCTACATCCTGCCAAAAATGGAATATGTATAACATTTGGAGCTATTCGCTCATAGGTGACAGCAGTGTATGCAATCCTACGAAATGTGGGTTGTGTTTAGTTACTATTTTGGAATAATGAGATTAAAGAACTCGTTTCCAATATCCGCACATGTTTGCATACAAAACACTTTTCATTAAGACATCATCCATATGTGGTTGATTGACCAGTGCAACGCACTATGCATCACAGAGGGACTTCGATTTTTAACCGTACAGTTCGTAAGTGGAATCATCTTCCTGCAAAGGTATTTTCTATCACTTACCATGTGGAAAATTTAAAATCAAATGTCCACAAAAACT
The DNA here is from genome assembly GCA_949628195.1 of Phasia obesa. Lineage (NCBI taxonomy): Eukaryota > Metazoa > Arthropoda > Insecta > Diptera > Tachinidae > Phasia > Phasia obesa. Next base: position 75,047,066 of record OX451215.1, read on the forward strand.
ACTCCCTCTCTCATTATGCAGATTTACCTCAGAGCCTGGCGTGTGTGGTTGTGGTTGTTGCGCATATCGACACAACAGGTAGCAATTCTAAAACATAGCTGGCAGGTCCATTTTCATACCCCTTGTTCAAGAGTTTAGAGTACAACAGCCCACCGGACTAAATCGACCTTCCTGCTTATTTTTTATGCATTTTTAGGTTTTTTAAGAATAAAAAAACTGAAACGTTATATTTTTGACTACTTTCGTTCAACTCCTAGCAAGACACTTCATTAATACTCTATACCACTAAAGTCTACAAACGATATATTTTTGTATTATTTTGTTAAAAAAATTAAACGAATTGTATTGTTTATATCTTTTTTATTAAGATTATGCGTTAGAAAATTAAAAAAAAATAAAAAGATTAATTCATTCTTTAATATTACACTTTTGACAAATAAAAATTAAATTTTCATTATTTTTGTATCACAACAAAAGTCTACAAACGGTTGTAAAAAGTAATTCCTCCTTAACGATTTAATAGCTGGTTGGTCCTCCTTTGCACTGAATCACCTCCTTTAGTCTCTGGCATGGAGCAAGTTAAAATCTGGTGATACCTTTCCCCATTCTTGCTTTAAAATTGTCTTCAGTTGAGCGACAGATGAAGGATTAGCTTTTTGAACCTGTTGCTTCAAATAAGCCCATAAATGTTCAATAACATTCAGGTCCGGAGATTGAGGAAGATGCTCTAACTTCGAGTTAATGTTATATAATAGCCATTCATTGACTATCAATGAAGAATGCTTGGGATCATTGTCATGCATGAAGGTGTAGCCGCCATCTAGGTGCAGTATTTCGATGCTAGGAACAAACTCCTCTTTGAGAATATTTAAATACATGTGCGCATTCATTGTTCCTTCGATAAACTTCAGTTTTCCAACACCACTTGCGGACATACACTCCCACACCATGACTGATCCGCCTCCATGTTTAACGGTTGCTCGTAAGTTCTTTGGTGCTCCAAACATTACATATACCGTCACTTCCAAAAACGTTAAATTTGCATTCATCTGTGAAGATAAAGCGTTCCCAGAACGTTGGGTCGGTAACATGTATATTTTCGTACTTCTTTGCATACTCCAACCTTTTCTTCATATTAACCTGCCTTACAAATGGCTTTTTCCTTGCAACGTGCGACTTCAAATTGTTTTTATTTAGGCAGCGGCGGATAGTTTCCGGATAAACCTTGATTCCATTATATTTTAGCACTTCATTTGCCAGCTTAACTGCACCCATTCTTGGATTTTCGCTGATATTTCGTATTATTACTCTCTCGATACGCTTATCCAGCTTCCTTGGACGGCCCGAACGTGGAGCACTGGCATATGTACCAGTAGCATTATAGTTATTAATTATTGTGTGCACTGTGTATTTGGACAAATTCAGCACTCTTCCAATTTCTGATAAGGAATTTCCTTCATTCCTTAGCTTAACTACAACTTTTCGAATATCTTCACTAGTCTCACACATTTTTTAATAATTTACTGAAATATTTTATTAAAGATGTTTTATATTGCGCTTAAAGTTAGCTTCTAAATATAAGAGCATAATATTGTTTGAAATAATGCATCCTATTATAACGGTAAACTTCAAAAACAAAGTCGTGTGTAGACTTTTGTGGAATTCAAAAAACAACAAATAAGGCTTCTCATTAAACAACTACAACAATATTACTTTTTAATTTTTTTTGTGAGAGATTTGTTATTGTTATTTCATTCTGATCTCATGTTCCAAATTTCAGAGAAATCCAACAGCAATTACCTAAAATAATGTAAAGTTTGTAATCGTTTGTAGACTTTAGTGGTATAGTATATAGTATAGTATGTTTATTATACAATCCGAAAAAAATATGTACATATATACATATGTATGTACATACATCATAGATATGTACATATATAATTTCCCGGTATTCTTCCTAGCACGTTTCGAGAAATTCTAATAGGAAGTTGCTGTGGAATAAGTTTAGGTTTTCAAACTGTTTTATAAAATTTTATTGGTAAATGAAAGATATGAAATTCTACCTCAAAAAGATTTTTGTGTTCTACTATTTAAGTTTTTGAAGTGTTTAGATAATAACACTGATAACCATAAAGTGCATAGAGACCAAACTCTCCATCAGTCAGTTATGATATTATCACTCACTCCACACATGGGGAGAATCATAGATAAATGATGAAATTAAAATAAAAGGCAAAATGACACCGACATCAAAAATAATAATAATAAATCATAATGTCAAATGTCATAAAGTTCATAAACGTTACCCCCCGTCTCCATTAGTCATTAATATGTCTTAACAAAAGTCAAACTTCATATTAAAAAAACATTATTATTAATAATGGTTTTTTTATATGAAGTTTGACTTTTGTTAAGACATGTTGATAGCAAATGAAGACGGGGGTTTATGACACATAAAAATATCAAAATTGTTACCAATGCAGTGTCAACGTAGATTTAGCTTACTAGGTAGTGGCGTTTTTCCAACAAATACAACAATACAATAACAACATGGCATTTTATTGTTACTTTCAAGGCGAATTCATACCAGGTCTGAGCAGTAGAGCAACAACTACAAAAAAAAAGAGAGCAAAAAACAATCAATCCACCTGGTATGAATTCGCCTTGGTTCCTTTGTAGTTCGAAATGTCAGAAAACATAGAGGAAAATTGAGAGGCTTTTATTTCTTTTATGGCTTTCTCACTTCTGCACCTTAACATTTCTAAACACATACAACTACTAAATCAGCTGGGCGGACGACAGTACCAGTACCGAGTAAGATAAATCTACCTTGTGCAGTGTCTTTAGCTTAGTACTCTGTTCAGTTTTTATGCGGACTGCTGTCAAACTACATACATAAAAAATTTGTATGAAAAAGTCACGAAAAAATTTGCAGAAGAAGTACTCTGTTATTATTGTGGAAAAACATGAAATTTTTCTGGCAACATTTTATCAAAGCTGTGAAATAAAGCAAATGGGCATTATTTCATGTGGAATTTTTTGTAAAATTTTTTGTAGAAAAGTTTCTAAAACAATGTGGTATATTTACACGCACTAAAATCGCAAAATTCTTTCAAATCGCGAGACATTTTAAATGTCAAATTTTCCCTGTGAAATAATAAATGTTGCTCAACATTTTTCACAAACTCGAACAGAATACTAGGCTATAGACACCCCATAATAATAATAAATGTTGCTCAACATTTTTCACAAATTCGAACAGAGTACTAGGCTTAAAGCCTAGCAACGACAACAAATACAACACCAAATAATTCTTGCAAAAAAAAACGACTTCAAAACAGATAGAAGGGCACCTATTCTAAACTAAAAATGTAAGAAGTAATCTGTAAGAATTAGATTTAAACCAATTAAAAAAGATGTGCCAGGGGGAAAAAAGTAAAGACTATGTGAATTTCAATCCTCTCCCTATTACTGTTCAAAAGTTAATCTTTTTTCACCAGCATCCGTCTTTTATGGGGACACGATACAAGCTTCTGTCTATAACGGTTTCAAAGATAGGGTCACATAGATCAAATAACATACCTATTGGGGCACCCTTTAATTTACAATTTTAAATTAATGACCTGTTGTTATAGAGTACTTGGCCATAAAAATTCTTTATAAATTTCAACCGTCTATAACGGTTCAAAAGTTTGGCCATATATAACAAATTACATGAACTATTGGGACACCCTTTACATTATAATTCCAAATATTTATACTTGCTATTATTCCAGAGAAAGTAGTGGTCATTCTGCCTAATTTTCAAGTGTTTGTGTTTAATGGTTCAAAAGATAGGGCCATATAAATCAAATTACATAATTTATGGGGACACCCTTTAATTTCTAAATTCAAATTGTATATTTGCTATAGTGAACTTTGCAATTCAGGTTCCTTGTAAATTTCTGTCTATAACAGTTTAAAAGTTTGGCCACATACATAGAATTACATTTACTATTGGGATACCCTTTTATTTCCAAATTCAAATTTTATACTTTTTGTTATAGCTGACTTAGCAATACAGGTTCTTTGTAATTTTCAGCGGTCTGTGTACAACTGTTCAAAAGTATGGCCATATACATCAAATTAAATGAACTATTGGAGCACCCTTTAATTTAAAATTTTGAATATTTATATTCATAGTATTTATAGTCATAGTAATCGACATTCTGTAAAATTTTTAAGGTTTTGTCTTTAACGGTTCAAAAGATAGGCCCAAATATGTCAAATTACGTCACCTATGGGGACAACCTTTAAATTTTAAATTTATTTTTTTATTAATTTCTGCTGTTGAGAGCTATAGCGATACGCATTTTATTCAATTTTAATTTATATACATAAAAAAGCAACATTCATACGAATTGATAACCTTCTTATATTTTGAAGTCGGTTAAAAACACTCACAAGCATTTTGTTGTCGGTTAAATGTACGGCAGACGCCAAAAGCACTAATTAAAATATTACATTCAACATCTAATAGCCCATTCAGGCTGCCACGAAATTAAGTAATTTCGAGCTGAAATTACGAACGAAATCTAAAGTGTTCATACTGGGCTTTTTGACATTTGAGTTAATTTCGCAAACAGCTGATCACGCTTAGTTGCATTTATATAATTTAATTATTTGCAAAAAGCTTTCGCACAACACTTTCCCATTGATTTAAAATATACACGAATATTAAAAACAACACTACAACAAAATTAATGTACAATTATGTACATTTCCATTATTTCATTTGGCTTTTAAATTTTGTTCAAACAAAACGGACATTCTAGGTTGTAAATATGGTCATGGTTGCAAAAAAAAGTAGCTTTTTCTACAAAACCAGCTTTGTCTATGGTAATTTCAAGTTAATTTGGACGAAATTAAGTAGAATGAGTTAATTTGGGCAATGGTAAAATGTATGCGAAATTACGTAATTTCAACTTGATTTCGGCCGAAATCACAAAATGACTTAATTTCGTGGCAGCCTGAACGGGCTATAAAAACACTTCTTCCTTACCTTTTCTGGTAGTATTTTGTAATTTTAATCTTGAAATATTTTTATATTTATAATTACAATTTTAATTCTTTTTTTTTAAGTTTTAAAAAAATAAACGAAAATTTTACATCTGTCATGCACAAAAAAATTAGTAAAAAATAGTTAACTTCTCCGTGCTGCCACCGAGTAAAATGAATTCGCCTTGGTCTAACCTTGCATCTGGCATATTCTATTTAAAATGCATATTAATTCTAAAATGCACAAATTATATTTAATTAAAATTATATTTAATTTAAACATAGTTTTGTTATAAAAACTTGTTGAAATGTAACATACATATATGCATGTATGTATTTAGTTTTTGCTACAATTATAATTAATGCACTGGCACGGATGTTTTCTACATTTCAAGTTTTAATTTAAACAAAAATGCTTTTGATTTCAATTTTTTTTAATACTTAATTGTAAGCATATAAATAAATAAATCTGTGTATATACAATGTACATAAGTATATATGTATGTATGTATGTATGTATGTATGTATGTATGTATGTATGTATGTATGTATGTATGTATGTATGTATGTATGTATGTATGTATGTATGTATGTATGTATGTAATGGGTGTTTTTTATAGAGCTATACAACTTTAAGTTGAAATAAAACAACGATGGATTATTCGATTGACATGAATTTTATGTATCCGAAAGATAATCTTGTGGCATTACATTTTAAATGTGATTTCCGGCGTATGACCGCCAGGGCTGGCGCGGATGTAGTCCAATATGGCCGTATATCGGCAATAACACGGCGAATGTTGTCTTCCAAATGGTCAAGCATTTGTGGGTCATCCGCATAGACCAATGACTTTACATAGCCCCACAGAAAGTAGTCTAGCGGTGTTAAATCACAAGATCTTGGAGGCCAATTCACAGGTCCAAAACGTGAAATTATACGGTCACCAAACGTGTCTTTTAATAAATCTATTGTGGCACGAGCTGTGTGACATGCTGCGCCGTCTTGTTGAAACCACATCTCCTGGACATCAGGTTATTCAATTCAGGAATGAAAAAGTTAGTAATCATGGCTCTATATCGATCACCATTGACTGTAACGTTCTGGCCACCATCGTTTTTGAAAAAGTACGGACCAATGATTCCACCAGCTATTCCATAAAGCGCACCAAAAAGTCAGTTTTTCTGGATGTAACGGTGTTTCGACATACACTTGAGGATTACCTTCACTCCAAATGTGGCAGTTTTGTTTGTTGACGTAGGCATTCAACTAGAAGTGCGCTTCATCGCTAAACAAAATTCGCTTATGAAAATCGGGAACAACGGTAATCTCGTTTTGGGCCCATTCGACGATTCTACGTCTTACTGTTCAGGTGTGAGTCTATTCATGATGAATTGCCAAACCAAACTGAGAATAAATCACTTGACTGCTGTTAAATCGGTCGCCATCTTGAAAAGTAATGCCAACTTAAAGTTCTATACCTCTGTAAAAAACACCCTTTACATATATCCATACATGTGTATATCAAAATATTTAAAATTATTTTTTTGCTGGATAGTAACCGTTGAAGAAGGGGGAGTTATGTCTTCACTTCTACGGAACTTTGTCCTATATAAAAGCTTCTTCGGCAATGGGCCAACTATTCGCTTGTGCGAAAATAAATAGTCTTGGAATAAATCCTGAAAAGACCAAACTTGTTCGCTTCACCAGAAGATATAAAATTCTAGACTTCAGGCTACGAAAAATGGGCAGAATTGCTCTGGAATTATGGAGAATGGCCAAATACCTCGGCGTAATCCTGGATTCAAAGCTCTCGTGGAAATGTAATGGTAAGAAAAGAATCAGATGTGTGCATTCTATGCGTGCAAAAGCACTTGTCTGGTGAAAAATGGTGGACAATGAAGTACACCTATCTCTCCTAAAATAAGATTCAAAGATTAGCGAGTGTCACAATCACTGGCGCAATGAGGTTAATTTCTCAGGCCAGTTTGAGGACAACACTGTATTTGACCCCCCTCGATGTCTACATCAAAAACGTATCTGCCAGGTTGGCTCGAAGATTCAGGGAGTCGAATTAAGGCATAGTCGTGTTATATATGGCACCATTCTACGTCAGGTAGGTGGAAATATAGAGGAACACTCTGATAATTTGACCCATGTTATGGACTTCGACAAATATTTTGTTTGTCAAAATACCGAACAGGGATGAGTGGAAGGAGAACTCGGTAATTCGAGACACTGCGGTTTCGATCTTTACGGGTGGTTCCAAGGCAGACACGGAAACTGGATCCGGGATTTTCTCTGAGGATCGCGATATTTCGGGCTAACTAAGGCTTAACGATACCTGCACATTGTGTGAGGCTGAAATATATTCTATATTGGTAGCGGAAGGAAGAAATGGGGAATTTACAACGGAAACGACGGCAGTTGATATTTTTGTGGAAAGTCTAGCCGTCATTAAGACTCTTGATTCAAAAGTATTTAATTTAAGATGCGTATTGACGTGCATTCAATCTCTGGTCCTACGACACCGTATAAGGATAGCTTGGGTTCCAGAACATAAGAGCATTCGTGAAAACGATTTGGCCGATCAATGTGCGAGGAACGGTTCAAGCCTGGACGTGGAGACATTAATACCCCTCTGGCCTAATTTTTAAACACGCTACGGAAAACGGCTCGCTTGTGATATACAATAACCACTTGCAGATTGTCTAAAATTACAGACTCAACTCAGACTCTACCAGGCACAGTCTGCAAGTATAGTCTTTGATTTCTCCGCTTAATGATACTTAAATTTGCTATGACCTGTCACTAACGCAGTTCATTAGCTTAAGATACCCCGATTACATCCAATAGTCTTTCTGACCTTCCTGCCAATGTTGTAGTAAAGCACACCAGAGTCTGTTGCGAATATAACCCACAACCTCAGACCGACGGACTAGTACACCACTACCTAGTAGCTTATCATAGCACCCGTCGAGCAATGTTGACATTATAACGACTGCTTTTTGTGTAAAGCTTGAGCAAGAATATATACGTACCTTAAAAGGCAATCTATTAATTGATTAGTTAAAAATACTTTTAGTCGAAATATAGAACTGACTATTAATTTCGATTCAGAAGAATAATATGACATACTCTTGAATAAACTTAATGTAGTAAAAAATGTTTTGAGGAAAGAAAATATTGTTCTAGGCTTTTCATCAGTATTTTTTAAACACTTGGTAAAATATGGATAGCATCCACAAACTACTACGAGTATAAGTAATTAGAAGGCTATTAAATCGATCAAAAGATTATACTAATAAGAACTGACCACTTGCTCATGAGGTTATGAGCACGTCCACTAGATGAACTTGCTCATGCCACTGTTCAGCGATGCATTACATACTTATGTACGTATAAGGGCCACTTTGAAATAAAATTAACACAAATGAAGCTAAAAGTACAATGAAGCTAAAAGTAGTGCATGCAACACTGTTCTAAAAATAATTATGACAAGGAAATATATTGTTTGCAAAAGTGAAACTTTCTTCTTTTATTTCACCACCTATCTTATCTCTTCTCAATCCCTACACAATTAATTAGTAACCACAATTGCCTGAGTGTTACTTCTCTTTACAAAAAAAGAAGCAACTCTACTCTTAGTTTAGACTGAAACTTCTACTCTATAATTCGATCCTAAAAGGGTGTGGAACCAACAACGTCATTTTGATACGTTTTTTTTTTTTTTTTGAGACGGACAGAATTTGGTGAGATTTTTTTTTGTGATTGAATCGTACAATCGTGTAGGAGAGTTAATCCTGGTCTTTAGTACGTTATCTTTCATTTGTAAATAAATACAGAGCTGCCAAACTCATACAATGGAAATAGCATTTCCAATTAATAATTTTAACATTTAAAATGGACAAACAATTTTACCAAAAACGCAGTAAAACAGCAACAAACCAACCAAACTACCAAATCGCTCAAAAATAAAAGTAAATCAGTCAAGTGCGAGTTAGACGCGCACGCATAGGGTTCCGTACTATGTTCAGTACAACTAAAAAATTGTTAATTTTTTATGTCTTATGGGGCACCCTTTAATTTTAAAGTTAAAGTTATATTCGTGGCAATTGCATTATTATTGAAAACACGTCCCTAATGGACACCCTTCTATTTTTAGTAATTGTTATAGTGGCCGAAGTAACAGACCTACTTAAAAAATTTCAAGAGTCTATCTATTACGGTTTATAAAATAAGGCTATTTACGTAAACATCATGTCACTGTCGGAACACCCTTTAATTACTACTTGCATATTTTAAGTGCATTCCTCCTACAGTTCAACAAATAACCACATATTCGTGAATAACACCTCTCTATCGCAACAGCCTATAAGTTTTAGTATTTCTTGCTATAGCGGCCACCTTTTGTGAAAACTTCAAGCATATACCTATTATGGCTCAAAACATAGCTCTTATACATGCAAATCACACAACTATTGGAACACCATTTAATTTTTAGGTTTATTTTTTTAGACTTGTTTATATAGCGAACTAAGTTTTAATTACTGTTTGTAAATTTCAAGTGTATCCCTCCTACAGTTCAAGAAATACACACATATTCGTGAATAACACCTCTCTATCGGAACACCCTATAAGTTTTAGTATTTTTTGTTATAGCGGTAACAGTTATACATCTTCTGTGAAAAATTCAAGACTCTACCTATTATGGTTCAAAACTTAGGCCTTATACATGTAAATCATGCCACTATCGGAACACCCTTAAATTTTTAACTTAATTTTTTTAGACTTGTTTTTATAGTGAACTAAGTTTTAATTACTACTTGCATATTTTAAGTGTATTCCTCCTTCTGTTCAAGAAATAATCACATATTCGTGAATAACACCTCTCTATCGGAACACCCTATAATTTTTAGTATTTTCTACTATAGCGGCCACAGTTATACACCTTCTGTGAAAATTTTAAGCGTCTACCTATTATGATTCAAAACTTAGGCCTTATACATGCAAATCACACAACTATTGGAACACCCTTTAATTTTTAGGTTTATATTTTTATACTTGTTTATTTAGCGAACTAAGTTTTAATTACTGTTTGTCCATTTAAAGTACATATATCCCTCCTACAGTTCAAGAAATAAACACATTTTCGTGAATAACACCTGTCTATTGGAACACCCTATATGTTTAAGTATTTGTTGCTTTAGCGGCAACAGTTATACATCATCTCAAGAGTCTACCTATTACGGGTCCAGAGATAAAAGTCGCTGACAGACGGTCAGACGGACAGACATTGTAGCGAAAACAATAGGGTAACACTTGTTATATTGATGATACCAAAAAATACGTAAAACTGAAGAAATCAGATGTTAGGCGTAATCCTAATACTTGTAAAAAATTTTAACAAATCTGTGGCAAAAGAACAACTGTTTAAGTCGATTTAGGCTCATAGATTTTGTTATCACAAAAAACTGATTTATTTCATATTATTCTTTATTGGAGGAAATAACGACACATTCCTTAACTAAGAAGCTCTGAACACGCTAAACTGCAATGGGATTATTTTTTTTAATCCAAATGTTAAAAGTGCCCTTTGTTGTCACAGAAATACTAAGAAACTTTAAAGAAATTAATTTCAAATATTTTACGCGTTAATATGCAGGCAATAAAGTTTAATAACTGGGATTTTTTCCTATCACAAAACGACTCATGAAATTGCAAAATTGTTGGACATAATTTAGATAATATAACGTCAACCACAATTATTAAATAATAAAATAAAATTCTTAGTAATTACCTTATCGTAAATAAAATTAATTGCAATTTAAGAATGATGTAGGGGTTTGTGTGAAACATTTGTATCATATCTCAAGTCATAAAATGAAAATCAAGTTACAGTAACTTTATAGCTTAGGATTGCCAGATGTATTAAAAAACAAGGGAGGAATTGGAAAAAAGGTGTTTAAAGTGTTAACCACATTTAATGCTCTTTCTACTAAAAAAGGGAAGTAGGAATGTGTACTCATTTTGTATGACAAATACATAATTTTCTATTTTTTGATTTCTTATTTATAAAACACAAAAGTTCATTGAATTGCCTTTATCTACATCATTGCTGCTTGAAATTGAGATGCTTCTATAGACTGATGACTGTGCGAAGGTCTATCAGCCTGGATGTTGACGGTTCGAATCCCAAAAAATGTTAATACTTGAAGGCCTTGTGCCTCCAAAAGAAGGAGTAAAGAGGAATTCTAGAAAGGCCTCATACTTTTTACCACTGGGTATTTTTATATACACATACATGTGTATATTTATAATACATACTTTAATATAATGAAAACTTAAACACCTAAAATTTTTGTTTTGGGATATTTTTGTTAAAATTGAGACTAATTTAGGGGATTTTTTATTTAATTAGTTTGGATTTTATTTTTTGAAAATTAAGCCTGGCACTCTGTTCAGTTTTTCATGCGGAATGCTGTCAAACTACATACATAAAAAATTTGTATGAAAAAGTCATGAAAAAATGTTGCAGAAGTAGTACTCTGTTTTTACTGTGGAAAAACATTGAAATGTTTCTGGCAACATTTTATCAAAGCTGTGAAATAAAGCAAAGAGGCATTATTTCGTGTGGAATTTTTCAAACAACAGCTGATCGCTTGTCTTTTGCTAACATTTCTAAAACAATGTGGTATACTTAAAAACAATAAAATCGTAAATTTTTTTCAAATCGCGAGATAAACACCACATTTTAAATGTCAAATTTTCCTTGTGAAATAATGAATGTTGCTCAACATTTTTCACAAATTCGATCAGAGTACTAGGCTTTACAGAGAAAATGTTTAAACTTTGTATTTATATATATATATATATATATATATATATATATATTTTTGTTTTTTTTTTCAAAGCAATTGGTACATTGATAACCCACTGTCTACATTAGCATTAATTTGTCTTGACAAAAGTCAAACTTCATATGAAAATGGCATTATTTAAAATACTGTTTTTTTTTTAATATTAAGTTTGTGGACAGAGGGTAAGAATAAAACAGCTATGTTGTTATCTCTTTTCTAAAAAAAAGTGCTAAAGCGAAAAATTTCGCGTCAGGGGCAGCCAAAAAGAGATAAAAATAGCTCGAAAAGAGCTAAAAAGGTCTAAGATGGCATCGCTGATCGTGACTTCATTAGGCCCACATGCGGAGATAATTTTAATTTTATTTTCGGGATGGCGCAAGCTTATCTTCTATCATCCTGGTAACGCTTCTTGAAAATTATACAATAATTTATGTACATATAACTTTAAAAAATGTTAAATATATGTATCTTTACTGATTTAATTTAGTTTGGCTTCTCAATCTATTTGTCCCATTTCCCGTAAAAAAAAAAAACAAAATGCTGTAAAACCTTAACCCTAGTCATCGGTCATAAATGTTTTACGTCAACAACGATTATTTTTAACCGACTTCAAAAAAGAAGGAGGTTATCTATTCGTCTGAATGTTGCTTTTTTTTTATGTATGTAACCGCAGAACTCAGCCATTTCTGAACCGATTTTAAAATTTTTTGCTTTATTTGAAAGGTTATGCTTTAAGGTTGGTCCCATTTTAAAAACAGTTCATTATATTAAAAATTAAAGGGTGTCCCCATACAACATACATGTTTTTTACGTGTATTAAGAACCGTAAAGGGCAGCAAATTAAAATTTTAAAAAACTGCGTGCCGCTATAGCTCGCAACAGCAGAAATTAATAAAAAAATAAATTTAAAATTTAAAGGGTGTCCCCAAAGGTGACATAATATGACCTATTTGGGTCTATCTTTTGAACCGTTATAGACTAAACCTTGAAAATTTGACAGAATGTCGACTACTATGACCGTTATAATAAAATGTATAAATACTCAAAATTTTAAATTAAAGGGTGCTCCAATAGTTCATTTAATTTGATGTATATGGCCATACTTTTGAATAGTTGTACACAGACCGCTGAAATTTACAAAGAACCTGTAGTGCTAAGTCAGCTATAACAAAAAGTGTACAATTTTGAATTTGGAACTTAAAGGGTGTCCCAATAGTTAATGTAATTCTATATATGTGGCCAAACTTTTGAACTGTTAGAGACAGACAGCTGAAATTTACAAGGAACCTGTATTGCAAAGTCCACTATAGCAAGTATATATAAATTACGTAATTTGATCTATATTACCCTATCTTTTGAACCACTACTTTCTCTGGTATGATAACAAATATAAATATTTGGAATTATAATGTAAAGGGTGTCCCAATAATTCATGTAATTTGATATATATATGTTTAAACTTTTTAACCGTTGTAGACAGATAGTTGAAATTTACAAAGAATCTTTGTGCCCAAATCCTCTATAACAACAGGTCTTTAATTTAAAATTGTAAATTAAAGGGTGTCCGAATAGGTGATGTTATTTGATCTATGTGACCCTATCTTTAAAACCATTATAGACAGAGGCTTGAATGGTGTCCCCATACAAGACGGATGCTGGTGAAAATAACTTAACTTTTAAACAGTAATAGGGAGAGGCTTGACATTCAATAGTCTTTATTTTTTCCCTCTAATTTTGGCGCATCTTTTATTTGGTTTAAATCTAATTCTTACAGATTACTTCTTACATTTTTAGTTTAGAATTGGTGCCCTTCTATCTGTTTTGAAGTCGGTTTTTTTTTTGCAAGAATTATTTATTTGTAACTTAATACTCGTACATTCAACTACGCACAAATTAATAATTCACTTGAGTCGTTTAAATAACTCCTATTTCAAACAATTCAAAATACAAAAAAACTACCTATACGGTAGATACATATGTATGTACATATGAATGTATGTACCATACATATGTATGTTTACAATACATACATACATATATAGATATTTATATTCAACAGAAATCAATGGAGTAAATTAAAGAGAAATGATACATTTAACAGAAATAAATACGACATAAAAACTTAACTTAATTGAAAACAAATTTTCACTTTAAATTATTTTGTAATTGTTGGTATTTATGATCAATTGATCATATTAGGAAACGCAAGAACTTCTTGGATGTTGATTTGCATTTAGTTTTAATTTCGAATGGCACAGAATTTAATTGAATTGTTCCAAGTACCCTACACATCCCTACACAGTTATGCCTTAAATAAGTGGACTGTAATCTTTGTTTTTTTTTAAAGACCCTATAGGTATAATTAGGTGCATAAGAAAGACATACAAACATACATATGCATATACATACATACAGTAAAAACAATTAAGAGTTGAACGTCTGATAAAATTAACGCAAAAAAAAATTAAAACAGCGAGACCTACTTCCCAATAGGTTTAAACAATTTTCCTATACTGTTAGTAGCTTAGTAGAATGTCTCGGGCGGTATTAATTAGTCTTTAAGATGTGGATAATAATTGATTATTCGTATAGCATTGTTCTTTAATGGTATCGCACAAACCTGTCTAAAGCGGCGAAATCGTATTTTCAAGGCGGCCAATTGACATCGTTCAGGCAACTTATGACATGATTACTGAACTTAGCTTGCAAAGGATTTATTCAAGGCGAATTGAATATACTAGGTAAAACTGATAGCCCAGTTGAGCATCTTCTATGTGTGTTTTATACCCTCTTATGTCAAAATTTGTTTACATTTTCTTTGTGACACATTTTATTAAATTCTGAACTTCTTTTAAAATGGGACCAACCTGAAAGCATAACCTTTCAAATAAAGAAAAAAATTTTTAAATCGGTTCAGAAATGGCTGAGTTCTGCGGTTACATACATAAAAAAGCAACATTCAGGCGAATTGATAACCTCCTTCTTTTTAACCGACTTCAAAAAAGAAGGAGGTTATCAATTCGTCTGAATGTTGCTTTTTTTATGTTTGTGCCCGCAGAACTCAGGCATTTCTGAACCGATTTTAAAAATTTTTTCTTTATTAGAAAGGAAATGCTTACAGATTGGTCCCATTTTAAAAGAAGTTCAGAATTTTGAAAATTAAAGGGTGTCCCCATACAACATACGTGTTATTTACGTGTATTATGAACCGTAATGGGCACCCTTTTAAAATTTTAAAAAACTGCATATCACTATAGCTGCTAATAACAGAAATTAATAAAAAAATAAACTTAAAAATTAAAGGGGGTCAATTTAAATTTTTGAAACATTGTAGACAATCACTTGAAAATTGGACAGAATGTCCAATATTTATAATCAGAAATTAAATATTTATAATTAGAAGTTAAAGGGTGTCCCAATAGTTGATGTAATTTGATGTATATTGCAAAACTTTTGAACCGTAACAGAGAGACGGTTGAAATTTAGAAAAAACCTGTATATCTAAGTCCTTTATAACATCAAGTATATAATTTAAATTTGGAAACTAATGGGTGTCCCCATAATTGATATAATTTAACCTATCTAGCCCTATCTTTTGAACCGTTATAGACAAACACTTGAAAATTAGACAGAATCTCCACTACTATGTCCCGTATGATAACCTTTATAAATATTTAAAATTTTAAAGGGTGTCTTAATAGTTGATGTAAATTGATGCATATGGCCAAACTTTTGAACCGTTTTAGACAGACATTTGAAATTAACAAAGAATCTGTCCTTTAAAATAAGTGTTTAATTTAAAATTGTACATTAAAGGGTGTCCCCTAGGTGATATTGTTTAAGCTATATGGTCATATCTTTGGAACCGTTAATTTTTATTACTGTGCCAGTAATAATAACTGTAAAAAAATAAAGGGTGTCCTCATATCTGACGTAATTTGTCGTTATGGATAGACATTTGAATGTACAGAACGTATATTACTTGTCCGTTAGAGCAACAAGTATAGAAGTATTTGAATTGAGTACTATTTCTTACAGATTACTTCCTTTTAAATTTTTAGTTTAGAATTGATGCACATATATTTGTTTTGTAGTCGGTTTTTTTTTGCAAGAATTATTTGAAGTCAGTTAAAAAAGAAAACAAAGTAAAAAGTAAACTATTGTAATTACTTTAGATCAGTTATGCGAAAAATTTAAGAACTCACAATATTTTTCAAATGCACAGTGCAGTTTTGATGGTAAAAATACACCATTTGAATTTCGAATTACTACCGCTGTTTTAGCTTCCAACGGCTTTTTCCTGTCTTAAATTCAAATAAGGCATATTGATTAGCCTTTTTGATATTGTACTTGCGTGCGCTCATTACAATGCCGTAGTTAACAATTATTTGTGTGTTTGTTTATTTATACCTATTTATTGGCAAAAATTAAAACTATTATCACTAAACTGTTAGTTAAATCGTGTGTAAAATTGTTCATAAAAAATTCAATCACGTTTCATGTTTTAAGACCACGCAACAAGTTGTTTTATAAAACGTGATTGCGGTTAATTATTTAAATAATATTAAACATGTACATACACATAAACATATGCTTACATACATATGTACATAAGTATGTATAAGTAAAAATTATCTTAGTAATTTGTACTTAATACTGTAAGATTGGTGTCAACAAAAAATTAAATAAATAAAAGAAGAGATAGGTATAAATTGTTCCCTTTTAAATACCAATACTCGTAGGTACACTTATAAGTATCTTGGCACATCACTTGCACATTGCCTCGGGTCAGTAACATGAAAATCATTTAGATAAAAAACTAAATACATATGTATGTATGTATGTATGTATGTATGTATGTATGTATGTATGTATGTATGTATGTATGTATGTATAAATGTATGCGAAGAACCAGATATGAGAAATTTACAGCACAGTTGTACTCTTTTTGAAACAATTGGAAAAGTAATAGGTAGCAGCAATCACTCATTTAATATACGTGACGCAAGCTGACGAAAGGAACCTTATCTTGCCAGGGTGAAATTTTCAGTACCTTGTTGCATCAAACAATATCTGGAGATCATTTAGAAAATATTATTTTATTTCCCCGCCATTTCGCACAGAGGGGTATTTTGCCAATCTAACCGGACATTAGGCCAACAATTAAATTTGAGAAATGTAAAACATTTAAGTACGCAACTCGACAGACAATAAATTCTACATCGTATAGGAAATTTTCAAGGCTTTTGTTTTGATTTTTTTTTTCTTCACTTTTTTTTTTTTAAGTGAATGTGGTTTTGAGAGTGAGGGCAATGGCGATCGTAAAAATGATATACAATATCGCTATAAAATTTAAGATCTCTACTTTTAGACTGTAGAAAAAAACTTTTCGCCATTTTTTGCGATTTTTTGCAAATTTTACCTTGTTTCTGTTTTGCTCATCTTGCAGAGGTAGAGATACGAGTAAATAAATAAATTGTTATTAATTAAAATAAAATTTATTGTTTCTATTATTTAAATTAAATTATTGTCTATACATGAAATAAAACTGTGATTTTATGTCTGCCTGTTTGTTTGTGTTCGGATCACGGAAAAACTACTGGATGAATTTCAATAAAATTTTAGTATCATTGTTCACATATAGGATATTTTTTCCATTAAAAAATATTTCATTGCCAAGAGAAAATAGAAAGCAAGCATTGAAAATGTGCAATTTTACCGATACAATAGTACTGCAAACTTGGAAGCAACTTTTATTTTTGTCAACGGGAAATTTGAAAATCTATTTACAGTATTCTACAATAATTTTAGAATTTTATATAAATTTTAGAATTCTATGTATATAAAGCCTATATTTCTGATTCTGTAATTACACAGGGATGGGTACCTTTATATAAGGTAAATACATAAAACATTTTTGGCTCTATACAAGTAAGAGTATTAAAGTGGATTACTTTTAAAGCAAAATAAGGACGCTGATGAAGTGGCGGACACAGCTAGTTACGAATAAATTAATTACTTTCAGATAAATACTACAAAGTAATAAATTACAAAAATGACTTTTATTAATATTCTTTTCTTCGACATTAAAGCTTAAAAATTAATATTTTGGGAAATTAGAAAAAATAAATTTTTTGCCCATAAAAACTTAAAAATACATATTAAATAATTAATGTTTAAATTCCCAAAAAATTGTATATATGTATAACTAAATGTGGAACCGCTTGTGCAAACCTTTGGCAACTCTTGTTATTTTTCGATTCTCTTGCGAGAAAAAAAATTAACTTGTGTATGATTTTCATTCCGCCTTACGTCTGCACAAGGCGAATTCATACCAGGTGGTGTTGATAGCCCAGCTGATTGTTTTTTGCTCTCGTTTTTTTGCTAATGTCTTGTCAAAAAAACATTGTTTCATATCTGCTAATTTAATGTCAAAGTTGTTGTTTTGTTGTAGTTGTTGCTCTACTGCTCACACCTGGTATGAATTCGCCTTGCGTCTGCATCAAGGCATATTTAATAAGGTGATAGCGTAAGGGAGAGGAAATTTCAGCAAAAAATTTTTGGAATTGTTTTTATATGGATTTTGACAGTAACAAGGCATATTTAATAAGGTGATAGCGTAAGGGAGAGAAAATTTCAGCAAAAAATGTTTGGGATTTTTTTTATATGGATTTTGACAGTAATATCTAATTTATTCTCTCTTAAAATACCTGAATAATGTCAAACTACATATAAAAAAAAAAATTGAAAAAATGTCTCTTTAATATTACCTCCGCCTTGTGCAGTCACCTGGTTAAATATGCCTTGGACAGTAATATCTAATTTATTCTATCTTAAAATACCTGATTAATGTCAAACTCCATATAAAAAAATTGAAAAAATTTCTTTTTAATATTAGCTCCGCCTTGTGCAGTCACCTGGTTAAATATGCCTTGGTCTGCATTAAGTGATGGCAAAAAACCATCCAATTGTAGAAGGACAGTGAGGAAAAATAAAAATGTGGTTTGTTTGTTGGTGTTTTGTTGAAGCTTTAATATTCTGTAATATTATTCTATTAACATACATATGTGTAAACTTCTCATTGTGTTTTGTAGAATTTTATTACTTATAGAATATTTTAGGCATCTCTAAAATTAGGAAAAAGGTTTCCTGATGATCTGGTGCCATATTTTTTAATTCTCGTAGCTCAATCTATCGCTAAAATTCTAAAAATGCACCAACAAATTACGAGTATTCTTACAACAACACTCATAATTTGTTTGTGCATTTTTAGAATTTTAGCGATAGATTTAGCTTCGTGAATTACAGAATATGGCATCTGGCCTGAGCAACCAGTGAACGTATAGGAACTAGCTATTTTCCTCCAACAAATAAATTGCATTTTTATTATAAAACGTTATGGGTAATTAGCAAAATATTAAATAATTAATGTTTAAATTCCCAAAAAAATCTATATATATTAAAAATTTAATTTTTATGGTATTAAGGCGTATGTAAACCATTTCTTTTAATAATTACATTTTACTTGCAAATAATAAAACAGCCTTTTATATCTCCATGGTCTTAGTTTAGGTTTTTGAACATTCGCTGATTATAAAAGTTGCATTTGCTTAAGAAAAATATGGGAAAACTTAAAAAGTTGAATTTTCCAGAGGTGGGATTAGTTATTCTAAGGGGAACTATATGTATAGATAATAAATAATTTACATTAGTAACAATAAATTTTATTTAAAATAATAACAATTCATTTTTTTTTAAACAACTTAGAAGCCAAAGACATTTTATGACCGACAAAAAGGTTTCTTACTGGTATCTGTCCATGCAAGATGAGCACAAATAGAAAAAAGGTAAAATTTTGAAAAAATCGCCAAAAATAATATGGCGCAAAAACTCGCAACGTTTTTTTCTACAGTATAAAAGTAGAGATCGTAAATTTTATAGTGATAATAACGTTTTTAGGATCGCGAGGGATCGAATTTGTGATCATAAAAACATATAAGAAAATTTTTCTAGATATTCATATAAATAGCTGTTAATATAACCTTTTACGGAAAAAAATCAATACAAAATCTTTATTCGTTTAGCCACAAAAAATAGATTGCAAACCTCTCATAATCGTATAAAGGCAATAAAAACGCATGTGTAATATGACCTATAAGGCCCTATTTTTTTGATCCGTTATAGACAAACACTTGAAAATTGGAGTGAATGTGTGTTACTGTATTCGTTATAATAACAAGTAATATTTTTTTTTTTCAAAACTACCTCTGCGAAGCTTT
The DNA here is from genome assembly GCA_949628195.1 of Phasia obesa. Lineage (NCBI taxonomy): Eukaryota > Metazoa > Arthropoda > Insecta > Diptera > Tachinidae > Phasia > Phasia obesa. The sequence goes on from OX451215.1 coordinate 75,067,240, forward strand.
TGCTTGTCTGCAGACACTGTTGCAAATTTGGAGATTTTGCAGCTAAATCTCGCGTTTTTGCAATGCCAATCTTGTGGAAAATGGGATCTTAGCGGTTAGCGGGATATCTAGCGAATTTTAAATTGATTTTAACCTTTAACTATGGAGGTTGTGGTAAATTTTACCCTTTCTTTTAATTTTCTTAAAAAACTCTCTTCTATGTGGCTCTAGCACTGTAATTCTTTAAGTATTTTCTTGTATCATGATCATTGCTATTCCTTTGTATTTTGGCTGTTGTAGCGATAGCGTGCGCGGAGCAAATCCGATGCTGGGGTAAAAATTACCACTTGTCCATACTTATGTAAGTTTTTCTTTGAAAATATTTTACCACCACGTCATCGATAACGTAAGTATTCAGTATAAACAAAATTACCACACCTCCAACTTAAAGTTAGATTTATGCAGAATTATTTTTACTTTTCACTTGTCCATTTTATCGTTGACAACAAATTTATTTAGTAGTAATTTTTAGTTTGATCAATATTTTGTACTTAAATACAAATATTTTTGCAGAGAAATGTCAAATTTGAAAAAAGCTTAGCGATTTAGGTATAGCTCAGTTTTTTGAAGATGATGGCGAATTTAGTGAAGTCGATGACGAAATTATCGGTTCAGACTTCGTCCCCCACCCCCGATGGAATCAGTTCCTTTTACTGGCACATTATGCTACATATGTCCCAGCAGACTAAAGTGAAAAAAAAATACACTACCGTCTCTATTGTAGTACAATGTGCATAGTAAGCAAACGTATATACATACACTGCACAGAATCAAAATCAGACAAATAAAAAACCACCGAAAGGGCAACCTGCATTTTCTTTGTAAGATTATTTTTTTCTATGATCTGTTTTTTCTTTTCTATTATAGTACACATTTGGCTGTGAAAAAATGCCATTTAACATTTGTTATGTTTTTAATTTTACATTTTTTTATGAGTTTTCGATGTTAAGTTTTTGTTATAATAAAAAATAGGCTTGTGAAATAAAATGCCAGTTTCGATAAACTAAAAAAAAAATTTTTGCAATTTTTTATTTTTTTTATATTGTAAACATTACCACTTCTTTTTAAAAACACATAATTAATAAAATATTTTTTTTATTAAAAAATTTTAAAAATGTTAAAAGGGGTAAAATTTACCACTACGTCAGAAGGTATGTCCCAAAATTTCACCTCCAGAGTTAAAGGTTAAGAGATACAATTTTTGTCAAACATCCAATGCATTTGAACAAAATAAACACTTGCTAGGGGGAGCAATAACTTTTTTTATACAGAGTGAAAGTTAAAAATTATTTTCGTGACATTGTGGTTCTTACATCTTTCATGCGAGAACCACGACTTCTCAGCAATAGCAGGTTTAATGCCGTTTTTTACAGTTAAAAAAGATATATGTAAGTGCTAAATAACTAGCTCTGGGTTAAAAATTTATTCACAATAAATCGATTGCTACGGTGAAATTTACAAATTTTATCGAATACCGTAAGTAACAGCACAAAAATAATCGTATTTTTTCAAAAATATATGGGACGAATTACTCCACCAGGATGAGATGTAAACAAAACAACATCTTTATCTGCATGTGCTCCGGTAGGCAAGTAAGAGTTCTTGTCTTTTACTTGGCGGATTGCATTTGTGTCACCTCAGCCAGTGTTGGGATCTAACAATCTTTAAATTGTAACGCCCCAGTGATAAAATTGTACCAAATCAGAATCATTTGTACTAAAATTTGGCATTAAGTTAAAAAAAAGCAAATAAAACAAGCATACAGTAGCTCAACATTAAACTACGACACATTAAAACTTTTATAATGTGTTTGTGTTGATAATTTACTAACAAAATATTTTGCCAAATACTTATTCAAAAGCAAAAGGCTTGCGATATTAGAAGCTGGTTACTAATCTACATTTCCAACAAGCGCTTAAAACTCCACCAAAGCCATCGGATCTAAATCCAAAATCTATAAAATATGTCTGAAGTTATTTGCTAGAATAATTAAAGAGTCTATTTATATGACTAAAAAGGCCTTAAGATTTCTCACTAGAAAGAATGGAAAAATATATCAGCTGAATACTGCCGGAAACTGATTGAGGCGATGCAGAAATGTTCAAACGCTATAGTTCAGCAAATAGGCCTTTCAACTTATACATAACTTCTACATAAAAGGGTTGTCAAAGTAAATAATAAAAATCCAGAATATAAATCAAAAATGTTGCAATTTAGTTAGATCTAGACAAGGTTAAAGAACTATGAAATGAGAAATGTTTATTATTGTAAGAAAAAGTAGAAAAAAATATTGTTTAAATAAAAAAAATGTATTTAAAAAATTGTACCAAAAAATCAGGAAGTGTACTAGTGTACCACTGATGCGTCGATTGTACCAAATTTGGTACAATTATACCACAAATCCCAACACTATTAGTTACTACTCGTGTACAATTAAGTTACAGTTTTCAATTTAATTGCAGGTTCATAAAAACTTTGTGATTATTTTGACATTCCAAGTTCCGTTTGCTTACATAACCATTTAGAATGGGCTTTATTAATAAAAGTTGAAAATAGAACTGCACTAAAAATGATCTAAATTTTCGAAAAATTTTACAAGTGTTGTTTGAGAAAGGTTTAATTGCCAGAAACGAATAAATCGTTACTATAGGTCTGTTCCAGGAACATAAAAAAATAGTCCGGACTATTGACAGTAAAAACAAAATTACTCTCTGAATGTGAGAAAGTTATCCAAAGTTGCTGGAACGCAAAAAACCAAAATTGAACATCTTAAAATACTAATGCCGCTTACTTTCTCAAATTAATTTTACTTTAGTGATTTTAGACGCTTAAATTCATAATATTTTAAAAGCAAACCATTTGCATTATTGACAACAGCTGTAAAAAGTGAATGAAAATAAACTGAAAAAAGTAAAAGCCAGGTATTATTTATAATTTTTTGCAAAATGGAAAGCCAAGTAACTGTTGAACGTTCTCCTGAAACCTCATTTAAAAATATTCCATTTTGCTTTTCTTCCCTTATTTAAAATTTTTTTTTGAATTTTAAATGTAGACAAAAACAGCTGATAATTTAAGTTTAGTCCGAATTTACCCAAAGAAAAAGTTCGTACAACTTTGTACAGGAAATAAAAAATTTTACTCTCTCATTTTCTCTCAAAATTGCACAAAAATTGTTCTCTGGAACGCGTTTGGACTAATTCGGACTGTTTTGTTATGCACCTGGAACAGACCTTATATGAGATAAAAATTACTTTCAAGTTTGCCTAGAATGCGATAACTTGAAAGTTGTCGAGTAATTATACCCTTCACCACAGGTGGAAAGGGTATATATAAGTTTGTCATTCCGTGTGTAATTTCTACAATATTCATTTCCGACCCCATAAAGTATATATATTCTGGATCCTTATACATAGAGAAGTTGATTAAGCGATGTCCGTCTGTCCGTGTTAGTGTTGTAATGTCATTTGCCAAGGCACCAGAAGAGATACAAAAAATTTAAGCACACCAATCTGTCAGGCATAGTTTTGAAAATTTTGGTATTGCAATTCAGCAACATCGGATCCTTGCTTTGGAGGCTGCGGGCCAAAAACCACGCCCACCTATATTTTTTAGGGTTCCGTACACAAAGTGTAAAAACGAAACCCTATTGTTTTCGCTACAATGTCTGTCCTTCTGTCCGTCTGTCCGTCTGTCAGCGCCTTTTATCTCTAGAACCGTAATAGGTAGACTCTTGAAATTTTCACAGGTGATGTATAGCAACAAATACTAAAACTTATAGGGTGTTCCAATAGAGAGGTGTTATTTACGAAAATGTGTTTATTTCTTGAACTGTAGGAGGGATACACTTGAAATTTACAAACAGTTATTAAAACCTAGTTCACTATATAAACAAGTATAAAAAAATAAAACTAAAAATTAAAGGGTGTTCCGATAGTGGTGTGAAATGCATGTATAAGGCATAAGTTTTGAACCATAATAGATAGACTCTTGAAATTTTCACAGAAGGTGTATAGCGATGGCCGCTATAACAACAAAAATTAAAACTTATAGGGTGTTCCGATAGAGAGGTGTTATTCACGAATATGTGTTTATTTATGCAAGCACTAAATTAAAATTAGTTCGCTATATAAACAAGTCTGAAAAAAATAAACCTAAAAATTAAAGGATGTTCCGATAGTGGAGTGATTTGCATGTATAAGGCCTAAGTTTTGACCCATAATAGGTAGACTCTTGAAAATTTTACCAAAGGTGTATAACTATGGCCGCTATAGCAAAAAATATTAAAACTTATAGGGTGTTCCGATAGAGAGGTGTTATTTACGAATATGTGTTTATTTCTTACAAACAGTAATTAAAACGTAGTTCGCTTTATAAACAAGTCTAAAAAATAAACCTAAAAATTAAAGGGTGTTCCGATAGTGGTGTGCTTTGTATGTATAAGGCCTAAGTTTTGAACCATAATAGGTAGACTCTTGAAAATTTTACCAAAAGTGTATTACTGCGTCCACAATAGCAAAAAATACTAAAACGTAGGGTGTTCCAAAACTGACGTGTTAAATACGTTTATGTCTTTTTTTGATCTGTAAGAGGAAACCACTTACAATTTGCAGACTGTAATTAAAACTATGTTTGTTTTATAAACAAGTATACAAAATTGAACTTAAATATTAAAGGGTGTTCCAATAGTGACGTGATTTGCATGTATATATCCTAAGTTTTGAATGAATAGGTAGAATCTTGAAATTTTTACAGGAGGTGTATAACTATGTCCACTATAACAAATAATAAAAATTAATGGGTTTTCCGCCAGTGACGTGATTTGCGTGTATAAAGCCTTATTTCTTGAACCGTAACAGGTAGACTCTTGAAATTTTGTACAGAAGATGTGTTGCCACGGCCGATATGACAATTACTAAAAATTAAAGGGTGTTCCGACAGTGACATGTTTTTCACTTATAGTGACTTATTTTTTAATCGCAATAAGTAGACTCTTAATATATTTATAGAAAGGATGTTGCCATGGCCACTATAATGAATAATAAAATTAAAGGGTGTTCCGACAGTGACAAGATTTTATAAACCGTAATAGATACCCTCTTAAAATGTTTACAGTAGATGTGTTACTTCGGCCGCTATAACAAATACCTAAAATTGAAGTGTGTCCATTAGTAAGGTGTTTTTCACGAATATTACCTTATTTTTTTAACCGCAATAGGTAGGCTCCTGATATTTTAATTGAAAGTGTATTATCATGGCCGCTATAAAATCATATTAAAATTTAAAGGGTGTTCTAATTATGATGCAATTTTCGCGAATATTACTTTAATTTTAAAATTGAAGGGTGTCCCATAAGACATAAAGAAATAAACAACTGGAAATTTTAAATTATACTGAACATAGTACGGAACCCTACGTGTGTGAGTGTAACTCGCACTTGACTAATTTATTTTACGTTTTTTTTAATTTTTTCGGCTTTAAGGATTCTGTTTTGCCTTTTTTTGTCAAATAAATATTAGACTGTGACAGGTAGATCGCAAGGAGTGCATACAGATCTCGGAGGATCAATAACTCCCTGCGAGGGGCGATTTTTGTTTGTTTTTAGATTGGTAGGGTTTTTCTGCTTTGATTTGTATTAAAGACCTTAATAGAAAACAATACACATAGAGGTAGCCAATGGACCCACAGGGTACCCATTGATAAATAGGAGGAGTTAAAAGGACCCCCCATGTGTCAATATGAGGACATTTTTTTTGTAAGGATTTCTTTTTGCTTTAGTCTGACCATTCTAACTCAATATAGATTGCAGAAAGGTCCTAAATTTAACAAAAAAAATTTCAATAAAATTTTTAAAAAATGACTGTAACATAACATATATTTAATATTAAAAATATACATATGTATGTATGTGTGTATATAGAGTAACATATTTTTTTAAATGCGTTTGATTTTTAAATAGATGATATCTCTGTTTTAAAACCTAGGAGCATTAAACACATAGACATAATCAGGATACCGACTACAAACTGTAAAAATAAAACGATTATTTTGAAGTCAGCAAAGCTACATGGCTACACGGCCACCGTTGTGGCTGTCGTCAACTTAGGCTAATTTCTATTTTATTTAAGAAAAGAAAATGTCACAAAATTGTAAATTACAAATTCATATACAAACAAAAAGTTTTGAAGGATATTATACTTAATGATATTGTCGGCTTCAATATCATTAAGTAGCTGACAACACGGCGACAATTGTAGCAAACGGAATTTGTTTTCATTTCTCATCTATTTCTTTAAGTCATGAATAATGATTTTTTCTCATACGACTTTATTTAAGTAAAGAGTCAACAATATGGATAATGCTGTACATGTCTGTATAAATAAAATCACCGTGGTGAAGGGTATAGAAGATTCGGCACGGCCGAATATAGCACTTTTACTTGTTTTCTTTATTTTTATTCAATTTCCCTTAGTCATTATACAATCGAATAATATCCATAATTAAATGCCATAACTTACTGAACAGAAATCGCTTTAAAATTGAAATAAATTTAAATATACTGGAATTTAAGTGTAATTTTTTATATTTTTAGCTATTTTTTCACTTCAATTACCGGTAAACAAAAAAATTAGCGGTTTCTAGCGTTTTTCAGTACAAATTTGGTGGGCAATCCTAGGAAGAAGTTGGCAACAGTGTCTCCAGAAAACACCCAAAGCCTTTGGTTGAAATCGAATAAGCAACCTCCAGACTAATAGACTAGCGCGCTACCAATTGGTCTATCGAGGCACTCAAAAAATTAGAAATTAAAGGGTTTTCCCGTTTAACGTTTGTCATAAATTTGTCCCTGTTCACAAAATATCTTCCGAAAAGTAACAAAACTTTCGCTTTAATTAAATCATTTGCCAAACAAGTTTTAAATTTTAATAGTTGAATTGTATTTTAATCATTTTAAATTTAAAAAAATTCAATCAAATGATAATTATCAACTGATTTTAAAGAAATATGTCAATAGTTTTTGTTTAAAGGGTGTTTCATAACTCACTCAAGATTTTAAATGGTGAATGGAAAAGCACATCAAGCAAATGATATCCACTGCTTTTTTGGCACAATGTATGCCAGCATTTTGTATAAATTGGTCTTATTTCGTTGAAGCAACGTTGAATGACCTCCTTTATTATATTGAGCATGTTTGCTTTAAATAATCCAGCGGTGCAATTCTGATCACGGATCAACGAAAAAGCGCAAGATCAGAAAATTCCTCATGCAGTAATTAAAATATTCATGGCGTTTAAAATTTCCTTGTTGGAACTACATGTTTGTTGTCCACATCCAAATCATTAAATTTAGGTAGAAATAGCTCTAATATCATGATGCGTTATCGAATACCAGTTACAATCACGGCTTGATTAGCGTCATTTTTTAAGAACTACGATCTAACGATGCCTCCAGCCAAAAAATCGCACGATGTAGTAACACTTTCTGGATTCATTTATATTTATATAATCACATGTGAGACGGTGAACATTTCCGTTTCATTTCATTTCCGTTTTATTACTTTTAAAATATCGTTCAATATTGGAAATTTCCTGTTTTGTTGTGAAATGATTTTTACAACAGACTAACCTAAACAAGCGCTCAGCGCGTAACTGTGAATAAAGCTAAATAAGTTTAGTAAAATCTAAAAAATGTAAACACAAAATCGCTAGATAAAGCAGAAAGTAGCTAAAATGGCACCACACTTACACAAATAGAACAATAACAGTTTACTTTCATCTAAATTCACTACCCTACATGAACAATGACCATCAATTGAGCAATCATTTGAGTGTCACTGATGAGAAATTTTTTCTCATTGCGTAGAACAGAGCTACCATGACGTTATTAAGGGCATGGTACAAAAATGAGGCAAACATTTGTGTACGTGTGATTTTGCATCTCTCTCGAACTTATTAACTCTTTGGACTAATGAGCATATCTCTGTACTGCTCACTCTACTGCTTTTTACTAATCAACTGTGCTGTAAAAATTAATCAACGATGACTACTCAAACTAGATAAATAAACCCCTCACAACTGACTAAGCAAAATTGTGCAGAAACAGATTCAATATTTATATATTTATTGAAATACATTTTATAATTAGTTTATAAATATTTATTTAATATATAATTTTACATATTTAAATATTTTTATTCGCTCAATTATGAAATTCAATCGCCCCCTGCTACTGTAAAGCATCTGAAATATGAATAAATATATAAGTTATAAAATATTTTAAGTGGACCAAATTATGTATATACCTCGAGGATGATTATCAACTCATATAAGCTTCCCGGAAGCATATTTTTATCATCTACCTTCCTCATTGTACTTCTCCAGCAGGTCTTCCGAGCAGATTGCGGGGATGTCAGCAGTATTCCCCGAAGTTGATTTTAGCTTATGCAAATATGTATGTATGTAGTCTGTGAAGAATAAAATAATAAAGTAAAAATTTGAATTAGTTACTATTGCTTGAGTGAAATTTGCTGTCCTTAATTTCAGCCCTACCTCTTCCGCAGCAGCAAGGGTCTTCAAGGAAAGAATGCTGGCGACTCCATGTTAACACATTCTATATTTTTAATAACTTTTTTATGCACCAAACTACTTTTTACACTTATTATCTTTTCATATTTCATATTTATTTTAATATTTTAAAAACACGCGGATATATTTTACAATTTACGACTCAATTTACAGTGGCAGAGTTGTATTTTACAAAAAATTCAACTCTGCTACTTAAATTAATTTTTTTATTTTTGTGTATGTATGAGTTTTCATTGTTCATGTATTAGTTTCAATCATCCATTTCTTGTAGGGTACCTAACGCTCTGTCAAAATTGGATTTTGCAATTACCCCCGTCTTCTTTAGACATTAACATGTCTTAAAAAAAGTCAAACTTCATATAAAAAAATATTATTTTTAATACTGGTATTTTTATATGAAGTTTACTGTTGTTTAGACATGTTAATGACTAATGTAGACGGGGGCTTAGGTTTAGCTGTAAATTCCCGTCTACATTAGACATTAACCCGGAATCCACACCTGATGAAATTATATCGTGACAAGCTGTGCCCGCCACGTCGTGGACGTCTTGATAATATTTTGCTCGATTTTGTTTTGAAAATATTCCACACCTTTTGTAAGACTTACTTATATAGAGCAGCACCTATAAGAGAAAAATGCAACTAAACTAAGAAGAAAGTACCAATAACAGAATTTTATAGCCACACTTAAGTCGTAGTATTCTTACCAAATTTTAAAAATTAACGCTAAATAACAAAAATAATATAATCACATAATTACCTAAGTATTTCACAAATTTCACAAAATAATTAAATTATACAACACGTACGCGACTTAAAACAAATAATATAAATTTTATTCAATTGGGACCAGGATACTTAGGTACATCCTCACAATTTTTTTTTTTTAAATCCATCCAGTACTTTTTACGTGATGCGAACGTAAATGAAAAGCAGACAGACAGAAATGAGTTACTACTTCATTATATGTAGAGATATATAATTTTATGGATATATAGGGTGTTTTTTATAGAGGTATAGAACTTTAAGTTGCAATAAAACAACGATGGATTATTCGATTGACATGAATTTTATTTATCCGAAAGATAATCTTGTGGCATTACATTTTAAATATGATTTCTGGCATATGACCGCCACGGCTGGCGCGGATGTAGTCCAATCTGGACGTCCAATTTTCGATGACTTTTTCCAACATTTGTGGCCGTATATCGGCAATAACACGGCGAATGTTGTCTTCCAAATGGTGAAGCGCTTGTGGCTTATCCGCATAGACCAATAACTTTACATAGCCCTACAGAAAGTAGTCTAGCGGTGTTAAATCACAAGATCTTGGAGGCCAATTCGCAGGTCCTAAACGTGAAATTAGGCGGTCACCAAACGTGTCTTTCAATGAATCTGTTGTGGCACGAGCTGTGTGACATGTTAAGCCGTCTTGTTGAAACTACATCATGAATTGCCAAACCAAACTGAGAATAAATCACTTGACAGCTGTTAAATCGGTCGCCATCTTGAAAAGTAATGCCAACTTAAAGTTCTATACCTCTATAAAAAACAACCTTTATTACATAAAGAATAGAAGTTCAAAGTACAATAGGTATGTATATTCGAATTGAAAAATTAATTATTTTCGGTTTGGTGTGTTAAAAAAACTACCCCTTGCCCCTTCCCGATTACGCGTAAAATTTATACAGCTCTTCATCTCCATATACCTAAGGCACATACTGAATTTCATTTTGAAATGTCATACGCTATTTTTTGTAGAGGGTTCACAAAATTTGGGAGTAAGTAAGCCCCTTCCCGATTATGTCCAAAATTTATACAACTCTTTATCTCCATATACCAAAGGCATATACTAAATTTCGTTTTAATATGTCATACGGTATGACCTGTAGAGCGTTAACAAAACTTGGGGGTATGTAAACTACCCTTTTCCCTCTCCCAATTATGCTCAAAAACTATACAGCTCTTTATCTCCATATACCAAAGGCACACACTAAATTTCATCTTGATATTTCAAACGTTATGACCTGTACAAACTCCACAAAAATAGTGGCATACATACCCACCCACAGACATCAACGCGAAAAAAGTCAAAATGGATTCAGGAGATCTCAAAACGTATAAATCCTTAGAAATCTCGACATCGATTTTTTTCATGATTATTATACTTTACCTTATACTACGTATAGTAAAGTAACCAGTATTAAATATAATTTTTTTTTATATGAAGTTTGACTTTTGTTAAGGCACATTAATGTCTAATGGAGTCGGGGGGTAACTCTTAACTGTCAGCTGTCATATTTATGCACAAGTTGTCGCAAATTTAAATATTAAATTAATTTTGAGACGACCTTTGAATAGTTTCTATTATAAATATGATTAACAAAAGGTTTATTTTTTACAATAAATATAGTTTATAATGATTGACATTTATTCTGATAAAATTTGGAAATTAAAGATTAATTCTATGTATTAAATAAAAAAATTTTAATCTATCACTCACTCAATCAGAACTATATTTTGAAATATAGCAACAATATCTGGTTAGACAAAAAATCGCTTAAAGATTTTAAATATTTTTTTTTTTGTTATTATTGTGATTATTATCTATGTATGTATGTATGTAAGTATGTGTGGATGTATGTATGTATGCATGTATGTATGTAAGTTCCGCCAATTCAAACAGAGTGTGTATTAGACCTTTGAGGGGTGGTATGGATAGCGGTTTATTGTTAATAATGTTCCTGCGCATTTTAGCTTTTGGGCTACCTGACAACAAGCAGATTTTATGTTATATAAGTCATCTCTCTATACGTATGCTAGCTAGAATTGCATTCCAAAGAGTCACGTCAGCGACAATATACAACGGGTATAATACACAGCCTTGCCTGACGCTTTATAGTACTTCGAAGTGGCGAACTTAGGGCACTGTTATTTGCAACCAATTTATGTAAAGTGATTGGATTAGTTATTATATAAATTTTGGTGTGGCTACTTTACAGCAATAGTGCTCTATATTACGTCATACTGGAGGGTTTCGAAAACTATTCGGAAGTCGATTTTGCTATTTAAGATCAGTTGAGTAATGGTATAGACGAAATCCGTTTTGCTTGTGACCGAGGTCCGGCAGTATTTCTTGGAATATTGTGCTATTTCAAATGTCTACTATAACTTTGTTCACTCCGCTGATATGGGTTTTTTAGTGACCCTTCCATAAAACTTGTTTGCTTTTTAGGGAGAAACAATATTTAATACTCTCTCTCTCTCTCTTGAGGGATTTAGTAGTTGCGAAGTTTTTTCCAGTGAACGTAAATATATTTCCTGCTCTGTACTCTTTCATGACTTTTTATGTCTTTTAAGAGGGAATTGGTACAAATCGTCCTCTATCAGCAATGTGTTTAGATACAGATTCTCTCCTTTTAAGTGTCAGATGACAAGAATCATCAGATATCTATGCCTTTTTTCGCAGCATTATGTCACCACTATTCAAAATCCTTAAAAGATATTCAATTTGTAACCGCATGGCCACGTTCACCAGTTTAGCCTTATTGTAGTTCTTCAAATTTAGAATTTTGCTAATCATTATCTGATTCAGATTCAGCAATTAACACAAGGTGATCTGAAAGAAAAGATATTTTGTACAGCCTTTATTTTCACCTAACAAGTTCTAGAGATCATTCATATCCTGTGGAGACAAAGGAGAGCCTCCTCATGACTGGGAACGCAACCTACTGACTACCCTAGACCTTGTCTCAAATAAGGTTAAGACCTTTAGCGCAGCTTTGCGGCCCGAAAACAAATAGTATACATATTTATATACCCTTTGTCTTTTTCGTTAATCATTCCCTGGCACAGATGAGAATGGCGTATACTTCTGCTGAAAGAATGTTGGAAATTTGCCCATGGGAATGACCATTTTTCATCTGGAATCGTCAGTACACCAGACCTGCTCTGCTAGATCGTATCGCCTGCTACAAGGTTGGTAGTGTAACGCATTCAGTATACATACTTCAATTCTTCTTTATTTAGGCGACTGCATCGTACCCATGTTTATCTCTCTTTATGTTAAGCAATAAATATTGCCAAGATTTATTAATGTTTTGTGACAGGCAAAGAATATTATTGAGTAATTTTTTTAGTTTTGTGTAAAGTTTATATACTTTACATTGCTTTCATATTGAACATTTGCAGTTAAATATTTGAGATATAATTTTTATGGATGTATTAACTTGCTAAAATAAAAATTTTTCAATTTTATTGCAGATCAACCAACCTTTACTTGTATGTATATACTTTAACCTGGGCATTATTATCGATGCTATTCAAATTTGACGATGAAAATATCTAAATTTATAACTCAAAATATTTTGGGAATTACTTTAACACTACTAACAATTTGTAAGTTGCCTCAAAAATATGCGACTACAATTTTGATTTAATTATTTCATTTTGCAGTTGCACACACAGGGGCACAGGCGCAGGCGCAGGAGCAAAAAGGTTTATCCATCTCCACACATGACATTCTTGTGTTAATAAATAGTTCTGAAAGTGTCATAATTTACGTCAAGTAGGTGTAATCAAATTGTTTAGCTTTGCTTTGCTTCTTATAAATCTATATTTTTTTTTTTTGTTTTAGTGATCCATTCGAACAAGATGTTACTGTTGTTCTGAAACCTCAACATGATAATTTAGCTTTAGTAGAGCCAACAAGATTTGATATTAATGCTGGCATTGTGCAAAACCAAACTATTACAGTTACAGGATTGAAACCGGGTCACTTAGAAGTAACGGCTGATACTCAATCCAATCAACAATGGATGTAAGTATTACAGAATAATGAAAGTTTAAAAACTGACCACAAAACCTATGTAGGTTTTGTGTAAAGGAGGAATCACTTAAATTTTATCAATATTGTTTTGGGTCCTTTTTTAAATAGAAAAAATTTATGCATTTACACGAGTATATACAAATTTGTATTTGAGTGGAGTAAGAATACAATGCACAAATAAGACATGTCGTATATTGATAATACATATTAAAAAAAATATTTTTTTTTTTAAATTGAATAAAAACAAATGAATATTTTTTTAACTTTTCTAAGATTTATTAAATTAACAAGGATATTTTAGGCCGCTTACATACACAGCTCACGGGGGTTCAATATGCTTGTTCCCTTATGTTACCGGCGAAACAGAAGAAAGAAGAGCAAAGACAGAATGAAAAGAGATGATGTAGGGAAAGGTTTCAAATAAAGAAAGACGGTTCAAATAGGAGAAAACAAGTCAGCGGAGTATCCGTAGTGCCGCCCCTTGGGCATAGCAACCGGGGCGATGGCCCTAGGCGCCACGGTGAAGGGGCGCAAACTTGTGTAAGGGAGAAAGAAATATTGCCGTCGGCGTTATTGATAGAAGCACGAATATTGAATATTTGACAAAAATTTCGAATGTAATCAATGACTATTAAAACAAACAACAATAAGTCGTAGAAGAGCACATACATATGTATGCTCCACTCGTGGCTCAATGGTTGCCGGGTGTAAACACCGTTCATCAAATGTACGATGAACCGTGACAATTGACGACGGCGGGTGTGCGAATTAAAAACTGCTAACTATTGAAAAGTTAGTATTGCTTCTTTCATTGCCCAGAAAAAAGTAATATAGAAGTAATACACGAAAACAATAATATTATATTTGAAATTACCAATTACAATACCATAAACATTCAGTAGGATTATAACTAACTGAATAACTTTTCACTATCATGTCTAAATAACTCTCTGGAGCACAAAGACTTAATTAGTAAGAGAAGAGGAGCCAACTACTGAAGTGTTTCTTAAAAAGGTCCCAAATCTCACTTCCTATTTTCCTTCTTCTAGTTCTTCGGCTGTCATCAGTGAACATGAGTACACTTAATGAAATTGAAATACTAGTTCGGATCTATCCTCTTGGCCAGAATTGAAAAATAAAAACGAGAAGAATGAGTTAATTTTTAAAGGACTCTGGCCACGTTAATATTTATTTATTTATTTATTTATTTATTTATTTATTTATTTATTTATTCATTTATTCAATTCCTATACAACAAGATTTAATCTTATATTTAAAGTACAGGAAAGCATGAATCGTTAGTTAGACATATGTAAAGACAATTAGATACAGATTTGTAAAGATAAAAGTAAATTAAATTAAAAATTATTTATTTTTGAGAATAATGATTTACTGTCGTGCAAAATAATTAAACAAAAATTTCTTAAAACTACATACGTTGCTATTAATTTGCTGACTATCAGGAAGACAATTCCAAAGGCGTACCGCATGAATGAAGAAGTGCCTTTCTGATACAAGAAACCTGTGTAAGGGAATTATAATCTTTTTACCTCTAAGTGATCTAGCAAACCTAATTTTATCACTAAGATATCGTGGAACCTCAGAATAAATAATTTTATGTAACAGTAAGAGTACACGAATATTAAGAAGATTGTTGAATGAAACACCGTAAAGCTTGGAGGAAAAAAGGGACACATGATCATATCTTCCCAAGCCATATGTATATCTTACAATATTATTATATATAACATTCAGCTTTCTTTTGCTAGTAGAATCGCAATTTGCAAAGAGTTCACAACCGTACATTATACCTGGGAGAAGATATGATTTTGCAATCACTTGCCTTATATTTAGAGGAGTATAATATTGTGTCGACCAAAGACACCTCAGCTTTATATACCATTTACCATTCCATAGGGGCGGCCCTGATAATAGGCTTAGGGGCCAAACATACAATCAGTTAAGTTGGTATATCTCGCTAACTGAGAGCCGCAATTTCTCAAAATGAATTAATCCTGCTTGGTTCTAATGATGATACATCAGATAGGCTCTTAAAATACCGCAGTATAAGGTGCTGAAGACGCCGGTATTCCAACAGACGGAATAGGTAGATAAGGTGTTTGACTGCCTTTTCCTTCTCTTCATCATCTTGGCAGCTTATGCAAAAGTCATTGTTTAGGAGGGTTCAAATAGGAAATACCCAGTGGCTGCTGTTGTTAAGTCACGTAGCTGCATTAAGTCATTTAGCTGCATTCGAAGTAGCGAAGCAGTTTTCTTTATAAAGAGCACAGTTTATACAATGCCCGCTAGTCTTGTGCATTATATTTCATTGTAGTGATCACTCATTTTAGTTTTGCTTTTGAACTAAAATTTGTGTTTTGACCTACTTTCTGGTTTTTGTGGTTTTTAAAAGATCAAATGCTTATACATAATTTACAAATATAATAAAAATTAATAAAATCATACATTCTTCAAATGGTTACATACCCAAACACGAAATTTTGTTCATTTTGTGTAAAAGTTCAAAAAATTGATCCAGGTAGACATAAAAATGTCAACTAGTTCAATTGATGGGATCGTTCGAATGAACTAGTTTCTTCGTGAACTACCCAAGTCTAATGGTGAGTGTGGAACACCACAATGATGATGCCAATTGCTCTATAATGAAGTAAAGGCTTCTTCTTTGGCATATCCCCGCAAACATTTAAGGGTGACAGTTGAATTTTCTGCCATCGCATTTAAGGATTCCCAGCATTCCAGGATGCCGGGTATTCTAGGACAAGATTTGATGTGCTAGACACACATTTGAGACACATGATTGCGGCTTTGGTATATGTACAAAACCAGATATCCATATTTGATATTCTGTTGTACTTTAGCCAGTTCGCCGCCTTTTTGATAGCAGATATTTCTGCTTGTAAGACATTGCAGTCATTTGGGAATCTGAAACACATTTTGATTTCAACTCTCTTTCTGCTTTTGAAGCCATCCCTGAAACACAGAGTGATCAAGATGAAGGAGAGTGGCTCTCCGTCAAAGTCGAAGTTAAAACTTCTTGTGAAGAAGTTTGTCGCCGTGCAATATTCTATGAGTCCAGAAATAACACACGTGATTTCTAATTAAAGCAACAAGTTCAAGCTTTTTATAAAGAATTATTTATTTCTGTTAACCATAACCTAAATGAAGTTGCCAAATTTTACGCAACTACGAAATAACTGCCAACGGAAAGACAAATAACGTTCTAGAATTGTTCATACTTATTTGAGAATTATAAAAAAAAGTTACGAAAGTGTTGGATATTAATTCACTTTTTAGGTTGTGATATGCCTTTTAAGGGCAGTTTAGATAGTAAGACTTTACGTAAGTAAAATCTAAGAGATAATAAAATGAAAATCAATCCGTATGAAAAAATATACGTTTACACCATTGGTGTTGGTTAAAATGAAGTAAAATTGAACCAGCTGTTGTTAAAACAATAAAAAAAGTGAAAACAAATAAATAGTGCGCGCACTTGTCAAAAATATGCCAAATTTAAAAAAAGTAACAAGGAAAAGGTTCCTGGTGTTGTACTAGCCATTGCCATAATAAAAAAACTGGAAACCAACAACTAAAACAAAATTATAAAATTTTCACGTTCTTTTTCAAGTTTTTTATTTTTTATTACAAACTTATTTGTGATGCCAACTGGATCTATTTTGCACTATATTCAGCGGTTTTCTGCTATTTTGACGAGTTTCGCCTTTGAAAAGTTAGCATTAATAAGAAAAACGCACCCCTGATCTAATGAAGTAGAATAGTTTTTGAAAAATTTCAAAACATAAAGAGAGCCGTAAGACTATCAAATTTTCATCCGTATTTTCTCTCAATGTCGGGCAGTTTCCTTACATATTATGTTTAGACGATACTACTTGTACTCTTCTACACAAAAATTTGACATGCCGTATTACGTGTAGTATAATGTAAACCGCCCTTTAATGATATAACATCCCGGGATGTTTTTCTCATTTATTCAATCATTGGGCATTACTTTGCATTTGATGGGAATTTTCGAAATTGTAAAAACAAAAGTTTTTCCATTTTTCCCTGGCTTTTAGACGGACGCAAACCGTTATCGCTGACTAAAGTTGATGGTCCCTCATACACATACATATATGTACATATATCTCTGCATTATTGGCCTTCGACCGGCGCCAATATCTTCTTCCCTATGGTGTGTCCAAAACCGTGTACGCATACTTATTTTTATCTGACCTTCGGCTGGGCACCAACATTCTTTCCCCCAACACGGTGTGGCCATATTCGTCTACCCTTACGAAATTTTATCTTTATTATCGGACTTTTGCTGGATTTTCTCATCTAAGGTATGTATATCTAGAACCGGCGTCGCTTACTAAAGTTTACCTGCATTACCGGCTTTTGAACGTCTTCGCTTATCGAAGGCGACACTTTGTACTTGAAGTGCTGGTAATTTCAATGAATTTTTTATACTTATTTTTTACATTCAAAGGAAGTGTTGAAGTAAGAATTAAGTTCAGTTTATTCTCTCTAAGCTAAAAGAATATTTTTTACTGATTGTGATTAATTTTAAGGAAAAATTGGATTTTTTTCATGTATATTCTGCTAATTACTTGATAGAAAGATCGATTTCAATAATGAATTCCACCAAAACTCGACTGCGAAACATATGATATAAATTTTATGAATTGAGATAGGGCAAGTGGCACACATCTGTTGATTTTAAATTTAATAATTTTAATTCCTATAAAAGCTATTCTAAATAAGAAAAATATGACAAATACCTTACACGCAGTCTTGACGAGCCATTGAGTTGTTCAACCATTGAACAAATTGATGTGCGCACATCAAAACCTCCCGTTTAGACCAATGTCGTCGATGTCATGTTCTTGTTCAAACAGCATTGTCCGAAAATTTTTTCGCTCAAATGATGTCTGCCATCAAATGCTGTTTTTAGTATGAAAGTTTGACTTTTAAAGAACGCCATCTCTGATCAAGCGTGCAAATCCAATTTGATGTGCTATAATCATTCAAACAACATTAACGACAAACAGAAAATTATGTTTTGTCGGAGCATGCACATCGATATGTTTACTCCACACATAAAAATTTAAATAAATTATTGTTCCCTATTCTGCCAACGCTTTTTTCATGTGCGAACAAATCAATGGCTCGCCAAGACGCAGTGTAAAGAACGCCATCTGTTGAGCCATCGTGCAAATCCTATTTGCTATGCTATAAGCAATTAAAAAAAACATTGACGACAAACAGAAAATTATGTTTAGTCGGAACAAGCACATCGCACGTTTTCTCCACACAGAGAAAAGTAAACAAATTATTGTTCCTTAAGGATGGGTGTGTTTAGGTCTCAATTTATTATAATAACCACTATTTTTCATTGTTTTAAGTAAAAATTTTACCGTTCTCGTGTTTACTAATCATTTAAATAAAAAACAAAGAATTTATATATTGTGGCGACTTTTTTTTTCTATTTTTGGCGAATTTTAGCTATTTCGAATAAATTTATATTTTGTGATTTGATAAAAATATTTTTAAAATTAAAAAATATTGTATATATTAGAGGCAAATTTGAACAAAAAACTATTTTGGCGATTTTGGCGAGTTTTCACATCGAATTCTTGCGAAATATGTAAAAATAAATCTGACAACCCTGGTCCCTGCAGTCGTCATCAAGTAGAAAAAGCGAACATGAGACATTGTACCTTCTCTCATTCGTCTTTCCTCTGTCACCAACAAACTCAGGACTTGCAAAACAAAAGTTTCAATGTCTGGACGGGGGAACTTATTAAAGTTTATCTTTATAATCGGCCTTTTACCAGGCGGTATGTCCAAAAGTGGTTTTGCTTTCGGACGGTCAAAGAGATTTTCTACTCTACGGTATGACCAGAACCGGTTTCGGTTATTATAATTTACCTTCAAATTCGGCCTTTGGACGGGTTAAAGATTTTCTCTTGTGCGAGAAAAAGCAAATTGGTCGATTTTTTCGTACTATACTGAATTTGATAAAATAGGTTTAAGAAAATCTGACAACCTTGTCAGCCACTTGCAGGGAAAGTGTAAAAAACTGGTACTTTGATGCTATAAATTCGAATTTTTGTTACCCTATTGTTTATAAGAGAGAGAGTAAATGAAGTTTTTTTCAGCATTGTTTCTGTCTTCAATTGAT
This sequence comes from Phasia obesa, assembly GCA_949628195.1. Taxonomy (NCBI): domain Eukaryota; kingdom Metazoa; phylum Arthropoda; class Insecta; order Diptera; family Tachinidae; genus Phasia; species Phasia obesa. The sequence goes on from OX451215.1 coordinate 75,086,888, forward strand.
AAAAGATACAAATTTCATCATTTTAAAAATGTACATACATACATATCGCAAGAAGGTATTAGCTCAACATCAATATCTATCTACTGTACAAATTTTAACGTATTCTGATTACGCCTTCATCTCGAAACCTTATCTGAGACCATTTTCGTGATAGTGTCTTAAGTACCTTTATATAAACAAAAAGGTATAATTTTATTTGGCAATACACCCAATTCTGTTTTTACACGGTTTGATTCAACACGGTTTGAAAATAAAAAAATATTTTTTTTACACAATTTTATTCCATTTTAGCATGATTGAAAATCATTTGGGCTTAGATTTTATTTGTAACATTAAAGTTTTGCGAAATATTTTCATATCAAAAATTTTGAGGATTTGCCTTTTTGTGCATACAAGCATGTTTACTTGTTAGAGCAATTGAAATGTGTTCATATTTTGTGAATTATCAATGCATCTCTAAAAGAAGACGTCGAAAAGTACAACATAAAGCCATTTCTTTAGAAATCAAAATTAAAATTTTAGATCCCTTTCGAAATGGAGAAGTCTCAACATTTCTTCGGTTTAAACGAAGCCACAGGTAGAACTACAAAAAATTAAAATTCAATAAGGCAATCGTTGATTGATGAAACGAAACTATCTGTTAAAAATGGTTTTACACGACGTGTATTTGCCTTATGACTTGTCAGTTTGATAACCCATATGTAATTTCATGTGTATGTCAAAATAGCCATTTTACATACTGTTTTAATTTTTGCTTTCAAACGTACATGTGTAATTACATGTGACATAACCTACAATATATAATTTTGCCGCCACACAGTTTTTTTATTTCCAACCACAGCTGATGCAAACCTAGTGCTTTTACCACATTTTTAGCGCTTTTGGTACCACAAAAAGCTTAAAATAACAAAATATCAAGTTGGCATTACAGGATGTCAGATGCTTTGTCACATCAAAATAGAACACGTTCTAAATGAAAAATGTCATATGTATTGTACACATGGAAAATACACATGTTATGTTTAAAAGGGTTCATAGGATTCATGTCATATGACAAATACACGTCATGTAAAACCACTTTAAGTCTTCATCATACACTAAAGATGCAAATAAACGGTGCAAATACACATTATATGTATATGCATACATATGTATGTAGGTATGTGTAAAAATAAACATGTTTTCTTGTTCTTAAAAAAATTCTCGTTCCTCACTTATTTTAATAGGTTTTAGATATAAGGAACCAATCACCAATTTTTGTATATGATCAATTTCCTTTTTTAAACGGTTTTTTTACACGAATATTTGTGGAACCAATCTACCGGGTAAAAACAGAATTAGGTGTAATGGCAAAAAATTTAAAAGAAAACCAATATAGAAATATTTTCAAATGGAATTTGCTTACTATAATATGTTCTGATTTTTAAATTAATTTAAAAGGTAATCACAGTTTTTTACCTCTACTAAAAATTTTAAAATTTTGAGTTAATACCCTCTTGTGGATCAAGTGCGATATGTATGTACATATGTACATATATAAAGTAAATATTTTATATATGAAAAACATTGCATTTTGCATGTATTTTATTTCAATATTTTTTAATCTATTTAAACTTAAATAAAATATTTCAGCGTTAAAGATGTCTTCCTACGCATTACTGTTGCCAACTCTGAGCCAATTATATATACCTCATTAGTCTTTGGTTGGATATATTTCGTTGCCTGGTCTATATCTTTTTACCCTCAAATATGGGTCAACTTTAGGCGAAAATCTGTAGTGGGCCTAAATTTTGATTTTGTTTTCTTGAATTTATTGGGCTTTTCATTATACTCAGTATTTAATTGTGCGCTATTTTGGATACCGGAAATACAAGCTGAATATGCCAAACGTTATCCTCGTGGTCTAAATCCTGTTATGTTAAATGATGTGGTATTTTCATTGCATGCCGTGTTTGCTACAATTGTCACAATATATCAATGTTTTGCTTATGAGGTGAGTTTTGTTTTGTGTTGCAATGTATGTAATTGAATACAAATGAAGAGACTGTTTTTTATTTATTATTGTTTTTTTCTCTCTATTTTATAAGCGTGGTGAACAAAAAATGTCTAAAATAGCAACTGGTCTACTGAGTTTATTTGCAATAGTTGTGATAGTATTTGCTGGTTTAGCAGCTGGTAATGTTATACTTTGGTTGGACTTTTTATACTGCTGCAGTTATGTGAAATTAACAATTACAGTTATAAAATATGTGCCACAGGTATGTTACAATATATTAATATTAAAAAAAAAATTAAAATATAAGTAAAAGAAAGTAATGTATAATTAATTTTAAATTAAATAAGGAAATTTTTGAATTTCTAATGTAAATAATGCCATTAAATTTTATTAACAATTCGAAAACGAGTTTCTCTTTACTAGCATTAGTTAGCATCACTATGACATTAGTCATTACCCCCCCGGCTGCATTAGACATTTACATGTCTTAAGTCAAACTTCAACAAAAAAAAAAACATTATTTTTAATACTGGTTTTTTCATATGAAGCTTGACTTTTGTTAAGACATATTAATGTCTAAACCCCCGTCTTCATTTGTTATCAACATGTCTTAACAAAAGTCGAACATCATACTTATGTAAAAAACCAGTTTTATAGTTTGACTTTTGTTAAAACATGTTAATGTCTAATGTTGACTGGAGGTAATGGAGACGGGGGTTATGGCGCTTATTACCAGTAGAAAAATGAATTAAAGATTTAAAATCATTTAATTAATTTAAAATATTTTATTTCGAACAAATATAGTATAGTGGCAACGCTACAAAATATAAAAAAGTAACCTAGTGGGTGTAAAATGCAATTCTAAACAAAAAAGCAAAAGCATCAAGACACGTATCGCCCAACATAATGTTAGCAACAGTTTCACTTTTAATAAAAATTCAAACAAAATTATAAATAAATAATTGATCTTAAAACTCTGCAACAATTTCAGTAACAATTATTAATACAAATCCGAAAATAAAACATACAAACATTAATTCTTTGTCTAACACTGGACTAAACAAGTATGTTTAATTTTTTAGACTTAAGATATGAGTAATTATTGATAGTTCAATTACATATATTGAAGATACAATGAATAAAAATTGCAACAAAAAATCCGGAAATATCACAGCAACAATATAAAATCATGTAACCCCCGTCTACATTAGTCATTAACATGTCTTAACAAAAGTCAAACTTCATAAGTATAAAAAAAGCATTTTAAATAATGGGTTTAAAAGCAAGTACATTTTTAATAATAGTTAATGAAATTTTTGCAGCATTTTAAGGTCAATTACTTATTTATAATTTTGTTTGAATTTTTATTAAAAGTGAAACTGTTGCTAACATTAAGTACTTGCTCGTGTTTTCATTATCAATCATGATCTAATCAAAAAAATAATTACTATTATTCAAACACTAATAAACTATTGGTATTATTGGGTAAGTAATAGTGTAGTTTCTGATTTTAATCACTTGTAGTTTCTAACGGACATATTTAAAAATAAAAGTTTTTTTTATAGAAAATTCAATTTTAATACTGGTTTTTATATGAAGTTTGACTTTTGTTAAGACATGTTGAAGGCTAAACCCCGTCTTCATTTGCTATCAACATTACTTAACAAAAGTCAAACTTCATATAAAAAAACAGTATTAAAAATAATGTTTTTTTTTCATATGAACTTTTGTTTGACTTTTGTTAACACATGTTAATGTCTAATGGAGACGGAGAGTAATGTAAACGGAGGATAACTACCCTACAAGAAATGGATGATTGAAACTAACACATGAACAATGAAAACTCATACATACACAAAAATAAAAAGATGAATGTGAGTAGCAGAGTTGAATTTTTTCGTAAAATACAACTCTGCCACTGTAATTTGAATCGTAAATTGTAAAATATATCCGCGTGTTTTTAAAATATTAAAATAAATATGAAATATGAATAGAAAATAAATGTAAAAAATAGTTTGGTGCATAAAAAAGTTATTAAAAATATAGAATGTGTTAACATGGAGTCGCCAGCATTCTTTCCTTGAAGACCCTTGTTGCTGCGGAAGAGGTAGAGCTGAAATTAAGGACAGCAAATTTCACTCAAGCAATAGTAACTAATTCAAATTTTTACTTTATTATTTTATTCTTCACAGACTACATACATACATATTTGCATAAGCTAAAATCAACGTCGGGGAATACTGCTGACATCCCCGCAATCTGCTCGGAAGACCTGCTGGAGAAGTACAATGAGGAAGGTAGATGATAAAAATATGCTTCCGGGAAGCTTATATGAGTTGATAATCATCCTCGAGGTATATACATAATTTGGTCCACTTAAAATATTTTATAACTTATATATTTATTCATATTTCAGATGCTTTACAGTAGCAGGGGGCGATTGAATTTCATAATTGAGCGAATAAAAATATTTAAATATGTAAAATTATATATTAAATAAATATTTATAAACTAATTTTAAAATGTATTTCAATAAATATATAAATATTGAATCTGTTTCTGCACAATTTTGCTTAGTCAGCTGTGAGGGGTTTATTTATCTAGTTTGAGTAGTCATCGTTGATTAATTTTTACAGCATATTTGATTAGTAAAAGCAGTACAGAGATATGCTCATTAGTCCAAAGAGTTAATAAGTTCGAGAGAGATGCAAAATCACACGTACCATGCCTCATTTTTGTACCATGCCGTTAATAACATGATGGTAGCTCTGTTCTACGCAATGAGAAAAAATTTCTCATCAGTGACACTCAAATGATTGCTCAATTGATGGTCACTGTTCTTGTAGTGTAAATAAATTGTAAACAAACAACTAGAAACGGTATGACAATTACAGCTAAACCTAAACAAGCGCATAAGGCGTAAAACAACTGTCAAAATTTCTGCACTTCTTGCACCTTCAAACAATCAGACTTGTTTCACGAAAACTGCCAGTGTGCATTGGATATAAAAATAAATTTTTAGCTTGTTTTGTTCAGTTTTTAAAAATCATTCAGTATTTGAAAATCATTTTTGATTTTCTAAAAAATTTAAAAATTAAACTTAAGTTATTTTGTCAAAATTCCACAGATATTTAGAACAAATGATAACAGAGTTGCCAGAAACTTGTACCTTTCCCCGTCTTCATTAGACATCAACATGTCTTAACAAATGTTTTTTACTTTACCATACGTAGTATAAGGTAAAGTATAGTAATCATGAAAAAAATCGAGGTTGGGATTTCGACGGATTTATATGTTTTGAGGTCTCTTGATTCCATTTTGGTTATTTTCGCGATGATGTCTGTGGGTGGGTGTGTATGCCAATATTTTTGTGGAGTTTGTACAGGTCATACTACCGTTTGACATATCAAAATTAAATTTTGTATGTGCCTTTGGTATATGGAGATGAAGAGCTGTAAAGTTTTTGGGCATAATTGGGAAGAGGCAATGGGTAGTTTACAAACCGAAAATAATTAATTTTTCGATTCGAATGTACATACTTTGAACTTTTATTATTTATGTAATATATCCATAAAAATATCTGTTTCTTGTTGTGGTCCGCGATATAACGTTTTTTTTTTTTTTCAACTAGTGCATATTTCGTTAATGGTAACACTTAGCTCATGTCTGATTTGACAGATAATTAGTTTTATCCTTCCGCTGAACGAATATGGTTGTGTATACGCTTGAACAACGCTGGGAAATATTGACTTACAGAAGATGCCGATTATGCCAAAAAAATAATCTTTTCAGATGAAGCTCATTTTGATCTTGGCGGGTATGTAAACAAGTAAAATTGTCGCATTTGGGGCACAGAAAACCCGCACGCATACATTGAAAAGCCGATGCACCCAAAACGAGTCATTTTTGGTGCGAATTTTGGTCCAGAGGCATAATTGGGCCATTTTTCTTCGAAAATGAGCAAGGAGTGGCCAATACAGTCAATGGCGATCGTTATCGGGCCATGTTGAACGAATTTTTGTTCACAAAAATTGAAGAGGAGGATATTGGCAACATTTGGTTTCATCAGGACGGCTACGTGCCACACAGCCGAAGCTACACTCGATGTTTTGCGCCCTGTTTTTGAAGATCGCATTATCAGCCGCAGAGCTGATGTCGTTTGGCCAGCTCGGAGCTGCGATTTGACACCGTTGGATTATTATTTGTGGGGTTCCGTCAAAGATAAGTGTTACGCCGACAAGCCAGAGACAATTGACGCTTTAAAGGACAATATTCTTGAAGCCATTGGGGAAATACAGCTGCACACAATAGATAATGTGCTTAAAAATTGGACCGATCGTGAAGGCTACTGCACGGCCAGCCGAGGCAGCCGGAAGGATTGTACTGTCAAATAAAAAAAGAAATTTGAGAAAATATTCATACCACCAAATTGGCTTTAGAATCGACTTGTATAATAAAAGTTTGCAATCTAAAGCGAGACTACTCTAATTTCTGCCGATAACCCAGTTTAGTTGGACTGCTTTTAACTTCATTTGTGTTAACTTTGATTCTATGTGGCGTTTCCAAGTAAGGCGCCGGTCAAGATGTATGCCGAGATATTTCACGTCTGAAAGCTGAGGTATCATTTGGTTATTTATGTGAATAGGGGGGCACGATTCCCTACGCAGTGTAAAAGTTATGTGGGTACATTTTTATTCATTGGCCTTAATTTTCAATTTCTGCAACCACTTTTCTAAAATTAATATGTAGTCTTGTAAATATCGTGAAGCTACTTCGGGACTTTCGTGAATGCTCAAAAAAGCTGTGTCGTCAGCAAATGCCGATGTGTGGACTCGGTCACTAGTTGGCATATCTGACGTATACAACAAGTATAAAATCGGCCCCAATATACTACCTTGAGGAACTCCGGCTTCAATTGGCTCTGGTGAGCTTAAAAAATTGCTTTCTTTAACAATGAATTTCCGATCAGTTAAATAACTATCTAACAGCTTATATAAGTTTGCGGGCAAATTCAGTTTTAACTTATAATTTAGGCCATCGTGCCATACCTTATCGAATGCTTGGGAAACGTCGATATAAAGCGCAGAGCAATATTTTTTTTCTTCAAAGGTATTCTTAATTACGTTAACTAACCAGTGAGTTTGTTCGATTGTACTATGTTTTTTTCTGAAGCCAAATTGATGGTTCGGAATACATCCTTTGTCGCTTAGAATGGGGTTCAGCTTATTTATTAACATTTGAAAATATATGAACTAAATAAAGTATCTATCGCTGGTGAGCGTAATTAATAAAATACTTTTTATTTTATAATTTTAGAATATTAATATAAAAATCTTAAATATTTAAAAGTTTAATTTAATAAAATTTTTGTTTTTATCTCTTTTTATTTTAGGCGTTAATGAATTTTCGCCGCAAAAGCACGATTGGCTGGAGTATTGGTAATATTTTGTTAGATTTTACAGGTGGTACATTGAGTATGTTGCAAATGATACTTAATGCTTATAATTATGGTAAATTGAAATTCATTGTAGTGAATTATTTGATACTAAATTATTTAATTTATTTTAAGACGACTGGGTATCAATATTTGGCGACCCTACCAAATTTGGTCTAGGCCTATTTTCGGTATTATTTGATATATTCTTTATGTTACAACACTATGTGTTCTACAGGTCAGTATTTTATTTTTCTTAATGTTTTTGTAATTATGTGTTTTGTTTATGTATTTTAATATGGGTTAGAGCTACTGTTTCATCCTCTCATTTAACAAGTTTTTATTTTGTATTTTATTCAACGATTTTTATTTCAATTGTGGTATTTATTATAAATTGGCGGTTAAAGTTGAAATTTATTAAGCAAATACTATACATCCATATATTTTTGTAAATTTAACCATTAGTTATAAAATAATAAGGAAATTTAATATTAAAGCACTAATTTTTTTTAACATTAAAAATAAATATTTTAGGCATTCACATCCTAGTGATATTTCCAAATCCAATGAAACCGTGGAATCTGTAGTATCGCCTTCTTTACCTTCTACTAATTCCATTCCAGATAGAGCTCAAAAAGCACAAGTGTAGTTTAAAGACATTTAAAGTTAAAATATTTAAATTTTAGTAATAATTTGTAATTTGTAAGCAACATTATTTATAAATGTTTAAGTCGTAAATTGTATTTTTTTTATAAACAACTATGTATGTGTTTTGTAATTTTAGTAAATTTGTAAATTATTTTAATTTATGTTTTAATATGTTGTTTATTTTTGTTTGCAATATAAATTAAAATTTATCAAACTACCCGCATAGTATGTGTTTAAGTGTTTTTTTTTATTTTGTATCACTTGCACTCTTAGCCTTTTAGTCAGTTAAGTACAGTGTTTAATATTTTAAAGACTACACAAAATTCTTGCACTTGAGCTTCTAAATTCTTTGTCAAATATTTATTTTAATTATTTGTGAATTAACTGATATTTGACTTACTTTAGCATTAGAAGACACCGTTCGCTTCCCTGTCGTTGCCCTAAGTTTTGCAAAATATTTAAGAAACGAGTTTGTACCTGTATGATTAATCAAAAAACAAATAAATGCGCTTCAACACCAAATGATGATAAAAGTCATCACGTATTGCATGCTCAAATATTTTATGAAAAGATTTTATAAATAAATATTAAATACAAGTAGTTTGAATTAAATAGAAATAAATACAAAAAATAATTTGTTTTATTACATCAAAAAGTGTCCAAGGTATAACGTATAAATTTTCAATTATAGCAATACCGCAGCAAATACCGATTGCCTTACTCGCCTTTAAAAAACAAGGCAAAATCGCGAATTTATAACAATAAAAAGAAAACCCAGGCGAATTCATACCAGGTGTGAGCAGTACGGCAACAACGTTGACATTAGATTAGCAGATTTGAAACAATGTATTTTTGACAAGACATTAGCAAAAAAAGACGGGAGCAAAAAACAATCAGCTGGACTATCGCCTCCACCTGGTATGAATTCGCCTTGAAGAAAACTTTGTAATAATAATGGACAGGATGCATTATGCTACACAATCATACGATTTAATTACAAAAAAATCTGACAAGATTCTATCCCTTGATCGCTTCAAAATAGCGATGCCACACCATTATACAAGAAGAAGATTTTGCAACTCTGATCACATAAAAAAATATTTTTATAATTTTTCAAAATAATTTCAAATCGTATAGACCTGTGCTCTTGTGAAAAATGCTTTATGCATGTGCTAGTAAAATGTCAAAGTTGTTGTTTTGTTGTAATTATTTCCGTAGTACTGTCATCTGGTAACGTAAATTCGACTTGGTCAAAGCTATCTTATCTTTTTTAATGAAACCCACTAAATAGAAATACAAAATAGAGTCTAAAAGGCTAAAGATACCTTAAAGTAAATGACTAACCTAAACAAGGGCGTAAGGCGTAACGACGTCTAGTGCCTAGCTTTAAACAAACCTAAATAAGATCGCAACGTTTTGTAATAAAAAGTAATGTTAACATATTTTGCTTAGTAAAATATAATAAATTAAGGCGCAAAATTTTCCAATTGCAAAACGTTGACGCCGCTCAATTTAAGTTTGCTTACTACGTTTTGTATGTGCATGACGAAGTTTGACAGTTAACGAATTCTTTGGGTTTATAAGCAAAATCTAAAAATGTGTGAGATAAAGGGTGTTTTTTATAGAGGTATAGAACTTTAAGTTGGCATTACTTTTCAAGATGGAGACCGATTTAACAGCTGTCAAGTGATTTATTCTGAGCTTGGTTTAGCAATTCATCATGAATAGACTCACGTCTGAAAAACGCTTGCAAATAGTGCCAACGAGATTACCGTTGTTTCCGATTTTCATAAGCGAATTTTTTTTTAGTGATGAAGCGCACTTCTGGTTGAATGGCTACGTCAACAAACAAAACCGCCGCATTTGGAGTGAAGGTACTCCTCAAGTGTATGTCGAAACACCGTTACATCCAGAAAAACTGACTGTTTGGTGCGCTTTATGGGCTGGTGGAATCATTGGTCAGTACTTTTTCAAAAACGATGGTGGCCGGAACGTTAAAGTCAATGGTGATCGGTATAGAGCCATGATTACTAACTTTTTCGTTCCTGAATTGAATAACCATGATGTCCAGGAGATGTAGTTTCGACAAGACGGCGCAACATGTCACACAGCTCGTGCCACAATAGATTTATTGAAAGACACGTTTGGTCACCGCCTAATTTCACGTTTTGGACCTGTGAATTGGCCTCCAAGATCTTGTGATTTAACACCGCTAGACTACTTTCTGTGGGGCTATGTAAAGTCATTGGTCTATGCGGATAAGCCACAAACGCTTGACCATTTGGAAGACAACATTCGCCATGTTATTGCCGATATAAGGCCACAAATGTTGGAAAAAGTCACCGCGCCAGCCGTGTCGGTCATATGCCAGAAATCATATTTAAAATGTAATGCCACAAGATTATCTTTCGGATAAATAAAATTCATGTCAATCGAATAATCCATCGTTGTTTTATTGCAACTTAAAGTTCTATACCTCTATAAAAAACACCCTTTACAATCCTGCCTTTAACTATTGGAAAGTTGCGAAAAGGGCCCTAAAATAAACAGCACGTTTTTATTTTACAGTGAGTTCACATTAGACAATGTTGACAATAGCAATACATACACACTTGTTCACTAATACATGCATACTTTTTGAATTGTCTTAACTACTGTCTTCAATATTTTGAAGGCAGTAAATAGGACCATGATTTAACGTATGCTGACAATAATTCAGTTTTTGTGTATAGAAAAATATTAAAAAAGGTAAAATCAAAAACTAAACAGTGATTTGACGAATGCCGAAATCAAACAAATTCAAATGAATTGTCTTAAGTCTGGAAGCCTATACTACAGATATAACTGTCACCATTTTTGATAAAGGGCAGTTTAGACAGTAAGATTTTACGTACGTAAAATCTAAGAGAAAATAAAACGAAAATCAATCCGTATGAAAAAATAGAGATTAAAAATCGTATGGTTTTTTTTCTTACGTTTACACCATTGGTGTTGAATAAAATGAAGTAAAATTGAAACAGCTGTTGTTAAAACAATAAAAAAAGTGAAAACAAATAAATAGTGCGCGTACTTGTGAAAAATATGCCAAATTTAAAAAAAAGTAACAAGGAAAAGGTTCCTGGTGTTGTACTAGCCATTGCCATAATAAAAAAACTGGAAACCAACAACTAAAACAAAATTATAAAATTTTCACGTTCTTTTTCAAGTTTTTTATTGTTTACAAACTTATTTGTGATGCCAACTGGATCTATTTTGCACTATATTCAGCGGTTTTCTGCTATTTTAACGAGTTTTGGCTTTGAAAAGTTAGCATTAATAAGAAAAACGCAACCCTGATCTAATGAAGTAGAATAGTTTTTGAAAAATTTCAAAACATAAAGAGAGCCGTAAGACTGTCAAATTTCCATCTGTATTTTCTCTCAATGTCGGACAGTTTCATTACATATTATGTTTAGACGATACTACTTGTACTCTTCTACACAAAAATTTGACATGTCGTATTATTTGTAGTTTAATGTAAACCGCCCTTAACTAATACTTATTCTTTTATTGTCATGACAGTACTGTCAAATGTAAACGTTAGGTTAAAGTCTACATTAAGGAGTTCAAGTTAAATATTAATATTAAAAACTTCAATTTCCTTTACAGCAACAATCAACCATATGAAGCATTGCCTGGAGCTGATAATGCAAATGTGATTAATGATCTAAATAATGATAATTTAATACAAATCAATTCTCGCAATATTGAATCCACCATTGATATTTAGTCCATGATTTATTTTATATCATCGTTATTGTATGTTTATTATATTTATTAAATGCAAAAAAAAACTGTAAAAATGTAATTTATAGGAAAGATACCACGTACAAACTATGCTATACAATTTAAATGGATATTTTTATACAATTAATCTGCATACATCTTTGTTCATGTACAAATGTATGTATTAGGAAGGATATCCTAATAAATTTAATGTTAATTTTAAGGTACAATGTTCCATGGCATATAAGTGCCAGCGGCAGGTTCGTCAATCTGCAAAAAATAAAATTAAAATAACAACTACATAAATATAAAATTATTTGAATTTCAATTATGTTTATACCATAGATAACACATAGATAGTCAACTGAAACGTCAAAAACCTAAGTCTCTTGTCAAAAAACCTAAGTCTAAGAATGTATTGGTAGGCAAAATTGTATACATAAGTGTTGGTTTTTTTTTTAATTCCCCACAGCACCTAAACTCCCCATAGTTGTATAAAATATTTTGGAAAAACAGAATATTTTTTTTACGTTCAATTTTAGATGTTAAAATTAAATAATTCTTTTGGTTTTTGATAAAAATATGAATTTTGTATTTTCCTAATTTATTTGTGTGCGAAAAACTTTAGATTAAATGCTAATTTGAAATATTTGCTATATTGATTTGAAAATATTCATCCCCTAAAAGACAAAAAAATACAATACTGTGTAGAAATAAATTTCACCAAACAAATGTCAATAAAATTAAATTTATTTTTTATTAAAAAATTTTAAAAACAATAAATTGTTAAAAATTTTTCTGTGCAAAAATTCAAAATTATTTAAATAATTGGAAAGTGCAATGGAATATCGCGTAATAGTGCCTAAATGTGAATACAAATTTTACTCCCCTAAGTGTGTTGAATTCACACCGTACCCGTATGTGGAAGAAATTTGAAGCCACGTTTTTGACATTTGGAGAGTTGGACATCTATGTGTTATCTATGGTTTATACTGGGTGGCGCAAATTCAATCATTGAACTTGGTTTTTGAATACTTTTTTTAATAATAAAAAAATATTTTGAGCGATGGAAATCTTTTATGTTAAAACTCTAGATTTTTGAACAATGCCTTTTTATACCCTTCACCACAGGTGGAAAGGGTATATATAAGTTTGTCATTCCGTGTGTAATTTCTACAATATTCATTTCCGACCCCATAAAGTATATATATTCTGGATCCTTATACATAGAGAAGTTGATTAAGCGATGTCCGTCTGTCCGTCTGTCCGTCTGTCCGTCTGTCCGTCTGTCCGTCTGTCCGTGTTAGTGTGGTAATGTCATTTGCCAAGGCATCAGAAGAGATACAAAAAATTTAAGCACACCAATCTGTCAGGCATAGTTTCGAAAATTTTGGTATTGCAATTCAGCAACATCGGATCATTCCTTTGGAGGCTACGGGCCAAAAACCACGCCCACCTATATTTTTTTTACGTTTTTTTTACGTTTTTTTTTAATTTTTTTCGGCTTTAATGATTCTGTTTTGCCTTTTTTTGTCAAATAAATATTAGAGTGTGACAGGTAGATTGCAAGGAGTGCATACAGATCTCGGGGGATCAATAACCCCCTGCGAGGGGCGATTTTTGTTTGTTTTTAGATTGGTAGGGTTTTTCTGCTTTGATTTGTATTAGAGACCTTAATAGAAAGCAATACGCATAGAGGTAGCCAATGGACCCAGAGGGTACCTACTGACAAATAGGAGCAGTTAAAAGGGCCCACCATGTGTCAATATGATGAAATTTATTTTTTTTTTTTGTAAGGATTTCTTTTTGCTTTAGTCTGACCATTCTAACTCAATATATTGGAGAAAGGTCCAAAATTTAACAAAGAAATTTCAATCAAATTTTTAAAAAAAAAATTTTACAAAAATTTTTAAAAAAAAATTTTTTAAAAAAATTTTTTTCAAAAATATTTACAAAAAAATTTACAAAGCATTTTCAAAAAGATATTTTACAGAAAAATATTAGAAAAAAAATTTTTTTAAAAAATTTTCCAAAAAATTTTCGAATAAAATTTTACAAAAAATTTTTAAAAAAATATTTTTACAAAAAATTTTTACACACAATTTTCGAAAAATTAAAACAAAAATTTCAATATTTCTTTGAAAATGAAAATCATGACTGTAACATAACATATATTTAATATTAAGAATATACATATGTATGTATGTGTGTATATAGAGTAACATATTTTTATACCCTTCACCACAGGTGGAAAGGGTATATATAAGTTTGTCATTCCGTGTGTAATTTCTACAATATTCATTTCCGACCCCATAAAGTATATATATTCTGGATCCTTATACATAGAGAAGTTGATTAAGCGATGTCCGTCTGTCCGTCTGTCCGTCTGTCCGTGTTAGTGTGGTAATGTCATTTGCCAAGGCATCAGAAGAGATACAAAAAATTTAAGCACACCAATCTGTCAGGCATAGTTTCGAAAATTTTGGTATTGCAATTCAGCAACATCGGATCATTCCTTTGGAGGCTACGGGCCAAAAACCACGCCCACCTATATTTTTTTTACGTTTTTTTTACGTTTTTTTTTAATTTTTTTCGGCTTTAATGATTCTGTTTTGCCTTTTTTTGTCAAATAAATATTAGAGTGTGACAGGTAGATCGCAAGGAGTGCATACAGATCTCGGGGGATCAATAACCCCCTGCGAGGGGCGATTTTTGTTTGTTTTTAGATTGGTAGGGTTTTTCTGCTTTGATTTGTATTAGAGACCTTAATAGAAAGCAATACGCATAGAGGTAGCCAATGGACCCAGAGGGTACCTACTGACAAATAGGAGCAGTTAAAAGGGCCCCCCATGTGTCAATATGATGAAATTTATTTTTTTTTTGTAAGGATTTCTTTTTGCTTTAGTCTGACCATTCTAACTCAATATATTGGAGAAAGGTCCAAAATTTAACAAAGAAATTTCAATCAAATTTTTAAAAAAAAAATTTTACAAAAATTTTTAAAAAAAAATTTTTTAAAAAAAATTTTTTTCAAAAATATTTACAAAAAAATTTACAAAGCATTTTCAAAAAGATATTTTACAGAAAAATATTAGAAAAAAAATTTTTTTAAAAAATTTTCCAAAAAATTTTCGAATAAAATTTTACAAAAAATTTTTAAAAAAATATTTTTACAAAAAATTTTTACACACAATTTTCGAAAAATTAAAACAAAAATTTCAATATTTCTTTGAAAATGAAAATCATGACTGTAACATAACATATATTTAATATTAAGAATATACATATGTATGTATGTGTGCATATAGAGTAACATATTTTTATACCCTTCACCACAGGTGGAAAGGGTATATATAAGTTTGTCATTCCGTGTGTAATTTCTACAATATTCATTTCCGACCCCATAAAGTATATATATTCTGGATCCTTATACATAGAGAAGTTGATTAAGCGATGTCCGTCTGTCCGTCTGTCCGTCTGTCCGTCTGTCCGTCTGTCCGTCTGTCCGTCTGTCCGTCTGTCCGTCTGTCCGTCTGTCCGTCTGTCCGTCTGTCCGTCTGTCCGTGTTAGTGTGGTAATGTCATTTGCCAAGGCATCAGAAGAGATACAAAAAATTTAAGCACACCAATCTGTCAGGCATAGTTTCGAAAATTTTGGTATTGCAATTCAGCAACATCGGATCATTCCTTTGGAGGCTACGGGCCAAAAACCACGCCCACCTATATTTTTTTTACGTTTTTTTTACGTTTTTTTTTAATTTTTTTCGGCTTTAATGATTCTGTTTTGCCTTTTTTTTGTCAAATAAATATTAGAGTGTGACAGGTAGATCGCAAGGAGTGCATACAGATCTCGGGGGATCAATAACCCCCTGCGAGGGGCGATTTTTGTTTGTTTTTAGATTGGTAGGGTTTTTCTGCTTTGATTTGTATTAGAGACCTTAATAGAAAGCAATACGCATAGAGGTAGCCAATGGACCCAGAGGGTACCTACTGACAAATAGGAGCAGTTAAAAGGGCCCCCCATGTGTCAATATGATGAAATTTATTTTTTTTTTTGTAAGGATTTCTTTTTGCTTTAGTCTGACCATTCTAACTCAATATATTGGAGAAAGGTCCAAAATTTAACAAAGAAATTTCAATCAAATTTTTAAAAAAAAAATTTTACAAAAATTTTTAAAAAAAAATTTTTTAAAAAAATTTTTTTCAAAAATATTTACAAAAAAATTTACAAAGCATTTTCAAAAAGATATTTTACAGAAAAATATTAGAAAAAAAATTTTTTTAAAAAATTTTCCAAAAAATTTTCGAATAAAATTTTACAAAAAATTTTTAAAAAAATATTTTTACAAAAAATTTTTACACACAATTTTCGAAAAATTAAAACAAAAATTTCAATATTTCTTTGAAAATGAAAATCATGACTGTAACATAACATATATTTAATATTAAGAATATACATACATATGTATGTATGTGTGTATATAGAGTAACATATTTTTATACCCTTCACCACAGGTGGAAAGGGTATATATAAGTTTGTCATTCCGTGTGTAATTTCTACAATATTCATTTCCGACCCCATAAAGTATATATATTCTGGATCCTTATACATAGAGAAGTTGATTAAGCGATGTCCGTCTGTCCGTCTGTCCGTCTGTCCGTCTGTCCGTCTGTCCGTCTGTCCGTCTGTCCGTCTGTCCGTGTTAGTGTGGTAATGTCATTTGCCAAGGCATCAGAAGAGATACAAAAAATTTAAGCACACCAATCTGTCAGGCATAGTTTCGAAAATTTTGGTATTGCAATTCAGCAACATCGGATCATTCCTTTGGAGGCTACGGGCCAAAAACCACGCCCACCTATATTTTTTTTACGTTTTTTTTACGTTTTTTTTTAATTTTTTTCGGCTTTAATGATTCTGTTTTGCCTTTTTTTTGTCAAATAAATATTAGAGTGTGACAGGTAGATCGCAAGGAGTGCATACAGATCTCGGGGGATCAATAACCCCCTGCGAGGGGCGATTTTTGTTTGTTTTTAGATTGGTAGGGTTTTTCTGCTTTGATTTGTATTAGAGACCTTAATAGAAAGCAATACGCATAGAGGTAGCCAATGGACCCAGAGGGTACCTACTGACAAATAGGAGCAGTTAAAAGGGCCCCCCATGTGTCAATATGATGAAATTTATTTTTTTTTTTGTAAGGATTTCTTTTTGCTTTAGTCTGACCATTCTAACTCAATATATTGGAGAAAGGTCCAAAATTTAACAAAGAAATTTCAATCAAATTTTTAAAAAAAAAATTTTACAAAAATTTTTAAAAAAAAATTTTTTAAAAAAATTTTTTTCAAAAATATTTACAAAAAAATTTACAAAGCATTTTCAAAAAGATATTTTACAGAAAAATATTAGAAAAAAAATTTTTTTAAAAAATTTTCCAAAAAATTTTCGAATAAAATTTTACAAAAAATTTTTAAAAAAATATTTTTACAAAAAATTTTTACACACAATTTTCGAAAAATTAAAACAAAAATTTCAATATTTCTTTGAAAATGAAAATCATGACTGTAACATAACATATATTTAATATTAAGAATATACATACATATGTATGTATGTGTGTATATAGAGTAACATATTTTTATACCCTTCACCACAGGTGGAAAGGGTATATATAAGTTTGTCATTCCGTGTGTAATTTCTACAATATTCATTTCCGACCCCATAAAGTATATATATTCTGGATCCTTATACATAGAGAAGTTGATTAAGCGATGTCCGTCTGTCCGTCTGTCCGTCTGTCCGTCTGTCCGTGTTAGTGTGGTAATGTCATTTGCCAAGGCATCAGAAGAGATACAAAAAATTTAAGCACACCAATCTGTCAGGCATAGTTTCGAAAATTTTGGTATTGCAATTCAGCAACATCGGATCATTCCTTTGGAGGCTACGGGCCAAAAACCACGCCCACCTATATTTTTTTTACGTTTTTTTTACGTTTTTTTTTAATTTTTTTCGGCTTTAATGATTCTGTTTTGCCTTTTTTTGTCAAATAAATATTAGAGTGTGACAGGTAGATCGCAAGGAGTGCATACAGATCTCGGGGGATCAATAACCCCCTGCGAGGGGCGATTTTTGTTTGTTTTTAGATTGGTAGGGTTTTTCTGCTTTGATTTGTATTAGAGACCTTAATAGAAAGCAATACGCATAGAGGTAGCCAATGGACCCAGAGGGTACCTACTGACAAATAGGAGCAGTTAAAAGGGCCCCCCATGTGTCAATATGATGAAATTTATTTTTTTTTTGTAAGGATTTCTTTTTGCTTTAGTCTGACCATTCTAACTCAATATATTGGAGAAAGGTCCAAAATTTAACAAAGAAATTTCAATCAAATTTTTAAAAAAAAAATTTTACAAAAATTTTTAAAAAAAAATTTTTTAAAAAAAATTTTTTTCAAAAATATTTACAAAAAAATTTACAAAGCATTTTCAAAAAGATATTTTACAGAAAAATTTTAGAAAAAAAATTTTTTTAAAAAATTTTCCAAAAAATTTTCGAATAAAATTTTACAAAAAATTTTTAAAAAAATATTTTTACAAAAAATTTTTACACACAATTTTCGAAAAATTAAAACAAAAATTTCAATATTTCTTTGAAAATGAAAATCATGACTGTAACATTACATATATTTAATATTAAGAATATACATATGTATGTATGTGTGCATATAGAGTAACATATTTTTTTAAATGCGTTTGATTTTTTTTTTAAATGCGATTGATTTAAAATAGATGAGATCTTTGTTTAAAACCTAGGTGCATTAAACACATAGACATCATCAGGATACCGGGTAAAAACTGCTAAAAATAAAATACACACGTTTATAGGTAAACGTTTTTTTTTTTTGAAGCCAGTATAGCTACATGGCTACACGACCACCGTTGTGGATGTCGTCAACTTAGGCTAATTTCTATTTTATTCAACAAAAGAAAATGTCACAAATTACATTATTATTGTAAATTACAAATTCATATACAAACAAAAAGTTTTGTAGGAGATATTTAAAAGTTTTTGAAAAAGTTATTTAATTTTATAAAAGCAAAATAAGTATTTCTACAACAATGTCAGAGTTTACGATGTAGCGTCGGCTTCAATATCATTAAGTAGCTGACAACACGGCGACAATTGTAGCAAACGGAATTTGTTTTCATTTGTCTTCTATTTCTTTAACTCATGAATAATGATTTTTTCTTATACGACTTTATTTAAATAAAGAGTCAACAATATGGATAATGCTGTACATGTCTGTATAAATAAAATCACCGTGGTGAAGGGTATAGAAGATTCGGCACGGCCGAATATAGCACTTTTACTTGTTTAATTTTGGTTTAGTTTATTAAGAGTTATAAACGTTTTTTTAATGGAGATGTATCGATAAACCTCTTTGCCGAAGCAATACTGATACCAAAATAAAAATAACGGCAATACCTATAGCTATATACCTTGTAAATTTAATTTAAAGATATATTAAACAGAAGTTGGGTTATTGGGATTCCGTGCCCAAAGATTAAAAACTTAATCAAACCTAAATGTCACAGCTCTCTATCTGAAACCATATTAGCTAGACATTTGAAATTTTTCAGAATATATTACCATGGCCGCTTTAACAAAAAGTATAAAAAAATAATAAATAATAAAATAAAGTTCAAAATTAATGGGTGTCCTCATACTGATATAATTTTTACGTACATATATGACTTTATTTATTATGACCATAATTGCCAAACATTTGAAAATTACACAGAGCACATATTATTATGTCCGATAAAACAACAAGGCAAGTTAAAGGGTGTGCCAATAGTGGAAATGGCAGACACTTGAAATTTACACAGAGTATGTAAAACTATTCCGCTATGACAACAAGTATACAAATTGAAATTCAAAATTAAAGGGTGTCCCAAAAGGGACATGGATTTTTCAGGCCATCGTACCATAATAGAAAGTATTAAAAATAAATTTAATAAAATTCCCCGGTAAGTCTCGGTTTTGACGTATATATATGGCATTATCTTGCACACGTTACATCAGTCAAGTGCCAGTGAGACTCACACACGTAGGATTCAGTACTACGTTTAATATACTATGTTTAGGTCTATTATTATAACTTGAAAATAGCACAAGTTAGGATTTTATCGAAGAGATCAGCAGTCGCCTCATTTCAGATAAGGACTAGGGTAGTCGTGAATGAGCGACATCTCTGAATGAACTTGATACTCACGAGTTTTCAAAAGTATTAATTTAAATTTTAGTTATCTCACAATTATCTAGCTTGACTAACTCATGAAGTACAAAACATATGTTTATTATCTTACCAATTTTGTAAACTTATCCTTACAAGCCACACGTATTCGAGCTGCCGTAGCTGGCGAGTCTAATGTAAAGTCTCTACTTAAGCCACTTGATTCTCGAGCAGCAGCTATAGCCTCTTTGATAGCAAAGAATACAGAACTGCCAATAAACAAAGGAGGTTCTCCAACAGCCTAAAATATAGTAAAACGTTATTAAAACAAAGTATGGCAAAATAAATTAAAATCACAAAATTATTCTTACCTTAGAAGAGTAAACCGCTCTTGGATTTGAAGCTCCCGTCAAAATCGTTACATTAAATTCTCCCGGTATATCAGCAAAACCAGGCAATTTATACATACCAGGACCACGAGAATATAAAACACCTTGTGGAGAGTAAATTAATTCTTCCAAAGTGAAGAGACCATATCCTTGCATGAATGCTCCTTCAATTTGACCAATATCTATGGCTGGATTTAGACTTGAACCAATATCCATAACAATATCTGTGCTTAAAACCTGATGATCTCCCGTTAGACAATCGATTTCTACTACTGAAACACCAACCCCATTTGTAAAGTAGTTGTATAACAAAGCGTTGGGGTTATTTACAGGATCGTAGCCGATATCGGGCATTTTGTAAAAGCCTGTGGCAGATAAACTAACACGCTCGAAATATGCTTTATCTATCCAGTCCTTCCAACTGCCATTTGGGTTGGCTTTTTTTATGGGCGCAAGACGTTTATTTAACTTTTCGCAGGCATCCAATACGGCCATTCCGTTAAGATCGGAACCCACACTAGCAGCAGTTGCGGAAGTGTTTGGCACCTTATCAGTGGCTGTCTCTGAAATGTGTATGAATTCCAGGGGTATTTGTAAAGCACGAGCACAACATTGTATCATTTTGGTATGTAAACCTTGGCCAATTTCTACGCCACCGTGTGAAAGCAGCACCGAACCATCAGCGTAAATATTTATTAAAGCACCCGCTTGATTAAGGTGTGAAACTCCAAATGCAATGCCAAATTTTGTAGGTACTAAAGATATTCCTCGCTTACGCCACCGGTGGTTGCGATTAAACTCCTCAATCTCTTTCTTTTTCTGATAATAGTTCGACTGTTTCAGACAGTCCTGGAAACATCTTGTTATAGGGAAATTGTCAATCTTTTGTTGATAGTGTGTTACATCACCTTCCTTGTAGAAATTTAATTGCATTATTTCCAAATAATTCTTGCCTAAAATCCGAGCTACATCACGTATTATATGCTCTCCAACAAACATACCCTGTGGACCACCAAAACCCCGGAAAGCTGTATTAGATGGTAAATTAGTTTTGCACACCCAACCTGCCACTTTGACATTGGGTATTTTATAGCAATTTTCAACATGGTACATGGCTCTTTCTAATACAGAAAAAGAAAGATCCATAGACCAACCAGCATTATTGTAGCATTCAATATAGCAGCCGGTTAAACGACCTGCTGAAGTAAAAGCAATTTTGTATTTGTACAAAAAGGGGTGTCGAGTACCGGTGATCATCATATCTTCATCACGATCCAGCATACAACGCACAGGTCTACGAAGGCGATGACAGGCTAAAGCAACGGGTAAGGCAACACTTAAAGCTCGAGATTCTTTGCCACCAAAACCACCTCCCAAACGTTTGGCACGGCACACAACCCTATGGGAAGAAGTAGATAACACATGAGCTACAAGTTTCTGTATCTCAGAGGGATGCTGTGTGGAGGAAAATATTTCAATTTCGTCCGAATCTCGAGGAACGGCTATTGCACAATTAGTTTCTAAATAAAAATGTTCCTGGCCACCCATTCTACAAGTACCTTCATATAAGTGATCGGCTTCTCTGAAAGCTTTCTCTACATCACCTATTTCTACAAAACGAGGATAGTCTGGATAATATGATTTATGTTCGATGGCCTGCTCAATGGTTATTATCACCGGCTTTAGGTCCTCATATTCGATTTTGACCATACGAGCTGCTCTTTGAGCTATTGTTTGATTCT
Organism: Phasia obesa; assembly: GCA_949628195.1. Classification (NCBI taxonomy): domain Eukaryota; kingdom Metazoa; phylum Arthropoda; class Insecta; order Diptera; family Tachinidae; genus Phasia; species Phasia obesa. The sequence continues at coordinate 75,109,089 of OX451215.1, forward strand.
CCGCTACTATAGCACCCACAACTTGTCCTTGACAGTGTACATCTTCGGAAGCAAAAACATGTTCGTCATGAAACACTGGACCAACTTCATTTTCATGTTGAGTTAAATCTTTGCTGCAGAAAAAAGCATGAACGCCAGGCATTGCCAAAACTTCAGAAGCATTAATGTTTAGTATTTTCGCATGAGCCCTTGTACTTAAAACCAAAGCTAAATAAAGTTCATTTTCCATACGCGGTATATCATCACAATAGAGAGCTTCCCCAGTAGCCTGTTTTAAAGCAGAGGCATGTACTTTAGGTCTGCCGATAGGATCACTTTCAGACTGTTTATTTGAAACTTTTTCAAACAGTTGAGCGCTCTTCAGAACCGGAGTATGGAATACATCACAACCACTTAACTCTTCCTGGGGCAACGAGTCTTCGGGCAATATGCCAGCCTTAATTAAATTATTTGTTATTGTTAAATAGGCCTTAAAAAATAAGCTCACTACTAGAGCACGACGATAGGCAATCATACCACCGGGAGCTGAGGGAGATAAAGGCAACTCTGCACACAGATTTTCTACTACACGCTCCATAAGCACTCTGTTCCATTGCTGTTTCAGCATAATTTCGGCAGAACGTATGGCTAGAATGGTGGTAGGGGCCATACCACCAAAAGCCATATATACATTATCCACTGTTATAGATTTGGGTTCAATAAACACATTAATGGCGGCATTAACAATGGCAATATCGTCATCTCTACGTTTGGCCTGTTTAAAAGCCACCACATACTGGTGTTTTAAAGTCTTTGGAAAATATAGGCCAACTAATACCTCAGTGGGTTCTATAACATTTTTGCGATAACCCGTAAAAAAGCCAGATGCCATACAAACTTCTCTATATTTGATTTGATCCCCTACAAACTTGGCTACTTTTAACTTAACAGCCCCAGCCATCAACACGGGATTCATATCGGATATGGGACTGCCCGTCATAATGTTGCCACCCAAACAAGCCACATTTCGAATTTGTTTACCAGCAAAATAATGCAACATGTTGACAGCGCATTGAAAAAATCTTGTTTTATATTCAGGTAGCTCTTTAATCCTGTTTCTTAAAATCCCGTCGATATCCATTAAACTTACCGATGCGCCAAAATAAATATGTTCCTCTGATTCTACAACATCAATCATTTCCTTGACTTTTGTGGGATTTATTAAGACCGGATATAGAAAATGTTTAAATTTAACTTCTACACCAACCTCAGTGTTTCCTACTATCAACTTAGCTTCCGGAAAACGTGCTTTAAGCTTGAGTAAATCTTCCAAGTTATTGGGCCTGTACCAAGTGGCCCTTTCGCCTTTAAAAACTAAGGTTTGATTATGCCATTCGTTATTTAACTGAAGTTCAGGAGGAAATATTGGTTCTTGCGTTGGATCAAATGGCACAAATTGACTTTTCTCGAACAGCTTATTATCGACCAAGACTGCATTCTCTATTCCATTACTACATTTATTGCTATTAACCTTACAACATTTATCTCCCATAGCACAGCCAAACTCCTTGGTAAATGTTTTATAACCTTCTAAAATCGGTCTATAGCCCGTGCATCTACACAAGTTACCTTGAAATGCAATCTCTAAATCTTTCATTGACGGTTGTGACAAACTTCTCAACAGGGCGTACATAGACATAACTATACCAGGAGTACAAAATCCACACTGACTTCCATGGGCTTTGGCCAAACGTTCTTGTACGGGGTGCAATCTAGTACGTGTACTACCAATACCTTCAATGGTGGTAACAGCACAACCATGCATGGCACATACAGGTGTTAGACACGCATTGACCGCTAAATGTTTAATATTATTAGTTCTATAGTCAAAGCGTGATAACATTACAGTACAGGCACCACAGCCACCCTCGCCACAGCCCAATTTTGTTCCACATAACCGAAGTTTTTCACGTAAATATGTAAGAAGGGTACATTCTGGATCGGGATTAGTTTCGGTTACCTAGAAGTATACGTAAAAAGAAATAAATAATACATATGAAAAAACTGAAGTTAATCTATTAAATATTTTTTCATTGGATAGTTTTAAACAAAAATAAAAAGTGAAAAGTTTGTCCCCATGAAAAGTTCTTTCCCACCGAAGTGAAAATTGCAATCGTGAAGTTCACTTGGAATTTTTGTTCCCTTTATTGTACAGCTGTTTAAAATAAAGTAAGCTATTCATGCATATTGAATGAAAACAATAAGAATAAGCTGATGAAAAATTTTGAATAAAATGTTCAAAATTTGAGCAATCATTTTGCTACCGGAAGTAACAAGAAACATCGATTTTGTCGTCGCCGTTAGCAGGCGTAGAGAAAGGAAAGAGAAAGGAAATTTAACACCACCCTAAAGTTGATAGATTCGAATTATGCTGGAGACGGATGTAACGGTCCAAAAAATGCATTACATTCTGCTAGTTTCTAAAATAAAATTTTCTAAAATAAATTTTTCCCCAACAAATAAATTGCATTTTTATTATAAAACGTTATGGGTAATTAGCATAATATTAAATAATTAAAATTTTCCCTTTTTTCATAAAAAACTATTCACCTAATTTGCAATAAAAAATATTCCTTCAACTTAGAGAGAATAAAACGAACGTAAGACTGAAGCATTGAACACATAGACGACAGCAGGATACCGACTACAACCTGTCAAAATTAAAATACACACGTTTATATGAAGACGATTATTTTGACAACTTCATAGCTACATGGCTACATGACCACCGTTGTGGCTCTAGCTAACTTATAGGTCGATTATGGATGGCAACCCAATCGCAATGGTGTGTTAGTTGCCGAAATTGTATTACGTCTGGCAACTGGCAACTAAAACTTGTTAATTTTGCCAAAATGGCAACCATAAATTTGTGGTTGCTGTTGATTTTTTTCACAAATTATAAAGTAAAAACTGAAAAGTAAGTTTATTTTTCTTCATCTCATTTCTCATAATCTTACAGCGTATATTGGCCGTCTTACTACGTGTCTTACGTAATCAATCTAACAAAATAATAGATAAAGATGATACGAAAAATATTCCGTATTCTTATAGACACATATTTGACCAGCAGCTGGTCCTAGCTTTTTAACTTTTGATGAAAATGGTCGAAAAATAGCTCCTGTTATGAAACTTGGTATATCAAAGGCTTCATGCTCAAGACACGGAAGGTTGTAATTTACGGGAGGATCTTTAGGTGGATTAGGAGTTTTTGTTTTAGATTCATCGCCTTGGCTGGAACATGATGATAAACTTACATTAAATTTACGAGTGTGTTTAGACACATTTTTTTAATGAGATTGGATATTAATTTCAAAAAGAATCAAATCTGTAGATACGGAATAATATTTTTTTTTGTATTTTCTTTGCTATTTATTAAAAACTATTTTATTGTTTACATTTATTTCCAGTTGTTAGACTGTCAAAATAGCATTATCGATAACTTTATGGCAACTGAAAAAAGTTGCCTCACATAATACCAATTTTTTCCCCAGTTGAAGTTGCTATCCATAATCGACCTATTAGGCTAATTTCTATTTTTGTTTGCGACAATTTTATTTTATTCAACAGAAGAAAATGTCACAAAAGTAAAAATACAAATTCATTTACAATCAAAAGGATTTGAGCTAATAAATTTATTTGTTTTGATATGTGTCGCTGGCGGCGACGGTCGTTCGAAAAAGGGCGAATTTAACAACCAAATAAAAAGAGCCAAGTTTCTAATTAATTGGTTTAGGTGTTTATTTCTATTTAAAAAATATTACAATTAACAAATAGAAATATACATATAAGAACAAATGTACTTACCGCAGTGCTTTCCTTTAACGAACTAATTTTACTTGTTAAATAATTTAAAGTTGAGCCAAAAATTCTTTATGTATTAAATACATCAAAAAATAACGGGCCAACTTAACGAAACAAAAGCACTGCAGAATAATATTGTTACATATAAAACTAACTGATCATTTACAATCATACATATGTATAAACAAATAGGAAAAACGGGAATAAAAATACATAATATGAATATACATAAATGATCAAGAGACAAAATAACAAGACATTTAGGCAACTCACAGACTGACAAATCAAATAAATAAATTTAAACAAAATAATAAATGTTTCCAGTTTTATGAGCCATTAAGCGACATCCCCACCCCCGTGGATCGACCACGATTCACTTCTCCAAATCAAGGACTGCAAGTTTGGAAACAGGACGCATCAGGACACCAGTGCTAGTACGGACATCAGCACGACGTATAATATCATCTTTACCCTTGTATACCTCTTCCACTCGACCTCGTCTCCAATCTTTTCGGGACACTGCAGGATCACAAATGATAACCAAGTCACCAACGGCAATGGGCTTTGTGCGTTGACACCATTTGGAGCGTCTGGTCAAAGTGGACAAATATTCTTCAGATTTTATAATTTCAATTTCGGCATTAAATTTTTCTTTCTGGGCTTGGCGACAAAGATAAATTTCCGCAGTTTTTAGTTCAGCAGCAGTCAAACTATTTCTTTCATCTTGGCTTACTTTCCTTTGGCATCGACTTATGAAACGTAACATCCAGGCAACCGTTCGTTTTAGCTTCAAATAAGAAGAAAATCTACTAAAATCAATAATAGGAGGAATATTAATTAATAGAGCAAATTTTGGACGTAGCTCCTCAGTATCAAGGCTAGCAGGGCTTATATTCACAGCTTTGGGCCATTCATCTTCACCATCATAAAGAAAATTAGGGCCACTGAACCAGCTGGATTCATTCGAAAAGTAGACCTGAGACTTCATCCTAGTGGTTTCATCAGCAACATTGATATTGGTGGGCAGCCATCTCCAATCTGCTGGGCTAGTGGAATCTAGAATTTCTGTGATTCGATGGGCAACAAAAGGCTTGTATCTACGACTTTCTGAGCCTATCCAATTAATCACAGTAGAGGAATCGCTCCAACAAACCGAGAAACCTTCATGGAATGCTCCTTCAAAATCGTATCCAATAATCGCGTACCCAAAACAGCAGCCTGAAGTTCGAGCCTTGGAATACTCATCGTTTTTAGAGGGGCACATCTCGTTTTTGCAGCTACGAAGGATACTTCAACTTTTCCATCAGGATATATGGACCTCCAGTATGACGCGGCACCAAATGCATCCTCACTAGCGTCGACAAAAACATGTAGCTCCAGACGGATAGGAATGCCATTTCCAAAATAACAACGAGGCACTTTCACTTTAACAACATTTTTTAGCTCTTGGCGCCAATTATTCCACATGTCATATAAGTCATTGGGCAAAGGATCATCCCATCGGACATCGTACCTCCATACCTCACGCATCAACAGTTTAGCCGTAATCATAAAGTTGCTCAATAGACCAAGTGGATCGAAAATAGACATTACCACACTAAGCAACTCTCGTTTTGTAGGAGCCTTCAAACCATTTATGACATCAGCATTCACGTTGTGGAACCTCAACTCAAACCTGAAAGTATCATCTTTAGGTTGCCAGTACATACCTAGGACTTTTTCTGACTGCAGCTCGTTGATATCGCTGGAAAAGTTCACCGGCTTCTCCATAGCACCTTTAAGAGCCACAATTACCTCAGATGAATTGGTGAAATTTCTTAGCTCGAATCCAGCTGACTTATGGATGTCACGAACTTGTTGGGCAACTTCAATAGCTCTTCCAGGTGTTGGAAAACTGTCGACGAAATCATCCACATAATGATGATCCATGATAGACTTCACCGCACGAGGGTATTTTCCCGATAGCTTAGGGCGTTGGTTTCTTTGACATAATGAGCTACGCAGGGCGAACAAGCAGCGCCAAATGTCATCACGACCATCTCATAAGTATCTGGAGGCTTTCTGTCATCATCGCGCCAAAGGAAGCGTTGGGAACATCTGTCTTCAGGAGCCACAAGGACCTGGTGAAACATCTCTTTAATGTCGCCGCAAACTGCAACAGCTCCAACTCGAAAGTTGAATAAAATAGACGGCAGAGGCTTATATTGCTGAGGACCCTTTAAGAGCATGGAATTCAACGAAACGCCTTCAACAGTTGCAGCAGCATCAAAAACTAGCCGAAGCTTTCCAGGCTTGTTCGGGTTGACCACTCCAAAGTGAGGAAGATACCAAGTTCTAGGGCAAACACCAGAAGCTTCATTAGGCAACAATTTCCTTACATACCCCTTTGACACGTAATCGTTCATGATGGACTTGTAGGCCTCACCAAATTCCGGAATTCTCTTCATTTTCCTCTCAATACCATTTAGTCTATTTAGAGCCATGGAATAACTGTCTGGCAGGACTACATCATCAGAGCGCCACAAAAGCCGGGTTTGAAATCTTCCTTCAACTTTGACAGTAGTATTCATCATTATTTGACGAGCTCGAGCAACCTCCTTCGATTCTATGACCGGTAAGACCTTGACTCCAAAATTTTCGATTTCAAAATAATTTGCCACCAAGTCGTAAAGTGTCTGCTCAGGCTGAACTGTCAACAAACATAAATTAGAGTTTGACGGCTTACCCTTCATCGGACCAAAAACGACCCAACCCAATGGTGTGTTGGCAGCATAGGGACCACTTTCTTCCAAAGGCACAATTTCATCAGGAAGACCAAGATGGCAGTGATCTAATCCTATCAGGACTTTAGGGGTCACACCATTGTATAATTTAATTGGTAAACCAGGATGAGCGCTTAAATCCATATTGAAACTCTGAGCCGGCAATTTCAAATTCGAGACACCATAAACATTTTTTAAAGCATATTTTCTTTGCTTACCAATCCCACTTACTTGCAGATCAACCACAGACGCCATTTCTTCAGATTCCTTTCCAGCGTACCAGTGCAAGTTCAATTTACTTTGATGCCCCCGGAGGCCCAGTTGCCTCACCAAGGAGCTGTCCACCATAGTAACCGAAGAACCTTCATCCAACAACGCGTAAGTTTCAACCTTGTTACTAGGACCATAAAGTACAATAGGCACAACTCGGAACAGGAGTACGCTCTTATCTGCAGGACGGGATACACAGCTCAAGACAGACGCACTTCCATTTGATGAACCACTTGGGGCTTCTGACTCACTTGGCCCAGAATATTTTTCGCGACTATTATTAATTTTTACATCATGTAGTAATTTGTTATGTTTTCGCAGGCAACCATCGATGGGACACTCTTTTCGTTTACGGCAACTCCTACTAGGATGCCCCGACCCAAGACACGAAAAACATAACCTCAATGTCTTCACATTAGACCATCTGTCAGGCACACTCAATGAACTAAATTTTTTACATTCAAATAATTTATGATTACCCTGGCACATAGGGCATTCTTGTTTATGTTGACCATCAACGGCGTGGAGGACAACTTTTCTTTTAGGTTCACTATAATTTCGATTACTACTCACCCCTTGAATAGTTTGCACCAAATCAGCAACATCTTTGAGCCACCTGTTAAAATCCAAAACCGTTGGATATGGCTTAATTGTTGAGGAATAGCGGGCCCATTCTATTCGTTTGCTCAAGGTAAGCTTACCAACCAATTCATCCATTAATGTAGGATTCGATAAATGCTGTTGTCCATTGGCAGATTCCAAAAAGGCGGCAAGATTCTGCACCTTAACAGCAAATGGCACAAGTCGATCAATAGCACTCTCACTAATGGGCTGAATTTCTTTCACTTGTTGGAGCTGACATCGGATAAGCATTTCTGGACGACCATATCGAAAACGCAACTGCTCCATCACCACATTGACGTTATCCGGATGTATGAGCAACGATTTAACACTCTCCCTTGCATCACCCTTTAATGCCTTTTGGAGCCGAACACAATTTTCAAAATTATTGTAATTATAAACAGCAGTCGAATTACTAAAGGCTGTTGAAAAAATCGGCCAATCCTCAGGTGTACCACTAAATTCCGGCAGGTCATATATTTTTCTGTGCACTGCCATCGAACCGCCATTTTGAGACACAAAATTATTTGGCGGTAACATTTGTGTTAAAGGCGATTGGCTTGCACAAAAACCGGTACTATTTGCATTGCAGCTAACACACGAAAATGGCGTACGGCGATCAGTGCAGTCAACGTTGGCTGAGACAGAATTTTCGACGTTGGCTTCACTAGTACCCGTCACAGCTGGCGCCATATTGGATGGTTGGGGCGCGGCTGAGGATGGCGTTGAATTGGCATTAAGGGCAATGGACAAAACTTTCTGAGCAGTCAGCAACTGGACCTGGAGTGTATTAATTTGGCTTTGCAAGTCTTCCAAATTGATACCGGAATTGGGCTGGGGCATCGGAAGCTGTTGGCTAGGTTGAACCGTGGCTGAGGGCATGTTGGACGCGCAGGTGGAAGTGGTGGCTACGCTACCCGAGATTCCAGCGCAGGTGGAACTCGTAGACATTGCGGCAGGGGCAGATAATATTTTATCACTTATTTGAGCAGTACTTACGATTGTCTTGGTTACTCCTGAGGTAGAAGGAACTACTATAGGCATTGCTGTTCCGGCGGCAGAGGAACTGGTAGACAGCAAAGGAGCTCCAGCGGCAGTGGGAGCCAATTGCTGTGACGGCAGATATGTTCCGGCAGATGGAGAACCACTATTATTTTGGCTTGATGTTGTCTGCAATCGAGCGCTTTTTCTCACTGGCGATCGTTGCATTATGAACCACAAATATTCTTTAAACAATTGTTGTCCCGGCAGACGAGAACCACTTTAAAAATTTTAAAATATATTTTTTTTAACGCAGGCAATGTCCAATAAAAATTATTTATTTCGGCTGACAAGGAACCACTTCAGCAAAAATTTATTTTCTCTTAGACAGAGAACCAATTGTTCCGGCAGGCAAGGAACCACAATAAATTTTTCCAAAGACCACAATGGTCAGCTAGGAACCACAAGAATTTCCGCACAAAAGCTGAGAAATAAAATTTTTATTTAACGGCAGGCAATGTTCAATAAAAATTATTTATTCCGGCTGACAAGGAACCACTTCAGCAAAAATTTATTTTCTCTTAGACAGAGAACCAATTGTTCCGGCAGGCAAGGAACCAAAATAAAATGTTCCGGCAATTAAGGAACCACAAACAGATAATATATTCTCCAATAAATGTTCCGGCAGTCAGGGAACCACACAGAAACAAATTTATTCCTCACAAAAATGTTCCGGCAGTCAAGGAACCACAAACAAATAAATTTATTCTTCAAAAAATGTTCCGGCAGTCAAGGAACTACAAACGAATTTATTTTTAATTGTTCCGGCAGGCAAGGAACCAAATCTTTCGCCAAAGTATTGCGAATTTAATTTTTATTAATTGTTCCGGCGGGCATGGAACCACATTTTTCGCCAAATAAAATGCGAAATAAAATTTGTCGCTGGCGGCGACGGTCGTTCGAAAAAGGGCGAATTTAACAACCAAATAAAAAGAGCCAAGTTTCTAATTAATTGGTTTAGGTGTTTATTTCTATTTAAAAAATATTACAATTAACAAATAGAAATATACATATAAGAACAAATGTATTTACCGCAGTGCTTTCCTTTAACGAACTAATTTTACTTGTTAAATAATTTAAAGTTGAGCCAAAAATTCTTTATGTATTAAATACATCAAAAAATAACGGGCCAACTTAACGAAAGAAAAGCACTGCAGAATAATATTGTTACATATAAAACTAACTGATCATTTACAATCATACATATGTATAAACAAATAGGAAAAACGGGAATAAAAATACATAATATGAATATACATAAATGATCAAGAGATAAAATAACAAGACATTTAGGCAACTCACAGACTGACAAATCAAATAAATAAATTTAAACAAAATAATAAATGTTTCCAGTTTTATGAGCCATTAAGCGACAATATGATAAAAATATTTTTTGAAAAAGTCATTTTTTTATTAGTTAAATATGTATTTCTACAATATTTTTATAGTTTTGAAGTATGTAGCTGTCATCTTCAACATAATTCAGTAGCTGACTACACGGCGACGATTGTAGCCAACGGCATTTGTAGTCGTGTAGCGGTGTAGCCGTTGTTGTCTATGTGTTTAAGCTTAACTTCAAAATTTCATCTGAAAGTGAATAAATAGTTGCGACTAATAAAATTTAAATATTCAAAATCAAAAATCGCAGGGAATTATTCACAATTGGAACATCAATGAAAAGAAAAATATTTCGAGGGAAAAAGGCGAGATTTTTATAAATGACGTAACGTTTTTATACCCTTTACTTTCATAATATAGTCTGCAACATTAGCCATCAACATGTCTTAACAAAAGTCAAACATTTGTTTTATTTATATGAAGCTTGACGAATTGAATACTAGGTAATCGCAATGCGGCAACAAAAACACCCACAGTTGTCAAAAATCCAAAGAAAAATGCATAAGAAAATAAAAAGTAGAAAATTTGCTAAACAAAACACAAAAGTTTTCCTAGTTTTTGCAAAATATGTTATAATTGTTTGTTTTTTTGGCCAGTTGGAATTTGTTAAGTTTGTTGTAAATAATAATACTCAAAGTAAAAAGTGAAAAAAAACGTGAAAAATAAAAATAAGAGAACATAATCTTAGAGTGAAATTAATTTTTATTTTCAAATTTTATTTATTAAAAAAAATGTGTCGCAAGGATAATGTAAACAAATTTTGACATAAGGTGTAAAACACATATAAAAGAAGATGCTCAACTGGGCTATCAGTTTTACTTAGTATTCAATTCGCCTTGATTGTTACCATGGTAAAATAACAAGAATCATAGAAGACAAGATTACGACATGCGCATGTTTTCCGGTTATATGACGTTGTTCGGCAAATTTAAAGTTTCCAAGTATGTAATCGACAAATTGCTTCAAATAAATACGTACAAAAATATCTAATTTTTATTAAAAACTCTCATAACTTATAGTTATACTCTCAGTCAGAATTATTAGCCAATAGGAAGACATTTTCGTGACGTCATTCAGCCGACATGCACAGAAAAGTTCAATTTTATTTTCGTGATGGCGTAACCTTGTCTTCTATCATTCTTGGTAAAATAAAACAGGTAAAACTAACAGCTGTTTATATGCTTTTTCATAATTTCATTTAACTTGCATTGTTTGTAGGTATGTTTTTTAACTCTTTTCCCTTTCCGTTTTTTTGTCTAATATATTCGACGATAAATTTACATTTCACGTATGTATTTTTACAATTACTAATTTAACAGTTATTTACATTTTGGCTATTTTCGTTAAAACACGCACACTTTAGATGACGAAAGTTGTTATCAGTAGCCATAGCAAGGCGAATCCATAACAGGTGATTGCAGTGGGGAAAAAGCTCATCATATGCATGAAAGCGAAAAGTCAAACTCCATATAAAAAAAATTAAAAACAAATTTTTTCTATATGAAATTTGACAACTGCAAAGGAGGCGAAAAAACCCGAATTCGCCCGTGCAATCACCTAGTATTAATTCGCCTTGAGCCATATGATTTGTTTTATTAGAAGTAATTATTTTTAACACTGCAACTGACTTTTACATCAGCTGTTGTAGCCCGAATATACTGAAAATAGGTATTCATGCATAAACCTTATGAAGGTGGAATATTATGTGAAGCTTGACCTAATGTTGCTGACGGTGCTATTTACAGTCTCGTTAGATTTATAATGACAAGTAAGTAATTTTTATTTATGACTGTAATGACGGAACTGATGAAACGGATGTTGAAGCTGATAGGCGATCACTAGTACTCAGTACTCGTGCATTAAAACCTTCGGTATTAGGCGAATTAGGTTATGTTAGTATATTCTGGTTGTCTTTATGTTGTGAATACAAAACTGAACTAAAGCAAAATTTTATCCTTAACAATATAAATTATTGGAGATTTGTATTTACAAACTTAAACTTTGTAAAAGTTAATTTAATATATCATTCCTGACGTTTAAAAAAATATATAAAATCTTTTCGTTATTATCAAGGCATATGAATCTATTATCAGGTGAAAGCGAGACGACAACAAATACAACAATAAAAAACAATATGTATTTTATTTTTGTTTGGTTAGCTGACTCTGTCAAAATAAACTAATTCTCCTAAATTGATATCAAAGCAAAATGTAAAAAAAATAGCTTCGCTTACTTTCAAACCAGAAACTTCCAATATTTATGAAAAATATTTAATCCAATTTTTTTACACAATAATAATTTAAGGGCTTATTTATCTTATGTTTAAGGATCTCTAAAAGATATTTAAACGACCTGCAATATTTCTAGAGCTGCAGGCTGCATGACCAGCAAATAAAAAAAATTATTAACTATAATTTGCGAACACAGCTCATGTTATTTATATTTTTCTTTATATTTTAAAAAAATATTTTGACACAGTCGGGCAGTTTGACACAGGTTGCTTAGTTTTTTTGAATTCGCCTTGCATATACCTGTATTATTATACCATGAACAAACCTAATGGGTTTTAGAAAAAACGAAGAAAAAAATAGAACTAAAAAATAAAAAGCAACCAAAATAAAAAATCAACATACATTTATATGTGACGCTTTTTTATATAATTTTTTTCATTTCAGTTTTGTGTTTGTTTTCATTATTGTTTCTAAATAAACAAATTTTGAAAGAACCAGCTGGCAAAAAACGTAAACAAGCAAAATTCTGCTGGGCTATCAACACCACCTGATATAAGTTTGCCTTGTATTTTTTTAAATTTAAGTGCATTTTTGTTTTGTTTATTTCTTTAAAAAATGTAAACAATATAAAAATAAACATTAAACACAAAAGAAAATAGAAATAAGGCGAATATAGTTTTGGCACTGAAGAAAAAACTTATGATGTCGCCATTGAGTTTGCCTGATATGCATCAAGGCGAATTTATATAAGGTGGCATCGCCGCGACGACAAATTCAACACCAAAAAAACACCCACATGCATTTTGTTGTTGGATACATGTATGACGCCAAAAGCACTAATTAAAAAATCACATCCGACAATTAAAAACACTTCTTCCTTACCTTTTCTGTTAGTATTTTATATTTTTTTTAATATTGAAACATTTTTTTTTAATAATTACAATTTTATTTCTCAAATTTTTCAAATTTAAAAAAAAGTAAACGAATTTTTGACAGATACCATGCACAAAAAAGTAAAGCGAAAATAATTAACTTCGCCGTGCTGCCTAGTAAAAGAGATTCGCCTTGGTAGCATTTCCCTTGCTATATAATTTAGTAAAATATTTTAACACAGAGGCACAAGCCCTCTTTTTACATTCCGTTCGCATTCCATTCTCATGTATTTTTTACACAGGTTGTCATTGCGGAGTAGGCCTTCCACTGTCCCTTCTTTAATTTAATGTCTCTTAGAAGGGTTTTTGTAGCAACAACTAAAAAAAAAAATTGAAATATTAAAATTTTTTGGGATCCGAACCCGTCAACCTCTAGGCTGATAGACATTCGCACTGTCAATCAGTCTATCGAAGCATCTTAATTTCAAGCAGCAATGATGTAGATAAAGGCAATTCAATGAACTTTTGTGGTTTATAAATAAGAAATCTAAAAATAGAAAATTATGTATGTATTTGTCATACAAAAAGCGAAGTAGGAATGTGCACTGAATCTTTTAGAAGAAAGAGCCAAGGCCATCTAAAAGGCCTTCTTTGGAAGGCACACAAAAGAAGGTCTGAGCATGCCTTACAGAAGGCCTGAAGTGGGAAGGCCTTTTTAATTTTACCACACGCATAACCCAAAAATCATCTTTCTAAAACGTTGTTTAAATAGTTTAGATGAACCTATCAGACAGATGATTGTTACATATTTTTAATTTATTGATTGCAAAAAAATAGGAGGAGACCAAAACACCCTAAATCTTGTTTTAATCCCCAATTTTTCCCCCAAATTCTCCCCTAAATAAAAAAAATCACCTAAATCTAGGGGAAAATCCCCTAATCTGGCAACAGTGAGTAAGAGTCTTAAAAGTTGGTGTGGAGCAAAATCGAACAAAATGTTGTCAGGACGCACACAACGTGTATGGACACAGCTAGTCATAATTTTGTTAATGTAAGTATGGATAGATTTTTATATTGAAATATATCGTTGCCTGGAATGCTAAAAAGCCTATCTAATATTTTAATAACTTTACATGAAAAGCAAAATACATTTTTAAATTAAAAAAGTTGGGGATTTTAATGCGAATTTCTCCAAGATAATAAAAAACTCATAAGGAGCTTTCAGCTAAACTACTGCGAATATGGCATGGAACAATTCATAGTGTATAATGTAAAAGTGCAGTAAAACTGCTTATTGCTTGAAAATATTTTTCTGCTAAGAAATTACTGGGGGTCTAAAAATTTTAGTGATACGATTTTTATTTATTCTGAAGATTATACAATTGCCTTGGATTGTTATTGCTATTATGCATATGTAAGTATGTTTATTTGAAATAGCTATTAAAATACAAACAAATACAAACAAAGTTGATAACACAAATACGTTCTTCTATTAACACAAATAATTTCTGTAAATCTAAATAATAAAATTATTTTTCCATAGATGGATGCTCATGTTTTGATTTTAAATACAAATTTTGACATTTAAGATTTTTAAGAGTCATCCGATTTTAAAATAAAGGTATTTGAATGAGCCTTTTAATATCACACACTTCTGTGGAAAGCCACAAGAACAACATTTTTATATTTCACTTAAAAAATATTATTTTATTTTTTAGGGCAGATAAAAATTGATTTGTTGATGTGCATTTGTATTTTTTTTAGATATTTGTATGTATGTATATAACTTCTAATATAAGAAATAAATAAAAAAATACAGCTGTTTAGACCGAAGTTATAGCACCTATTAGGTCACCTTGTTCTTTGGGTCCTGCCGATCGAAGGCGAGCCAGTTCATCAACAGTATTGGAACAGCACCCGAAGAAGCAACACCATTAACAACGGCTTTATTAGTCATAACCGCACTGGCAGAAACAACAGCTTTAGGCGTATCAGCAGCCTTCTGAGCTGCATCAGCACGCTTAGCCATCCAAGAACTTTTCCATTCCCCCTGTCATCAACACTGTAGAGCTCGGCCCAGAATAGCGCACTCTACTCAAACCATCCATGGTGACATGCAAAGCGTAACTCTCAAGCCTCTCATTATTCTACCTGCCTGTCGCTGACATGGAAACCACTGAAACAATCAAAACTTGATCATTTACGTTCCAGACAGCACACAAAAACACCATAGACACAACTTTAATAAATGAAATCAGGGATCATACAAGTTTCGTCAACAGTAAAAAGCAAAATTCTTGGGAAATGCACTAATTGATATTACATTCTCCAAGTAGTTAGCGAAAAAATAAATCAATTAGCTGAGACCTCAACCCAGAAAGAATGACTTCGATAAGTACCGAAACCTAAATATTTTTTGGTAACACCGGAGTTAAACATTTGTGTCATAATTTGACATCTAAATATTTTTGCCAGAGGAACCCCAATCAGCGGAGTCTTTACAATAACTACCAAATAGCATAGCCTTGCTATAAATGTGCGATAAGGAACTATGTACTAATAATAATTAATCAGAGTCGCTTATTATTTGTATTTTACCTTGACTACTATACATATGTATATGTACATAATTATGTAGACAGTATTATTTAGTATTATTTTTCAGGGACCGTAAATAACAGTTATCGTTTTAAAAAAATTATTTTATAACAGTTATTTTTAGAATTAAATAAAAAATCCATCTAAAACAGTTATTTTTTAGTTATTTAAAAAAAAGAATATTATTTTGCCGTCATAAAGTAAAACTTTTTTAGGAGTTTTATTTTTTTCAACAATCACCTTGTAACTTTTTAATTTGTTATTGTTTGATTGACGATCTTTACCGGATGTTTTCCCATTTTCACCGGATTTTTGCGATACATCTCCATACATCGCTTTATAGCAGAACAAGAAAGCGAAAAAAATGATTGAGGTTGAAAAAAAGATTTCTTGAAAATTTATTTTTTTTAGGAGGAAAAAAAGTACATTATCGATATCCATAAATTGGCAAATAAAAAGTCAACAGTTTGTTCCTGCAACCCATGAAAGCGCGGAAGCAGCATTATATGCTCTTAAATTGGCAATGAGAGGCCTCCGTTTATATCTGTTCACAAAAAAATAAACAAAATGAGTTTTATTTTCTGACGGGAAAAATAAAACTCCTCAAAAAAGTTTTATATTATGACGTAAAATTAAAACTCTCTTTTTAAATCCCGTTTCACACTATAATACTGAGTATTAAGATTTTCATTGGATTTTGTAAGATGGAAATTCAATGAGAATTGTGTGATTGTCAAAAAATCTAACGTAACATAACATTTCGTTTTGACACTATCACACTTCAAGTAAAATGAAAAATATCAACCAAGGAACAAGCCGAGACGAGACATTGAACGGCGTCGGTTGAGGAATTTTATGTGGACGGTAGAGGTGCCGGATCTTAAGTTTGTTTGGCCGTTCAAGTTCTCAGTTAATAAAAAATTAAAAAACAAATAGACATGGCAGAAACATAGTACATACATATGTAGGCGATAAGACTGATGGCAATTTAAGGCAGGTGCAGGACAAAGATAAAATATCATCGGCGGCGGCTAACTATCGGCTGCTACCCACTCAGCTTGGTTCTTTGCTTAAAAAAAACACAACCCTGATAAAATGATAATACTCAGTATAATAGTGTGAAAATGGCTTAAGACATTAATTTAAACTTTTATTTTTACGTTATAAATAACTCTTAACTATGGAGTTGAGAACAATTTTGTAAGATCACCATAGCTTCTGAAAGAGCTTGTCAATAAAAATATATTGATATATGTATGACAGTATAGGTCTCCGTTGACTCCAACATAAAGAGTTTTTGAGTTTAATTTTTTTTATAACTGCTATTTACGGTCCCTCTTATTTTTACATTACTGCACATGTATTTGTAGCTTATAATACTGTTTGAGTGTGGTTTGAGTTCAAAATTAAAACGAATAGGCAAGAGCGCTATATTCGGCTGTTGCGAACTTTTTACACCCTTCACCATAGTAATGTTAAATATTGCCTTACACTGCACAGTGGAACAATCAATATATTTTGGAAATAGCTCAGCTTTAAAGAGCTAGATCGATTGAAAAAAAATTCTGAAAATTGTACTCAATATTTAAAAACAAAAAAAAAATGGACCAGGGTACCGAAAACTTAATAATTTTAATTTTAAAGTGCTTAAAATTCGCTCACTTTAAAACATAATTTATAAATTAAAGCATAATTTTGTAGGTATTATCTGGATATTTCAGACCATGTAGGTATTAACTAGACCATGTAGGTATCAAGCTCTAAAAGAATTTTCAGCTACGAGGTACACAACTTTGAGACGACATAGGGCCACCCCTACCAACTGGATACCAACTTAAGCTCAGATACTCCTCTGCTATGCCCATGTCTAATTTTGGATCAATCGGCCTATCCCTTTTAAAATGCCTAAGTTATTTCATAAAGTTTTGATTTTGCCCCACTGTACACTGTTGTTTTTCAATTTCACAACTGTAAATCTTAGCTTTGTACTCTTCTCGTATTTAACTTAATATTTACAATGATAATATAAAGAAGTAAGATTGCTGTATTAAAACTACATAAAAGAAAAACCATTAATAAATCCACAGAAAATAAGATTACTGAAATATTGTACTTCATCATAAAGAATAACAAAAATGATCGAAATATAAAAAACAAAAGTCAAACTTCATATAACAAAAAAAAATTCAGCTGTATTCAGTGTTCAATGCAAATGATCTGGCAAAAGAACAAGTGCGTAATATCAGAGCTTTTTTGGAAAATCCAACAACAAAATCCGTATTGTTTTTGTTAAATTTGCATTTGCACTTTTACAAGACTATTTGCATCAAACACTGAATACCGTTATTATTTTTAATATTGTTTTTTTATGAAGTTTGACTTTTGTTGATGGCTAATGGAGACGGGGGTAAAAAAGTTAACATAATATGTTACCATAACATAATATGTTACCTTTTTTAAATAAACTTGTTCTTTTAACTTAAGTAAAAACGAAAATTATTTGATGCGAAAATAATTGGAGAATTGGAATAAAAAATCTTAAAAATACTCAGAGAAAAGTTGCCATCTATCTCTATACTATGTTTTTATAATGTGTTTTATATATTTTTTGTTTAAATAAATAGCTTTTAAATAATTTTCAGCTTATTAGGAACATATAAAAATGTGTGATTTCGAAATCTGGAGATCACGATAGTAATATTCAAAAATATTTTTAATAACATTTTCGATCCCTGCTCTAAATAATATTTCTAAAAGTTTGAAATTATTTTTATAATAACATAAATATTTCCAATTTCGCAAACAATTATTTAAAAACTGATAAGTGCCCAAGCAAAAATTTATCTAAATAAAATTTAAAAAACAAAAAAAAAAGTGAGCAGGAAAACAGAAACAAAACACCTAAATATTTACAAATATAACAAATAGAAATGTTAAAACATCTATCGTAATTTTACAGCTTGAATTAGAAAACAGGTATTATTAAAAATATGATACAGACATGGAAATTAAAATATAACTAATCAGATTTAAATTAGATAAATTAAAAATTAAATTAAAAAATTTAATACATTATAAACTTATTAATTGAATTGAGCAGATGTCTTACTACTTTCTGATGCACTATTACGTAGTATTTACAGAAAACATAGATGCTAGCTGATTTTTAAACAAAATTTTTAGATAACATTCTTAAGGGCCAAATAAACCAACCAGCTGCTTGCCAAACAGAGCAGAATTGTACACTGGAACAAGTCATTTGTGTAGTTAAGAGGACTGTTGTGTTGTGTTAGTCCAGCCGCTGGAAGCTTATTTATACAAAATTCAAATATCATTTTTGTTAACTTTAAAAATTATATATTTTCATGAATATATATGTACATACATATGTATGTATATAAACATATATGAAAATACATTAATTTTACACATTTTATTTTTAACCGTGTTAAACAAGTTATAAGAGTTGATGATAGATAGCTATTCGTTTAATCAAAAGTGAGTCTGTGCATCATGCTGGGATGGAAAACGAAATTTTGAAATTAAACCAATCGGCTTCTTACTTCATAAACTTTATTATCAAAATTTGGGTAGAGATCTTATATTTTTTAAAATTTATAATTCTTTCATTAAGAGCCAGTACTTAAGCTCTGTACAGACGGTTGTCAGATCTTACAATATAGTAAGAAAAATATACAGAAAACGTCTAAGACTTGTGTGAACTTACAATTGTTGACTGGCAATATTGTCGGAAAAAGCATTGTCAGACTTCAAACTAACAATAATAATGACAAATATGTGACAATCGTGTGTCAGCACAATGTTAGGTCTCACAATATTGTAAGATCTTACAACCGTCTGTACAGAGCTTAAGGCAACCGATATATTAGTAAACGAAAAACATCTGATGCAATTTCAAAAAAGCTAGAAACTTTTTGAAGTAAGAATTTCACCATCTCCTCCAACATTATCCATACTTTAGTTGTTAGTTCTTCTTTGCAGACAAACTTTTGATTCAACTCATTGTTGTAGCAAACGTCTTATAGCCTGTGGCCTTGTATGCATGGTAATATTGCGAAATTTGTAAAGTATCGTTCTCTAATTAAAAAAAATATCGGCAAACCCGAAGAATCGCGGATATGTCGGTATCGGTATTGAATGATCCTTAGTTTAAATTGTACAAAAAAGAAATACAATTGTACCTACTTTACCATCCCTGGTGTGACATACAAAAACGATGCTCTTTTATAAATCAAATTTTATCTACTTAAATGTGTATAAATTTACTTTCCTTGATTTTTATTTTTAAGAATATTCAATTACCTTTTTGCCATTAACAAAAAATATCAAAGTAGAATATGTTGGCTTTAAGTCTAAAAATGCATTATAATTTTGAGTCATATTATATTTCTTAAGCGCAGTAACACTTGATGTTTTATCAATTTTATTATTAAACGTTTTCAAACCGTCGTAATTTAATTTCAAATCAGGCGATAAACAAAATCAAACTATCAAGACCTCTCGACACAGCTATCACACGTTTTAAACTAGAGAATTGAGACTCTGCTAGGCAATATTTATTTGACTAAACACACAAATTTTATTAAAATTTTAGCTCAATGTAAGAGAAAGACAACGAATAGTCAATAAATGACACTATGCAACAAAAATATGTTACAGCATCTAAACAAAAAAAATGTGAATTTTTTTAACTCATGCAAATTTTGCGATTTAAGGGACTGCACTGTGTAGTGCACACGGATTTTTAAAGATGAAAATTAAATACACTTTACAGGATCGAAAATAAGTAGAGTAGAAAACCAATATTTATTTAGCATAAAAAAAGTATCTTTTTTGTATATGTATGTATAAGGCGGGATTTAGAGGATGATTTAATAACATATCTTATTTGTTCAGGATAGAGCAAAAGGTACGATTTGTTTTCCAAAATCAATGCACAAATCGTACCTTTTTCTCTACCCTGAACAAAAGAGACATGTTTTTAAATCATCGTCTAAATCCCGCCTAACGATTTTTTTTTTATTTTTTAGAAATTTACTGCTGGTTTCAAAAAGTTGATACGGTCTAGCATTTAAACTTGTGTTCCCATAAGAAACTTTGTGCCATAGTGTTTTAAGATGATGTGTTTATGAAATTGTAAAGCGGCATTTAGACGGCCAATCGCGGCTTGTCAGCGGGGCGTGGTGGCAAGCTAACAAACTCGTGTAAACGACCAAAATTCGTGTTTGTCAGCCGCGCTGGATGAAAATCAAAAATTTTTGATATTTTGTGTTTGCCGTCACGCCATCAAGCTCGTCTAAATGCATGTTTGCCAACCACAGTGTAAATTTCATTTGTATTTTTGTAAGCGAGCGGTAAAGATGTCTTGGCTAGAGCGCTTGTTTTTAAGATAATTTTTTGTTTTTGCATGTGGGTTAGTTTTTATGTATGGTATTGTATGTAAAGCGTTTTTATTAGAGTTTATTTTTAAAATATTTCATTTATTTAATTATTTTGTGTGTGTTTATATGGAAATATTGATTGCCAAAATTCAAGTTAAAAAATGGCATGTAGACGAGTTAGCAAAAATATTATTTAATTGGTATTTTCCAATTATTATAAGGAAAATCCCATAACGACGTTGGGGAAATGTTTTCCTTCAACTTAGGACAGCTTCTAACATTATTACTTGTTCTAAAAATTATGATAGATTTGATTAAACCTTAAACAGGCATAATAAGAGAGGATTCACGGTGTATTGAAAGTAAAATACTAAAAACTATTCATGATAGAGAACATATAACTGTGAAGTAAATGTATTACACGGAACTGTTCGAAACTTTGAATATACAGAATATAAATGAAATATTACATAAATTATTACATTTTCCTATTCACACAGTATGAATTAAACAGATTTTAATGAGGCATAACTCTGACCAGATACTATGAAATTCAATATTTTCGAAAGGTGTTCTTTTGCAAAAATAATATAAATATTTGTATTTTTTCAATAAATTTTTTTTTAAATAATTGATTAGAAACTGAAGAATAAATAAAAAATATAGTCATGATTTCGTTGTTTATAATTCTCAATAATTCCATTCTCTAATAATTTCATTGTCCACATTCGTTTCGTACTCTTTTTTGATTGTCGTCTTCCTATAATTCATCAATTAATAAAGCAGCAGCTAAATCATGCGCCATCTTAAATAAGAACCTCACTGCTCAGTGTCTGTTGTATAATGATGTTTGACAATCTTCGCTTGATCATGTAAATGCTAAACACTCTCTCTCATCACGCCACTCTGACAAGCCGCGATTGACCGTCTAAATGCCGCTTAAGTGTTTAAGAGTGACCAATTACATTTTGAAACTTTTTTCGCTGTAATTGTTTTCCCTTTTAAAATTGAATGTGTGTTATCATTCTGTAACTTTTATTGCACCAATTTTTATGGATTTATACATGTCATCTTCATGAGTACATGCTTATACATATGTATGTACCAATTTTAAGTCATATCTCACCTTTCGCCATCAAAGCAAGAATTACAGCGACAAATGTTGCAGAATATAAAAATGGGAAAAATTTGAGATTTCTTCCCACACATTGACATGTTTAGTTAAATACCTATTTTAAACTTTTTGGTTTTCAAGCAAAGTTTTGATTTCTGGTGAAATTTCGATTTTTTATAATGAAATATTGATTTGTTAAATCGAAATTTTGTTAAAGTTTTGTTTTTGTGAATTTTTGTTTTTTACTTTATAGTTTCTAGCTTTATTATATAAAGAATTACTTAATGCAATATAACATTCATACTAAAATATTAACAAATCTTTTTGTTTTTTTAAATTTTTTAGTCAAATTTATTTCAGTCTTTTGGTGCATTTTCAGCAATTTAAAAAAACTTGTAGGTAATTGCTGGATTAATTTGGATAGTTTGGTGAAATTTTGCTTTTTTTTTAATTAGATACTTTGGTGAACTGTTTTGAGAATTTCCTTTTACACTCCAACAAGGTATATTTATCTTACTAGTCACTACTAGGTTGTGGCGTCCCTACAACAAATACAACAATACAAAAACAACATGGCATTTTGTTGTTGCTCTGTAGTTCGAAATGTCAAAAAACATAGAAGAAAATTGAGAAGTTGTGTTTTATTGCTTTCTCACTTCTGCACTATAAAATTTCTAAACACATACTTACAACTTTTGACATGTCGAACTACGAAATCAGATGGGAGGACGACACTACCTGTAAAATAAATATACCTTGCACTACAACTTGTATTTTTGTTTTTTTTTTTTTTTTGTAAAACATTTCTATTTTTCAGTGAACTTTCAATTGATTGATATTTTTTGTGACTTTTCGGTTTTTGTCGATTTTTGATATTAGCTCTGTTCAGTAACTGCAAATTAGTACTAATTGTTACTGGAAAAGCGTTCATTAACTCTAAAAACTAGCAACGAGAGAGCAAACCAAGAGAATAAAAATGTGAGAGAAAAAAAATTACTTGCAAGCTTTTGCTAGTAAAATTTTTACTAACAAGAATTAGTCAAACAGCTGTTCTGGATTTTGTGTTCAAAATATTTTTTTTGAAAAATTGTATGAAAAAAGAAATTTTTGCAATGTTGAGGAAAATATCAGTATTTAGTAGTGTAAATAATAAAAAAGTGAATAAAATTTTGTTGGTATATTGTTTTTCTTTAATTTAGCGAGGATATCAAACATTAATATTTAGTTTTTTCTTTTTAAATTTATTTTTTCATTTTAGGTCTTTTTGTTTTTAAATAATAAACAGTAAACAAATCAGGGATGATACATTTATTGCAATCGTATTTTTTTCGGTACAATTATGATTTTAAAATTGGTATTGTACAGGTTTTAATATATTTCGAACAATAAACATATTTGTGTTTTGGAATATTATTAATGTTAATATTATAGAAATTACTTTGAAATAAGACTGTTCATTAGCACTGAATAACCAAAAATATTGACATCTAAAGCTTAAGCATCATAAACTCTTTCAAAAGCTATCCATTTTTTTTAAAACAATTATTTTATTTAAATTACCGTGCTTTTATTTTTGTTGTTTGATTTACTTCTATGGTTTCCTTGAGATTACTAATATCAGTTTGAGCTTCTTTAAGGCGACATTTCTGGCTAACAACGGTATATTACTTTATGTTTGCCCTTTAAGTTAAATTATGTTTACAATGGTACTATTTGATGGTCAAATCGGTACAAGTTCTAAGTCCTTTCTGACGCCACCGTAGTCTACTTGTTAATTTTTGCTAGTAAAGCGGTCATTTACTTTTTCATATTTAGGAGAGTAATTATGTAAATTTCTGTTTTACTCTCTCGTTGCGTTTTTGCTAGGAAATTTACTGAACAGACCTATTATTTGTTTAAATTATGAATTTTGCGAAATCTCCACAAAAATATATATTTTTTTCAAATTTCGAATATATGTAAACTATGATTTCGAGTTTTGTTTTTGTATTTTCTACATGCACGTTGTCTTCTAAAACATATGGACACGAGTTCAATACCCAGCCGTGGCTGATTTTTCTGATATGTATTATTAAATTCTATTCACAATAATACATAACACAGCGCTCAAACCTATAAACCTAACCTATAAAGAGCGTGTATATACTTTATAAAAATTAATGTTGTAGAAATCAAAATTGGAATGGCAAACCTATGTATATAACCTTTATACCTGTGGTGAAGGGCATACGAATGAATAACTGAATAGTGATTCACATTCAGTTTTATATTAATAAATTGCAACAAAATTAGGCAATCCATTTTTCAGTTATAACGATATCTGCAGATCAGTCTGGTCAGAAATTGTAACTTTACGATTACGACTGTTAGTTTAGTTAAAGAATGATAACAGATATAAAATTTAAGTGTTAAGAGTGTCCATAATATAATTTTTTTGTTGCATGGTGTGATTTATGTATGTATGTTCTTTTTAAAAGTGTTATTATCAGCAAATATAACTAAATGTGAGAGATAGGAGTTGTAAAAAAATTTAATTTTATAATGTTTTTTGCCAAATTCTCTATCAGAATATGATAACGTCAAAAAAGTGTAAAAGGAGAGCATTTCATAATTTAACCTTCCACACTTGCAATTTTTGTTTCTGAAACATTTTGTCCATACTTTAAAACTTGTGTTTCTGACGACTGTATACTTCTATACAGCCATTTTCATGTCGAAAAGAACAAACAACAACAATAGAGAGTCACAGCAGTTGCATGTACATTTTATTTAATTTCCCAACAACAAAAGCATGTGATGCAGAAACAAAAATTGCTAGTGTGGAACGGGACTAACCACAAAAATTTCAATTTCGATTTAAATTTTCTGCTAGAATAATTGATTTAAATTAAGCCCTTAAATTGCTTGAATGGACTTAGTTTAAGTTTCAACCACTTAATTTGAATATAAGCTTTTCATTCTGATTTTAATTTCTGCAAAATTGATTGGCGATTAAACATCGTATAACTGTCCGTGTTCGAGTTGAAAAATATTTTCTAAGAATTCTGAAAAACTTGTAAAAGATTTTAATATATCTGCAAGATATAAGTAGTTTCATTTATTTATTTACAATATACTTTAAAAATTAATTTATAAAAGTATATAAACAAAAGGCGCCGGGTGACGAGACCATATGCGCTTAATTAAGAACATAACAAAGTTAAGGAAATGAAATTAAAAGGAAAGTGCATTCGAGTTTATAAATTAAAGTAACAAACTAAAAAAGGAAAACTATTAATATTTTAATTATTTAATATTATGCTAATTACCCATAACGTTTTATAATAAAAATGCAATTTATTTGTTGGGGGAAAGAGCTAGTCCCTATACGTATTTCACTGGTTGCTCAGGCCAGATCATCAGGAAACCTTTTTCCTAATTTTAGAGAAGCCAAAAATACTCTATAAGTAATAAACTTCTACAAAACACAATGAGAATTATGCATGTTAATAGAATAATATTACAGAATATTAAAGCTTCAACAAAACACCAACAAACAAACCACGTTTTTATTTTTCCTTACTGTCCTTCTACAATTGGATGGTTTTTTGCCATCACTGAATGCAGACGTAAGGTGTGATGAAAAGCATACACAAGTTAATTTTGTTCTCGCAAGAGAATCGAAAAAAAACAAGTGTTGCCAAGGTTTGCACAAGCAGTTGTTTCAAGGGTAAATTTAAATAAAAACAGCAATAAACAATACACAATACAATAAAGAAAACACAAATCTGACCAAATATTTATTGTAACCGAGGCGGTGGCCTTATGCTTTGTTGACACGGAAATGTAAAAGTAATAAAGGTTTCTGATGTTAAAAGAAACCGACTATTAAAGCATTATTTGAAATTTATACATGAATGAAATAATAATAATAAATCAGTTAAGAGCGAGTTAGACTCACACATGTAGGGTTTCGTACTATGTTTAGTACAGCTTTATTCAAGTTGATAATTTTTCATGTCTTATGGGGCAACCTTTAATTTTAAAATTAAAGCCATTTTCACGAAAATTGCATCACTATTGGAACACCTTTTAAATTTTAGTAACTATTGTTGTTGGCCATGGTAATACACTTTCTATAAAAATATCAGTTACCTACCTATTGCGGTTCAAAAGATAAAGTAATATACGTGAAAAACATGTCAATGATGGACCACCCTTTAGTCATTAGTAATTGTTGTAGCTGCCGAAGAAAAACATCTACTGTAAACATTTCAAGAATTTATCTATTGCGTTTCAAAAAGTAAAGTCATCTCTCTGTCGGAACACCCTTTAATTTTGTTATTTTTTATAGCATGGCATTTCTCTTTCTATGAATATATCAAGAGTCTATCTTTTACGATTAAAAAATAAGTCACTATACGTGAAAAACATGTCACTGTCGGAACACCCTTTAATTTTTACAAATCGTCATAGCGGCCGTCGCAACACATCGCATCTTCTGTGCAAATTATAAGAATCTACCTATTACGGTTCTAAAAATAATGCGTTATACATGCAAATCGCGTCACTGTCGGAAAACCCTTTAATTATTACTGTTTTTATAGGGGTCATAGTAATAAAAAATTTGTGAAAATTTCAAGAATCTATCTATTATGGTTGGAAAATTAGGCCATATTCATGCAAATCACACCACAATCGGAACACCCTTTAATTTTGAGGTTAATTTTTTTAGACTTGGTTATATAGCGAACTAAGTTTTAATTACTGCTGGCATATTTTTAGTGTATTCCTCCTACAGTTCAAGAAATAAGCACATATTCGTGAATAACATCTCTCTATCGGAACATCCTATAAGTTTTAGTATTTGTTGCTATAGCGGCAACAGTTATACACTTTCTGTGAAAATTTCCAGCGTCTACCTATTATGGGTCAAAACTTGGGCCTTATACATGCAAATCACACCACTGTCGGAACACATTTTAATTTTTAGGTTTATTTTTTTATACTTGTTTATATAATGAACTAAGTTTTAATTACTGTTTGTAAATCTTTAGTCTATGCCTGCTATAGTTCATGAAATAATATTTATTTAATTAATTAATATTTTATTTTAAGTTAGCTGATTAATGTTCAGTTTTTTATGAGACTGATTCAGTTAGCTTTTAATATTGATAAATTTCTTCGCCAATATAACTGTATGAGAATTATTATGGAAATCGATTATAAAAACGTAACTATTATAAATTCTTAAATTATATTATCTGGTATGTATTTCAAATTCAAATATTTAGATGTTGGCTCAAATAATATTCTCACAATCGACTGAAATTCATATCACCATTCTAAAACGTCTGTTTCAAATCAAACATTTTTCATCAAATGTTTGATAGGTTCACCACTGTATAGAAAAAAAACGCGTCAATGTAATTAATTGACTTTACCTAGTAAATCCTCGTAACAAAATCAAGCTTACCACAATTCGTTAGTTGGGTTGTGGGCTGTTTTTTGATTACACATGGAATTAACTATATTGAATACTTTAAAAGTAAGAAACTTGATAAATTAAAAATATGGTTTTGGGTAAATTAGACCAAGGTTAATAAAAAATATGATCTTTACGAATGATTAAATTACTTCATCATTTATTACAAAAAAATAGATTTTTCGCTAGACTTAAGACAAATTTGTTTTAATTTTCTATTGTAAACTGTAAACTATTGTAAACTGTAAAGATTGGCTTAAATCTA
The DNA here is from genome assembly GCA_949628195.1 of Phasia obesa. NCBI lineage: Eukaryota > Metazoa > Arthropoda > Insecta > Diptera > Tachinidae > Phasia > Phasia obesa. The sequence goes on from OX451215.1 coordinate 75,136,967, forward strand.
GTTTCGGAGTTACTGACCCCCAAAGTTTCTATGTAAAGTATGCTAATCTCGAGAATTTTATGACGGAATGAGGCAATAGGGTATCATTGGAATGATAATTAAAAGTACTATCCAACTAAAGTGACCTTAATAAAAAAAATAAAAAAATTTTAAGTAAAAGAAAAATATTTTTTATTTTTATCATTCTATAATTAGTAAGCGAAGCCGGTGATGGTTATACCATCGAGGAGAAAATCATTGCGTCCGGCTATACAGAAAATATTTAGTTAGCGAAGCTGGTTTTTGTTATACCATAGAAGAGAATATCCTTGTATCCGGCTGAAGGCCGGCTATACAAAAAATCTTTAGTTAGCGAAGCCGCTGTTGGTCATACCATATAAAAAAATCCTTGCGATGCAGAAATTCTTAAAACGAAAAAAACCTGGAAATTTTGTTCATTTATTTTAATTTCGTTAGATAGTGCTTTTAACCACCTTTCCAATGATATGCATAATACCCTATTCCGGAATAATATATTCGATATATATTATACTTTACATCCATACTTTTTTTCACTTTACATTTTTACCCACAATAGACTACTTTTTTTTTAATTTTTATGATGTGTCCGTAAACTAGAATTGTTCCTAAAGTTTAATTACGTTCGTCTTTAAAATACTAATATAACAAAAGAGAAAACAAACAAAAATATTTAAAACAGCCATTTTTAACCATTCAACAATTAAATACTACGCCGACTTAAGATCCAGTTCTTTTTCTATTTCCGTACCTTCATACAAGGCCTTGTTACGCATAGCTCCTTCTAATTGGGCATATTCAATTCGACGGAGAGACCATTGATACCTTAAAGAAATAAATATTAGCTTCACACTTGTATTCACTTTGGAATAATGCTAATTAACTTACCGGCACCAACCCCAATACACAAAAGTACCACAAAAGAATGTGCCAAATCCAACATGCGTTGAAAATGTTGTTCGAGATGTTCCAAGAAATGTAAGCAGCCCAATACCAACACCACCACTTATGCCATACAAAAAACTGCTGCGAAAGCAAGGTATTTGCGAAACATCACGCCCAAAGATTGTTAAACCCTTAATATTGAGACATTTATTTTATTTTTATTTATTAATTATTTTATAAAAAATTGGCAAACCTTTTTTGGTTCGTCTTCCATGGTGATGATTACGTTAGAAAGAAAATTATTTTTTAGTCGTTTTTGTTAATGTTGGTCGGTCCAGCTGTTCAATGTTGTGACATTTTAAACAATAAACAAACAAAAAATGATATTGCCATATTATTCTTTTTGACAAACATATCAGTTTAGTAACGGTATTTAAAGAGTTCAGACGATTTTTCCTAGTACGTGTGAATTTTTTAAATAAGTAGTAAAATAAAGAATTGTATATCATTTTTAATAAGTTTTACTTGCAATTTATTTTCAAAGTTTAATTTGAGTAATTCAATTTGAGTAATTATACATACATACATATGTATGTATGTATGTCCTTATGTATGTAATGTGTGAACTGTTAAGATAATGTGTGCATTATTTCATGTGGAATTTTTCAAACAACAGCTGATCGCTTGGCTTTTCTTAACACAAGGTATATTTATCTTACTAGGTAGTCGTCCGCCCAGCTGATTTAGTAGTTCGACATGTCAAAAGTTGTATGTGTTTAGAAATTTTATAGTGTAGAAGTGAGAAAGCAATAAAACAAATACACGCCTTCTCAATTTTCTTATATGTTTTTTGACATTTCGAACTACAAAGCAACAAAAAAATGCCATGTTGTTCTTGTATTGTTGTATTTGTTGTAGGGACGCCACTACCTAGTAAAATAAATATTCCTTGTGTTAATATTTCTAAAACAATGTGGTATACTTAAAAACAATAAAATCGAAAAATTCTTTCAAATCGCGGGATAGACACCACATTTTAAATGTCAAATTTTCCTTGTGAAATAACAAATGTTGCTCAACATTTTTCACAAATTCAAACAGCGTACTAGGCTTAAAGCCTTATTTATTATTATTTATTTTTCTGTTTTATTTTTACAAATATTTTTGACAACTGGCATAGATTTTGTAAAAACAAATAGCATGTTGTTTTTGTTTTGTTGTATTTGTTGTCGCCATGCAATCACCTGTATTTATTCGCCTTGGGCGCAATAAACATGAATTCGCCTAATTCTCTGTTCGAATTTGTGAAAAATGTTGAGCAACATTTATTATTATATTAATTCGCAAGAAAAATTTTACATTTGCATCCAGCAAATAATTAATCGATTTTGCAATTAAAATTTTCGTTGATTAATCGATTAGATTTTTAATTTACTCGAATAACTAGCGCATATTTAAACAAATGTTATGCAATAAGAAAAGCAACAATTTGTATGGTTGTGTTTCTTTAATAATACATACATATATTATCAATGACAATTTGTAGATGATTTTTAAAAATGTTTTATTGATTTGTATTTTTTTTTTTAGTTAGAAAATTATTTCCTTTCTTCATCCAATATGCAGAAAAAGTTTTGAGCATAAATAATATGAACTGATATCAATTTTTTTTTTTTTTTAATAAAAGTCTTTATTTACAAGTTTAAAATATAAAAGGTACAGAGGTATGAGATTTTACTATAAGTACTACAACAATAAGAGTCTTATAATTAAATTTACAAAACTAATAACAATAAATATACAGCCTTAAGGAAAATAGCTCACAAAAACCTTTTTGATCTCTATGGAAGTTATAAAGAAATTTTTTTGGATAATCACTAATACATTCATTCTTAACGAACGAATCTTAGTGATTACCTTGTAAATTCCTTATTGATTCAAAGTTTGACAGTCTGCATTTTTCATTAAATGTCAGTGTCAGTTCTCTAGTGAAATCGTTTATCATCTTGTGTCCAAAGTTACTGTGAAGTAAATTTGTCGGATACCTACGAGGAAGATTATGAATTATTTTCAAATTCTTGTTTTGTATAATCTGAAGCTTTTTGGTATGAGTTTTCGCAGTTTTATGAAACCATACTTGACAGCTGTAACTCATAATTGGTCGAATGCACATTTTATATAACAATATTTTGTTTTTCATATTCAATTTAGATCTTCTGTTGAGTATGGGAAACAATGCCCGACCACACTTTATAGCTTTTTCACAAATTTGGTTGACATGTTGCTTAAATGTTAGTTTTTTATCCATTATAATGCCCAAATACTTGATTTCTGACTTTATAGGTATAACATTCCCACGGCACAACATAGATTGAGAAGCTATGCGTTTTGGCGACTTATTATATGGAAAAATAATGGCCTGTGTTTTATCATCATTGACCTTTATTTTCCATTTATTAAAATATTTTTGGCTTGAATTAAGCATTTTCCTAACTAATGAATTAGATACCTTACCGCTGCAAATGAAAGCACTATCGTCTGCATAAGATGCTGCTTCCTGATTCCTGCGTAGAGTGATATCTGACGTATATAACGAATAAAGCGTAGGTGACAAAACGGAACCTTGCGGTAGACCTGCGAGTATATGTTTTTCATCTGATGAGATGCGCTCCACGAAAACTACAAATGAACGTTGGTCTAAAAAGCTTTGTATGATTTTTTGTAAATATAAAGGAAAACTAAAAGAGTTAAGTTTATACAATAGGCCATTATGCCATACTGTATCGAAAGCCTTTTCAATGTCAAGAAATATAATACCTGTACTTCTACGATTACTTTTATTATTCTCAATAATATTAACCACTCGTTTGATTTGATGTACCGTAGAGTGCTCTCTTCGGAATCCAAAATGCTGCTGATGTATAATGTTATTCTGTTCTGAGAACTCTACGATTCTTTTGTGGATTATTTTTTCAAAGACTTTATCCAACAAGCTCAAAATGCTTATTGGCCTATAGCTGGAAGGCAATTTAGGATCTTTTCCAGTTTTGAAAATAGGTATAACTCTGGCCTTTTTAAATATCATGGGGAAATGACCATTTCTCAAGCAGTAATTAAATAGTTTGCTCAAAACTTCAAAAAAGTAATCGCGCATATTTTTTAAAATAATGCTGTTAATTCCGTCTAAACCTGGGGCTTTGTTATTTTTTAAACAAAAAACAAATGTCTTTACCTCTACTGCATCTGTGAATTCAAAATTGTCACTGTCAGCGAGATTTACATTGTTAAGTTCCTGCACATAATTTAGAACCACATTATCTAAAGGTGATGAATTGTTGTTGGTGATATTATTGTTGCATCTAAAAACTTCCGCAATGGCATTTGCTTTTGCTTCACCGGTACTTAAAAATTCCCCATTTATATTTAGATCGGGGATTGCAGAATTTCTACCTTTTAAAGCTTTTGTTAGTTTCCAAAACTTTTTAGAGCCGGAAGGCAGTTTGGAAATGAATTTAGCCCACGCTTCATTTCTATCCCTTTTCAAATGAAAATCAATTAATTGATTCAACTGTTTTAAAATGCTGATTAGTTGAGTTCTGTAAGTAGGATCTCTACATCTTTTAAGTTTACGGTTATACTTGTTCCTCTGAGTAATCAGCATTTTAGACGTATTTGAAATTTCCCTCTGCCAAGGATTTTTCTGGCCAATTGGAATCTTGGAAAAGGCTTCTTTAACTATACTAACTAATTTATTTAATGACGAATCTAGGTTTATATTGTTAAGCTCTATTTGTCCGATATTATGATTCTTAATTTCATTCTCGACCCAGTATTTAATTGCTGGCCAATCAGCCTGATTATACAACGGAACTGTAACAAAGTGATTTTGTGGTGTTCCAAAAATGTAACAAGATATTGGGGTGTGATCAGACTGTAAAATATTTGGATGTGACTGTAACTGCGAAAATGAAATGTTAGAGTTAGTAAGTAAAATATCAACCGTAGATGGTTGGACTGGAATTATATTTTGGCCGAATCTAGTATGTGTATCCGGATGATATACATAATAACTTGAACTTAAGTGATGTCTGTACAGTTCTTTGCCAGCTGAATTGTTTGAAATACAATTCCAACTCACATGTTGTGCATTCAAATCACCAAAAATAAAATAGTCACTAAACGAATTGGTAAGAAGTTCTAAGTCAGTTTTAAAATTAGAAGTGTAAACAGGATTATAAGCAGAGATAAAACTTACGGGACGTCCACTTATTTTAACTTCCACAGAGATATTTTCTATGGTTATTGTTTTAATCTTTGGTAACAACTTATGATCTATGTAATTTTTAAACGCTATAAGCACACCCCCACCATGTGTTTGACGGTCTTCTCTGTATATTTTGTAGCCTCCAAATTTTAACCTATGATACGGCTTCAGGAACGTTTCGTTAAGAAGTAAAATATCAATATTTTTCTCATGGAGAACTTTTTCGAGCTGTGCAGCTGCTGACTCAGTTGTTATGCCTTGAGCATTCCAGTGCATAACGTATACATTTTGACTACCCATGATTTTATATAGCATGCTTGAGCATCATGCCAAGCACTCTTAATTTGTCAAATTTATTTCGACATTTTTCTAGTGCATCCACAGCACTAAAGAAGATTTCTAACAGTCTCTCGTTAGATAAGTCATCATCGTTGTTGCTGTCGCGGGGTCTGTTTTTCGAAACCTCAGAGTACAAACTTTTCCTTTGGAAGGTGTGCTCTCGTGAATCAGTTGGTTGACTCTGACTTGACAGGTGTGGGAACTCAGTCTCATCATACACATGATTAATTCTCGACTTGTTGAAATTAGGTCTAGACTTAGAAGTTAATCGTAGGCGCATTTCTAAATAACCTTTACGGCAAGGGCATTTAGGATCGTCGGACCTGTGATTCGAGTTTCTTAAGTTCTTTTGGCTACAGTTGTGGCATTTATAAACAACATTACTCCCTTGAGTGTTTTTGGCCAATACACACTCAGTCTGGTCGTGATTGCCAGCACAAACTGCGCAGACGATAACTCTATTGCAGTTTTTAGCTCCATGTCCGTACATAGAGCACTTTGTACATTGCGTAGGCCCTTTATTCCCTTTAAGAGGTCTTTTCCAGTAAACAGCAATATTGCAGAAGTACTTTATTTTCATAATATCATTTTTTGACACTTCTTGTTTGTTAAACTCAATCAAGTATATAGCGTCATCAGCTGTAGTCCTTTTGGTTACGATTTCTTTGACACTTACTGGGTTTATGTTGTGCATTTTAATCAATTCCTCCTTTAAAAGTTTTGCGTCTGTTCTTGGCAAACCAAATAACACTAACTTAAAGTGCTTTACGTCTTTAACTTCGTGTGTATAAAAACTGTACTTCAGTTCACTCAGCTTTTTTAACGCAGCTTCATACAGGACCATTGTATTGCATGTAACCTTAGTTCCAATTGTCATTCTCTTGAAGAAGTACTCCTCACCAAGTATTTCCCAAACTTTTGAGAAACTGTGACACGAGTCTACCACTATTGGTGGAACCCTTTCTTTGACGGCTCTTGCCTCTTCTTCTTCTTCATTTGCTAGCAAATGAAACCTGTTACTAGGGCCAGGATCAATCGTCTTAAATTTGGGACTATTCCCAAAGTATTCTCGCTTCTGGCTAGCCATATTGGAAGCGATTTAAAGGAAAAATTAAATTTTAAAGAAAAATCACACACGAGCAAAAAATAACACGTTGTTTACAACTCAAGGCAATGATGCCAGATGTGATATGAATTTTATAGCTTTTCGGTAATATAAAATATGAATGAGGTGCCCCAGCAGTCTAGTTAGTAGTACGATAGACTAAGAGTCTGGGGGTTCGATTCCCAAGAAGTGTTTCACTGCAACAAGTGAAAGTCATCGTTAGTATGCTCGACAATTAAATTAGAATTTGATTTTTTATTATATTGTGACATTAAAACAAAAATATGAATTATTTGGTAAATGGTATGATTTTGTCGTTATGCGGAAAAGGTATGGAACACGTTTTAAACATAATTTTTCATGTTATGCAAATATTAATTGTTTACTTTTGCATTTCAAACACACTTACATATGTAAATATCTTAAATACATACATACATGGACATGTAAGGAATCTTCATAGTAAGAGGAATTCTGAAACACACATTAACTGATACTTAGGCACAGGCCAATTTGCAGCATAGATTACATAGATAGCCAACTCTCCAAATGTCAAAAACGTGGCTATAAATGTCTTCACACTTGAGGATACGGTGTGATTTCAACACACATATGTTCACTTACATTAAGAAACTATTGCGCGATATATCGTTGCACTTTTCTAATAAATAAAAGATTTAAACATTTTTCTTTAAAAATTCATTTAGAATTTGCTGTATTTCCAAGTTTTTAATAATAAATAAAATTAATTTTGTTTACATTTGTTAGGTTAAATTTATTTCTTCATAGTATTGTATTTTTTGTCTTTTAGGGGATTAAAATTTTCAATACAATATAGTAATTATTTAAAATTAATATTGATTAAAAACAAAAGAAATTTATAATTTTAAGTTCTAAAATTGTTTGTAAAATATTATATTATTTTACAAAACATTTTATACAACTATGTATTATGTGCAGTTTAGGTGCTGTGGCGAAATTTTTTTAAAAACCGGCACATACAATTTTCCCTACCAATGCATTCTTAGACTTAGGTTTTTTGACAAGAGACTTAGTTTTTTGACGTTTCAGTTGACTATTTATGTGTTATCTATGGCAAGGCACATTCCTCAGGTAGCCTCACTACGGAGGGGAAATATTAAGGCGAAAATTATAATTTTATTTTTATATGGATTTTGACAGTTAAACTTACAATTTTTCCCCTTAAATGGAAGTTGAACTATCAAACTCCATATAAAAAAAATTTTATAATTTTCGCCTTAATATTTCACCTGTGTAGTGAGGTTACCTGATGAATCTGCCTTGATCTATGGTTTATAAACTATACACCTACTAAAGGGCAGTTTAGACAGTAAGATTTTACGTACGTAAAATCTAAGAGAAAATAAAATTAAAATCAATCCGTATGAAAAAATAGAGATTGAAAATCGTATGGTTTTTTTCTTACTTTTACACCATTGGTGTTGAATAAAATGAAGTAAAATTGAAACAGCTATTGTTAAAGCAATAAATATGCCAAATTAAAAAAAAGTAACAATGAAAAGGTTCTTGGTGTTGTACTAGACATTGCCATAATAAAAAAAACTGAAAACCAACAACTAAGACCGAATTTATACGATGCCATTTTTTCATGCCATTTTTTTCATATCACTTTTAAAGTTGCAGCGAATTTCATGGCACGTTTTACGATGAAATTTTTCATCCAATCGGCTTGAATTTGTTTATGACATTTTCTTTTGATTTCATATTCGTAATATTTATTGTTTATGCGTTATTTCAAAAATACTGTACTTGTACTGAAATACAAAATAAATAAAAATGAAGCAAGCAAATGACGAAATTTTACAAGAAATTATTAAAATGATAGCGAAATGTATACATAATTAAACCAAAAAATTTCATTTTTTGAAATCAACTCTGAACGAACGAAAATTGCATAAAGCAAGTGTCAAAAAATCCCCTCAAAATACACGCCATGCCATTTTGTTTACCCCGCTTGCTTCTCTACACCTCTTGCCACAAACTAAAATTGCATCCAGTTTCATGAAAAATGTAATGGTGTAAGTTGGCTCTAAAACAAAATTTAAATTTTCACATTATTTTGCCAAAAGTTTTTTATTGTTTACAAACTTATTTGTGATCTATTTTGCACTATATTCAGCGGTTTTCTGCTATTTTGACGAGTTTTGCCTTTGAAAAGTTAGCATTAATAAGAAAAACGCAACCCTGTAGTGCGATTCACTATTCAGTTTTAATGATTCGGGACTCGTTAAAAAAATTTAACAACAAAACGAACGACTTTGCTATTCAGAAATGTTTTTTAATAACATTTGATGTTGTTATAAATCAGCTGTTTTTCTTAGCAAGTCGAGGATTGTTAATTTAAATACAACTATTTTTGCGTCGTTTACTTTATCAAAATATCAAAAGATAAAGTCGCCCATTAGATGTAAAATATTCTAAATAATTAATATTTATAATTAAAACACATACATATGTATTTTACCTACCTTATAAAAATGAATGAACAATTTTTTATAAATAAAATTTTAAAAAACAAAATATAATGCACTTGTGTGGAATGTTTTGTTTATTATTTTTCATTTCTCTTTGTTCTTTTCACTATTTTGCCATTTTGTTTGGCAGCATTGCCATTCATTTTTGTTTGTATTTTTTATTTGTTAACCATAGGTTAGTAACCGCAAATGCGTTAGTGCAAGCAAAAAAACATGTTGATATATTTAACAAGTGTTAGATCGTTCAAAGTTAGTGAATTGCACCACTGATCTAATGAAGTATAATAGTATTTTATATAGTTTATTTGACCTTTTTGTTAATATTAATTTAACTATTTTATTTAAGCTTTAGGTCTTTAAATAATTTTATTTTTATTTTTTCGATATTTCGCTACTCCTTTGTGTAGCATCAAAAATTACAATTGTAATTTTTCATAACGTTAATTTGTTAATTTTTCCTGATGATGCTACACAAAGGAGTAGCGAAATATCGAAAAAATAAAAATAAAATTATTTAAAGACCTAAAGCTTAAATAAAATAGTTAAATTGAAGTATAATAGTTTTTGAAAAATTTCAAAACATAAAGAGAGCCGTAAGACTGTCAAATTTCCATCCGTATTTTCTCTCAATGTCGGACAGTTTCATTACATATTATGTTTAGACGATACTACTTGTAATCTTCTACACAAAAATTTGACATGTCGTATTACTTGTAGTATAATGTAAACCACCCTTAAGATGATTTGAATTATGTAGCATATAAAAAGTAAAAATGTTGAAAACACACGTTAATTATGTTCATAGCTTTTATTACGATGTTCATAAACTGAATGAAAAAAGTTTGGGAAAAAGTCATATTCGATTTATGAAATAACTCATATTCGAATTATTGTTTTTTTTTTGTATTATTTTTTCTCTGCATCACGTCTAATTCGAAATTATTCTTAAACGAAGAAATAAGAAGAAAAAAATTAGTAAAAAATTGAAGATCTTAATAGAAATTAATTTGAGTCGATTTGTCGATTACCTGATGTAATTTGTTCGAGTTATTTTCGAACTATTAATCGACTTAAAATTCTATGATTAATGAAAAGATGGCTGATCGAGTGGATACTCCATTATTTACCAACAACCTTATATTTGTTGTTACCTCCAGATTTGTCAGATATGGCGATTTCTCGCGAAACGTGGCGATCAAATTTTGGATTTGGCGAGATGTCGACTTTTTTGGTTATTTTTCATTTTGGCAAACATTAGTAACTGAATTAAGGAATAACAATGGATAACAAAGAAATTGAAGTTTTAATAGTAAATTGTTTTTGATATTTAAATATTTTTTTACATCTTGAAACAGTTCACGATCATTTTTTTTTCATATTTAAAAAATGTTTTTCTTTATTTTAAGTTTACAAAAATGTTGCAATTCCTTATCACAAACAATTTTTTTTTTCAAAAATTTTTATAAATCCAAACATACATACAGCGTCAAAAGTGGGTCAACATCGCCTATAATTTTATATTATTAGTACTTCAATAATTTTTACAGCTTAAATTATAATGCCATTATATTACCAACTATGTATCAGCAAAATATAGAAAAAAGTAAAACAACAATTTTATTTTCTTACTAGCTGTGCCCGCCACTTCGTCAGCGTCCTTAAATATTTTGTTCGATTTGGCTTTGAAAGCAATCCACACCAAAGACCCTTACGTTTTTAGTTTTTTTTTTAAGAGAACACTTGGGCATTTAATATCTATATTAACTGTGTTACTTCCTTTATAAAGGGATAGTAGTAGATAACACAGATGGTTAGTGCGATAGTAAAGCTTCGCAAGCGCGTGTTCTTTAGGCGAATTAGGTTGAAGCTAGCATAGCCAACATACTTGGGATTTTTTCATTACCATTAAATTTTCATTCGCATTATTTGAAATAGTTACAATTAAAAAAAATTAACTACCATTAAATGCTACTGATATATTTTTAATTACAATTGTTTTTACCAATGGTAATGGAAATGTAATGAAATTGTAAAATTACTAATTATAGTTGTTGAAAAAATAATTATTTCTATAACGGCATTCAATCATTATTTCACAATGTGTGATTATAATTTAACATGCACATTAACCACAGGTTAAGCTAAATTGTATTTCACAAAGTATGATTAACTTTTAATTGACATTATTTAACAAAAAAGTGTCTGTTAAATATAACCGAAGAAAATGTGCCGGTTAGTATTTTAATTGACAAATTTTGTCCAATAAAAATATTAATTTGAAATTTAATTTGATTTTACCAAAAAAATATTTTTAATTTACAAAATATTACAAAATTTGTTACCATATTATTTATATCAATGGGTCTGCTTTTAAACTACACCAGGTGATTTAAAGGAAAGGAGTTTCAGGAGTGGAACACAGCCTTGATAAAGACTACGGCAATACGCGTAAACATATTAACTACACTGATATCTTGCGTTATAAAAATATGGACATAACAAGACGGTTTGGTTAAATATTCTAATTCCATGACACCATCCGACCGATGTGGTCGAATGAATGCTGGTTGATGGCAAGTACTATAGATACATATGGCCTGGTGTTTCTCATCCCATCTCATCGCTAGTACAGTTTTTGCTAGCACGAATGCCAGTGTTTTGAGTGGACAGTTGGCCTCATCAATTCTGAAGTAAACAATACAACCGAAATGGCTGCATTGATGATGATCATCAAAAGCTTCCTCGACAATATGACAAAAAGTGCACGCAAAATCTTGGATGAAATAAGTGCGAAGGGCACCAAAGATTTCAAAACTAAAGGGAAAATAGAAACAGCAAGTAAGCTTTAGTGCTTACAATTGATGTTGATTAACAATGAAGCAATTTGATCAGCAATGAAATGTAGTGAAGAGTGAAGAATGATACAAAAATTAGAAAAATTGCCAAATTAAAATTTCAATTTAAAAATCCCTAAATTATGATATTTTCTTCTTTGTTTTCGTACTATAAAAATTGTAGTATTGTAATTAATAAATTAAATGGAAACTTTTAAAATTGTTATTTTTTAATTTATAAAAAATAAAGAGATTACAGATCTGCATTCAGAGTCCCAAATAGTCTGTGAGGCAACAATCAGTTGATCCAGTCTAAAATCATGTATTTACGTATAATTGTGTTATTTGATTTAAAAAAACAAACAATTTTAGAAATTTAATCTTCCATTGCATTATTTTTCGTAAACAAATGAACACAACATTGCCATACTTTTTATTATATTCTTTTGTTAAGTAACAATATGATGGTGAAACCCAAATCGGTAACCGTTGGTTATATAGTGTCTGTTAAGCAAACCGACAGTTAGTTAATTTTAAATTAAAAATAAAATAATCATACATTGTGAAAAGGGCCGTAAATCACATATTTATGATCGCAGTAGGTTTTAATAACTACAAATAAAGTAAACAAATATTAACCCATTAGCAGTCGGATGAATTTACAAATCACATAAAAAATACTTTCAATGGGACTTCATTAGTTTATGATACTCTTGGTGCATTAATTAACTAGCATTTTGGTAGAAAATTTAGAAAATAACAAGTTAACATTTTGCAATAGCCCAAGACATTTAGTGGATATTTTACCATTTATTGATGCAATATAGAGACGATTCAAAAAATTTGGGATTCATAAAAATAAGCACGGACTTCGTTGTTTTCCAGCGATAGTGATTTTACTACTTTTAAATAAATTTTGATAATAAAAACATACCTAATTTACACATTTAATAATACATTTATCACTGTAGAATATTGTTGACGCAGAAACACGCTTTAAAGCAAGAAGAATTCATTAGACAAAAGAAGTTAGAATAGCGAAAAGGAAAGGTACTAACTGTACGTAAGACCAATAAAAGTCTTTTGTCTATTTGTGCGTTAAACTTAAGTAAATAAAATTGGGGGTTTTCATACCACTGAAATTTCTTTGGTATTATAAAGAGCGCAAATAAATATCGATAATACTAAAATTATTTTTACAAAATGAACTGAAAAAGTTTAATAAATATAAAAATAAACCAAGAGTATTTTTAGTGGGTTAATAAAAATTTATTGAAATCGTCATAAATTATTTTTTTTTTTTTAAATATTATAAAAAAAATTTCTTAAAGAGCAGAATGGATTTAACCGGGTAAGAATCGTGAATATTGATTTTTTCTGTTCATTGAAATTGTTTGTTTATAGATGGAAAGGCGCACAGAGAGAAACAGAATATTGTAATGGGCTTCCTCTTAAATTAAGATATTTTTATATCTTATTTACCTCAAGAAAATTGTGCTATTAATACAAGTCCCACATGTAACTTTTCAAATTTAGCTACAAAGCAGAACTTTTTTAAAATATATGAAAACACAACTTATACAAAGTATATTTATTTTACTAGGTAGTGGCATCCCTACAACAAATACAACAATACAAGAACAACATGGCATTTTGTTGTTGCTTTGTAGTTCGAAATGTCAAAAAACATATAAGAAAATTGAGAAGGCGTGTATGTTTTTATTGCTTTCTCACTTCTACACTATAAAATTCCTGAACACATTCAACTTTTGACATGTCGAACTACTAAATCAGCTGGGCGGACAACACTACCTAGTAAGATAAATATACCTTGAACCTATATTTGTCATTTTTTATTTTGTTATAGTAATCGAGCCTGAAGTGAGAAATGACGGTAAAATACGTAAAGATTTAAGAGATACACATTAGAAAACGGGACTTTTCTTCAGGATCTGGACAAATACAAAATTATACTGCAAATGTTTTTAAAAGCAATACTCCACTTCCATCATCTGCCTCAGAAGAGAGATTGTTTTCCTTGGCTGGTATGGTCAATCAGAAACGTCATAAGAGATTTACTGACCAAAATGTTGAAGAATTTGTTCTTGCTAAAGCCAATGCAAAATATTTTTGAGAAAACTATGTTTTTAAAATAGTTTATATTATAATTTCCTTATTTTCAAGTTTTATAAATGTAACGGTTTTAACAATTATTCTTTATTTACATACATATTCAATAAATAAATTAGTAAAGAGATTTTCTTTATTTAGATAACATGTATAAGTTGTAAAGTCACTCATCGCCCTAGCTATTGAAAATAATGGTAATGCTAAAAAAAGATTATCATTATTTATAATTCAATGCTAAAGAAACTAACAATTAATTACTCAATATAATTAATTACTCCCATGTATGATAGCCAATTAATAATTATTTTACTTCGCCGGCGATTTATTGCTATGTGCTAATACCGGCGTTTTTAGTTCCGCCTTAAGATATGCTACGTATCAGTTTCATATCCGGTTAGTTCAACTGCGTAGGGTTGTCAGATATAGCGATTTCTTGCCAAACGTGTCTATTTTCAATCTCATTTGGCGATCAAATTTTCGATTTGGCGATTTTTTGGCGATTTTTGAAATAGTTGGCGATTTTTCATTGACTTTTGGCCAACATTAGATACTGAATTAGGGAATATCAAAATGGATCATAAAGAAATTGAAGTTTTAAAAGTAAAATGTGATTTTACTTCTAGAAACCGGAAACTATCAAAACATAAATTTATTAAAAGTTCACGAACATATTTCATTTTCATATTTAAAAATATCTAAAGATGATTTTATTAATTTATTTATTATTAAGTTTACAAACATCTTTCGATTTTAAATGTTGCAATTCCTTATCACAAATAAAATTTCTTGTTTTCAATATTTTTTATAAATATATACTTTTTATTTTAGAAAGATTATAAAAAATATCATATTCTATATAATTATATCATGTAGTTTCGTACTTCAAGTGTAGGAAATTCCAATGAATTTTTTATACTTATTTTTTGCCTACAAAGGAAGTTTTGATGTAAGGATTAAGTTCGTTTTATACTCTCTAAACTGAAGGAATGTGTTTACAAATTAGGTGATTAATTTTAAAGGATTGGATTTTTTTGTTGTATGTATATGATGCTAATTACTGGATAGAAAGATCGATTTCACTAATGATTTCCACCAAATCTCGACTGTGAAACACATGCTTTAAAGTTTATTAATTGAAATAGGGCATGTTGCATACATTCTTGGTAGTAATGTTGAATAAATGTAATTCCTCTAAAACTTCTTGTAAATAAGAACACGGTGACAAACACCCTAAGGATGGGTATGTTTAGGTGTCCATTTATTATAAACACTATTTTTTATTGTTTCAAGTACAAAATTTTACCTTTTTCGTGTTCACTACTCATTAAAAAAAATATTTTTATATTTTGGCGAATTTGTTTCTATTTTTGGCGAATTTTAGCTATTTCGATTAAATTTCTATTTTGTGATTTATTAAAATTGCTTGTAAAATTTAAGAATATTGGTTATTTTATAAGCAAATTTTAACAATAAACTGTTTTGGCGATTTTTCACTTCGATTTTGGCGAAATAGGTGAAAATAAATCTGACAACCCTGCAACTGCGTACTTTCACTGCTTTTTCTCCACTTTCTAAGATATTTTTGCGGAAAAAAGTATCCTATTGTTACGAAAGAAGAATTTATTCATTATAGGCTCTGAACCACAATACTCTCGAACAACAACAACATCAATGGTTTGTTTTCTTACAATGATGAAAGAAAGAAACAAACAATAAAGAGTAACGCCTTAAATAAACATTCGCATATACACACATTAAAATAAACACTTATCAGTTAAATACACAGCCACATACATAAATACAAGCATGAAACAAATAAACAGCCACAAATACAGAAATAAACGGCCACACATACAGGTATAAAGAAATAAACAACCACACAAACAGGTATAAAGAAATAAACAACCACACAAACAGAAAACATTGAGCAATAACAATCGAACCTGCCAGATCTATCTGGAAAAGAACATTCTGGTGCTTTTAAATAACCTATATAAGTGAATCGTGCTGGCGACTAGGATGGCAGTATTAATTTAAAAGTCAAAGAGTTAAGTTGTCGAATTTTAAGAGTGTTTAACAGTTTGCTGTATTTTTGAACAGTGGTGTTAAATAAATAAAGTGACTTACAGTAAAAGTAATAACAGAGTGTATTTATTTTGCAATTAAAAGAACCCAACGAAAAGTAAAAACGTAACACTATATTGGGACCAGGATACTTAGGTATCTCCTCACAAAATTTTGTTAAATCCATCTAGTAGTTTTTACTTGATGCGAACTTCAATGAAAAGCAGACAGACAGATGGATATTAGTTACTATTTTATTATACATATGTGTAGATGTATAGATAATAATAAAAAAATAAAACAAAATTCTTCAGTGGTGTTAACTCACTTTTGGCGCTGCAGCTCGCTGTCTGAAAATATTAACTTTAGTTTTAGAAAGATTATAAAAAATATGATATTCTATTTAATTATGTACAGCTACATTAGTTTCGTACTTGATGTGTTGGTAATTCCAATGAATTTTTTATACTTATATTTTACATACAAAGGAAGTTTTGAAGAAAGGATTAAATTTACTTTATTCTCTCTAAGTTGAAAGAAGATTTTTTTATTTTAGGTGATTAATTTTAAAGAAAAATTGGATTTTTTAAATTTATATACTGCTAATTACTGGATAGAAAGATCGATTTCAATAATGAATTCCACCAAAATTCGACTGCAAATCACATGCTAAAAATTTTATGAATTGAAATAGGGCATCCGGCATACATCTGTTGATCTTCAGTAATGTTGAATAAAAGATTTTTCTGATTTTAAATAAATTTGATTTAATATTTGCTATTGGACTTTTGCCATTCTTTGGAAATTTTTTAGTGTGTGTGGGACATGAACGGGTTCATCTTAAACTTATCGCTACAGGTGCAGCAATAATCATTTTTGACCTTTTCAAGCACCCTGAATTTATAAAACTTTTCTAGGAAAGGCTCTGCGTTGATGAATATATCCCCAAGAACATGAAGTGTTTAAACTGCCAGAGACTCGGTCATACCAAGAAATGGTGCGAAATCGGCGAACAATGTCGGGAATGTGGCTACATCAACTAAGTCAGAATTTCCAAAAAATGTACAACTCGTGAATCTTTGAAATTTTTTTACAATAACTCCACTTTAAATATGCTTAAACCAATTCAAAGTAACGGTTACCATATCAGCTGATGGCTTACATAAATCTTTTTGGGAAAACCTTAACTCTGCAATAATTTATCCACCATCTGTCACGGATAACGTTATCCCTTTTAAAAAAATCAAACATTTCGTTACCACAAAAGCCAATAACACCTATGTTTTCTAATGCCAAACTTTAGTTGTTTTGCCAAAAACAATACTGATTCAATGTGCTTCAAGAGAATGTTCTCTGAAAAACTCTTCCTTTTCTGCAAATATGATTTACTACACGGATGGATCATTTCAATTATGGAAAAAAATCTTATGCCATCATTAGAAAATTTTCAATCACACAATTCGAAATTATTAGTCTCGATTACCGGATCATACGCAGAGTACGTATTTCTCTCTTCTTTCTTTTTCAACATTCATGAAAAAATTTTGTTTTGCATTTGTGTTTTTTTTTTCGTTTTCGTTTCATTTTCGTTTTAGTAACAATGCCGTACTTAATTTTTTAATATACATACATATGTACATACATTTCAGTTATATCAATATCTATTTTTTGCATGTATATATGTATGTATATGTTTTACTTATTTTTATCAAAACAGTATTTTTTTATTTTTAACATACATATTATTTTAGGGAACTCCAAAAAACATTTTTAATGAATAATAACAAGTATGAGTACTATATTCGGCCGTACCGAATCTCATATACCCTTCACCATATAATGTTATTACCTCAATCTGTTATGATTCTCAATTTCACAATAATATAGGTACATTCGGTTTTTACTATTACGATTTTTAACTTCATTATTACAAATATAAAGATATACATATATATTTTTTTTAATTCTATTTGAATGTTCGACATTTTTTGCAAAAATTTTATGGAAAAATTTAACCGAAAATTTTTTGTAAAAATTATATTGAAAATAGTTTGTAAAAAATTATCGAAAATTTTTTGAAAAATTGTGTCAAAAATTGTTTGTAAAAAGTATAAGTAGTTTTTCGTTAATATAACGAGAATAACGCTCATTACTATAACTTGTCCTAAAAGTACGTGTAGGGCCGCCCCGAGGTTAGTAGGCGCCCAGGGCGAGATTGTGATCTGACCCCCTACACATTTAATTGGTCTAAATAAACTTATATTTCTCATATAATTTATTTTTTTTTTCATTTTATGTAGTAAAAATAAAAAAATATAAGAGATAGATTTTTTTTTAAATTATAATTCGAATCAGGAAGTCAAGGAATGTAAATAAAAAAGCTTTCAATGAAATCTGGAACATTAACGTTTTATTTTTTCCCCATTTTCTGCACAACGAAGCTGATGTTGATTACAAAAATATCTTTTTTGGGTAATTTTTGGATAATAGTCATCAAGGCCGGGTCGACTTTTTCAACGCACAAGAAAGTTGAAATACAGCTTTTCTAATGAGTGTTGTCGCAATCAGTACGTCTCCGTCAACGCAAAGTACGAAAGTTGGGCAACTTTTAACTTTTGACGTACGTTGAAAGCTATAAAGAGAGAGAAACAAAGCTCTCTCTCAAAATTAAATTTTTGTGTGGAGTGGAAGCACAAATATAACAAAATACAACAAAATAATTTTAAAAAAAGCTTTTCTCTTGTTTTTTTATTAAATCTCCGTCAACAAAGTACTCATTGTGTCAACCTCTTCCGTTGTTACTTTGATTTCAATTGAGAGCTTTAAAGTATAACGTTTGACGGATTCTATGTTCCTCGGCCTTCAGCCTTTAATGGCAAGGGCCCTTTAATAATTAACTCGTTCTTTTCGGTTTTATTTTTGAATTCTGGCCAAGAGGATGCATCCGAATTTATCAAGCCAACAGTTTAAGGAGAAGAAATTAATATCGTTTTGTCAGCTTCATTCTCATTAATATCTTCGCCATTAGAATCTGAATCTGGTATTACTAGTATTTCAACTTCATTAAGTGTACTCACGTTCACTGATGACAGCCGAAGAACTAGAAGGAGCAAAATATGAAGTGAGCTTTAGGACCTTCTTAAGAAGCACTTCAATCGTTGAGTCCTCTTCTCTTACCAATTGAATCTTTGTGCTCCAGACAGTTTTCTAAACATGATGGTAAAGAATTATTCAGTTCGTAATAATCCTACTGAATGTTTATGGTATGGTAATTGGTAATTTCATATATAATATTGTTGTTTTCGTATTTAACTTTTTTATTACTTTTTTGTGGGCAATGAAAGAATCCGTAAAGCCGACGGCGATATTTCTTTCGCCCTTAGACAAGTTTGCGATTGCCCCGGTCTCCCTGCTCTTGGGGCGGCTCTGAGTACGTGATAGTTAAATGTTGTTTTTAGCTTACTTATAATAGCGAAAAACTATTTATCGCTCCAACAAAATCCTAAATTTATCTATTGACAAGTTACAGTAATGGGCCTTATTGTAATAATATATAATATGTTATTATTATACACCGAGTTCATAGTGCTGGCAGCTAGCTCGTTAAGCTTGTATAACGTTTGAATTTATGCATAACATTAGATATACATACATACATATAATAAAATAGTAACTCATTTCCGTCTGTTCGTCTGTCTATCTGTTTGCTTTTCTTTTGCGTTCGCATCACTTAAAAACTACTGGATGCATTTTAACAAAATTTTGTGAGAAGATACTTAAGTATCCTAATCCCCATATAGGATACTTTTTTCCGCAAAAATATCTTATTTATAAGAGAAAGTGGAGAAAAAGCAGTGAAAGTACGCAGTTAAACTAAACGGATCTGCATACTTTAATTTGTACAAAGTAAAAAACTTTCAAAGCAAAATCGAACAAAATATTGCAAGGACGCTGACGAAGTGGCGGACACAGCTAGTTAGATAATATACATACATATAATAAAACAGTAACTTTCTTTCTGCCTGCTGTATTCGCATCACGTAAAAACTACTGGATTGATTTTGTTAAAATTTTGTTAGGAAGTACCCAAGGCACATTCATCAGGTAACCTCACTACGGAGAGGAAATATTAAGGCGAAAATTTTTAAACTTTTTTTATATGGAGTTTGACAGTTTAACTTCCATTTAAGGGGAAAAATTGTAAGTTTAATTGTCAAAATGCATATAATAAAATTCATTTTTTTCGCCTTAATATTTCCCCTCAGTAGTGAGGCCACCTGATTGATATGCCTTGGAAGTACCTTAGTATGTTTACTCAAATATAGGATACTTTTAAAAATATGTTATTGCCAAGAGAAAGTGGAGAAAAAGCAGTGAAAGTACTCAATTTTACCGATATGCATACTTCAAGGCACCTTTTATTTTTAAAAACGGGATATTTTTTATATATAAAGTAAATACATGAACCATATCTGCAGCACTAAAAAAGTAAGTCTTTGGTGTGGATTGCTTTTAAAGCAAAATCCAACAAAATATTGTAAGGACTCTGACAAAGTGACAGGAACAGCTAGTTATAAATAAAGTTTTTAGTACTGCATTAAAGTTCATAAACTATGTATGTATATTCGGCTAGCCGCTAAAAATTCAGTAAGCCGATAAAAAAAATTGCCCTTTCAGCCGCCGCCGATAAAACTCAATAGGCTTGCTCCTCTATGCAGAGAAAGTGGAGAGCAGTCAAACACATGGACGCCTTCTCAATTTTCTGTTGTTCTTGTATTGTTGTATTTGTTGTATAGACGCCAATAGCTAGTAAGATAAATCTAACTTGAGTAAAACTTTTCGTGAACTGTAATAGGCATGGACTCAAGTAATTAAAACTTAGTTCGCTATATAAAAAGTCTAAAAAACTAAACCTAAAAATCAAAGGGTGTTCCGATAGTGGCGTGATTTGCATGTATAAGGCCTAAGTTTTGAACCATAATAGAGACTCTTGAAATTTTCGCAGAAGTGGTATAACTGTGGCCGCTATAGCAATAAATATTAAAACTTATAGGGTGTTCCGATAGGGAGGTGTTATTCACGAATGTGTGTTTATTTCTTGAACTTTAGGAGGCATACACTTAAAATTTACAAACAGTAATTAAAACTTAGTTTGCTTTATAAACAAGTCTAAAATAATAAACCTAAAATTTAAAGGGTGTTCCGATAGTGGCGTGATATATCTATAAGGCCTAAGTTTTGAACCATAATAGGTAGACTCTTGAAATTTTCACAGAAGCTGTATAACTGTGGCCACTATAGCAATAAATACTAAAACTTATCGGGTGTTCCGAAAGTGAGGTGTTATTTCCCGTTATGTCTTTATTGCTTGAGCTATAGGAGGCAACCACTTAAAATTTGCAGACAGTAATTAACTCTATGTTCGCTTTCTATTAAATTAAACCTTAAAATTGAAGGGTGTTCCGAGAGTGCTGTGCTTTGCGTGTATATGGCCTAAGTTTGAACAATAATAAGTAGACTCTTGAAGTTTTTACAAGAGGTTTATTACAATGTAAATTATAAAAAATAATAAAAATTAAAGGGTGATCTATCAGTGACATGTTTTTGACGTATATTACCTTATTTTTTGAACCGCAATAGGTAGGCCTGATATTTTTATAGAAAGTGTATTACCATGGCCGTTATAACAACAATTCCTAAAATTTAAAGGGTGTTCCAATAGCTATGCAATTTTCGCGAATATGACTTTGATTTTAAAAAGAAAAGGGTGCCCCATAAGACATGAAAAAATTAAAAACTTGAGTTTTTAAAGGCGTACTAGACATAGTACGGAACGTACGTGTGTGAGACTAACTCGCACTTAGGTGATTTTTTTTAGATTGTTTACTCTGTAATCTGAATTGAAACAATAAACATCTATTTTATTAACTGTGTGTTAGAGACTTTTAAGTAAAGTACAAAGGGTGCCTTACAACAGCTTATGGACCCAGGTCTTATACCAATAATATTAAAGTTTATAATTTAAAACGAAAAATATTTTACACACCATGAGAGTCCAATTACGTTTCTTGGAATATACAATTAAAGAGTGTATTGGTACGTCAAGAGCTGTGGTCGTTAGTGTCGGATGGCGTTAAACCGGAAGATAATGCTGAAAATGTGGTGGCGCTTACAGCGTGGAAAGCAAAAGATGAAAAAGCAATGGCGACAATAATCTTGAGTATAACTCCAATGCAAATCGCACATGTTAAAAAGAATGAAACAGCTAAAGATGCCTAGAATACTCTTAAGGAGGTTCATCGTCCAAAAGGGCCAGTTCGAAATGTTACATTATTTAAACAAATTTTAAACATGCGTATGAATGATGGCAAGTGTATGCAGCGTTATATTTCTAATTTTTCGTCAGTAGTTGAAAAACTTTCAGAGACGGGAGTATTTCTCAAAGATGAGTTGTTTGTCATCATGCTTCTTGCCAGTTTTCCGAAATCATATGAGCCTCTGGTAGTTGCCCTAGAATCACGGGATGAACTTCCATCCCTAACAACATTGAAAGTGAAGTTAATTGAAGAAGGTGAGAGGAAAAAAGTTTATAACTATGAAGAAGATACAGTGCAGGCATTTATGGCACGCGGTGGTAACTATGCTAAAAATACATTTTCTCAGAACAACAAAACTACAAATAAGGCAAATGGCAAATTTAACAACAACATGAAGAATATCCGATGTTATAACTGTAAACGTAAAGGCCATTACGCTGCTAATTGTAGAGATCAGAAAAGAGAAAATGATCAAAACGGACAACAAAATAGCGATAACAACCACAAAAATTCATTATTTTCAACAGTTGGCAACAGCAATTTGCATGTTAATGCATGGTGCATTGACAGTGGGACGTCATCACATTTGTGTTGTGACTGAAAAATGTTTGATGAGTTCGAGCAACATAACGAAAAAATCATGCTTGCTGGCGAAAATTGCATGAGTGCTGAGGGTAAAGGCACAGTACGTTTTAATGTTGATGGAAATGACGTTACATTGGTTAACGTTTTGTTTGTGCCTGGAGTACAATGTAATTTTGGTTCTGTTGCTAAAGCGGTGGAATTTGGTCAGACTGTGGTGTTTGATAAAAACTTCGTAGAGGTTAAGGATAAGCACCCTTCGTGCAAATAAGGTACGTGATCTTTTTATTTTTGAAACAAATAAGAACAAATTGCTCTTTACGAGGAAATCATCTGATGAAGCAATGAAATGGCCTTCTCGCTATGGTTACCTAAATTTTGCTAGTATGATATCATTGTTAAATAAACAACTAGTACGTGGATTGAATCTACACATACCAGGAGAAATCCAGTGCTTGACATGTTTAAAGAGCAAGTGTACACAAAGACCATTTACCTCCACCGAAACCTGTAGTAATGATGTTTTGGAAATTATTCATACGGACGTCTGTGGGCCGATGAATAAAAATTCTATTGGTGGTGCCATGTATTTTCTCACATTTATCGACGACCAGTCGCGATACGTTTGGGTATACTTTCTTAAGAGCAAGGACGAAGTCTTCAGCAAATTTCAAGAATATCTCACCATGATTGAGCGTCAAACTGAAAAGAAAATCAAAATTCTTCGAAGCGATAATAGTACGGAATTTGTAAATAATGCTTTTGAACATATACTCCACAACAAAATTCCGTTGCCGAGAGATTTAATCGCACGCTAATTGAAATGGCAAGATGCATGTTGGTCGGAGCAAAGAGCAAATCTTGGTCAACATTTGTGGGCTCAGGCAGTTTACACCGCGGCATACTTGCGGAACAGGTCCCCTACTCGAGCACTAGATGGCGCTACACCGTATGAGATATTTAATGGTAATAAACCATATGTGGGCCATTTAAAAATATTCGGTTCTGTGGCTATCGCTTTAGCGACAAAAGGATAAGTTCAAACCCAAAGGTAAAGAGTATGTTGGATACTCTGATACGTCGAAGGCTTACCGGTTATATAATCGAGAAACACTACAATTAATCGTAAGTCGGGATGTATATTTTGTTGAACCATCTGAAGGACAATACGTCGAAATGGAAATTCCATTACAGATAGAAAATTTAAATGCTGAAAACAATGAAAATTATCGTGATAAAGATGAGTTGGTTAAGGAGGCTATTGATGAAGGGTCATCGAAATCGGATCATAGTGAAAGTGAGTTCTAATCTGCGGATGATAAGGAAAGTTTGGCTTCAACTCCAAGAGGTCCAGGCAGGCCACGTATACTTCGATCAGGCGGTCTAGGGAGACCCAAAAAGGAATACAACGTATTGGGTCTTATATATTCAAAAGATGTTGTTACGATGCCTGAAACTGTTGAAGAAGCCTTAAACAGCAACTATGGTGATAAGTGGTGGAAGGCGATGAAAGACGAATATGATGCGCTATTGAAAATTTGTACCTGGGAGTTAACGGAGCTTTCCTTAGGGCAACAAATAGGTTTTTACTCTTAAGAAAAATAAACATGATGATATTGAACGATTTAAGGCCAGACTTGTAGCTAAAGGTTGCTCTAAGAAATATGGTGTGACTTAAACCGAAACCTTTTCCCCTGTAGTACGCTACGCAAACATAAGATTATGAACTATATCTTCATCAAATGGATGTCTCTTCCGCCTACTTGAACAGCGATTTAAACGAAGACGTTTACATGAATCAACCAAGTAAATTTATAGACTCAATATTTCCAAACCACGTTCTAAAATTAAAGAAGGCGCTTTATGGGTTAAAGCAATCAGGAAGGCAGTGGAATTTCAAATTAGACAAAATCCTGATGAAAATTGGTTTCAAATCATGTAATAGCGAGCCTTGTGTGTATATTAAGCATTATGGAGACACGATAAACATCATTGCAGTTTACGTAGATGACTTGTTGATCGCAAGTCCAGATATCGGGGAAATGGAAAAGGTAAAACGTTTGATTGCTGGTGCGTTACAGGTCGTGGACAAGGGTCCAGTGAAATATTTTCTGAGCATTGAAGTTGTTCGCGATGGCGATAAAGGAAAAATATCTATTAGTCAGAAATCCCAAATACCAAGCCTGTTGCAAGAGTACAACATGACAACTTGTAGACCAACAGCAAAAAATATCAAGTCAGATGTGATAATGGTGATTGCCAGAGAGTGGAGCAAACCCAATACCAATCACTTATCGGTTCGCTTATGTATATAGCAATAAATACAAGACCTGATATATTACATTCAGTATGTAAACTCTCACAACGTAATAAGGATCCACATGTGGAACATATGACGGCCGCCAAAAGTACTACGGTACTTGTCAACAACAAAAGATAAACAGCTTACATATCAAAAAACTGGCAAGCCCATGGAATGCTAAACAGATGCAGATTGGGGTGGAGACACAACTGACCGAAAATCCTATACAGGATATGGGTTTATGCTGGCGAGAGCAGTTTTTTCATACGAATCAAGGAAACAGCCAACTGTGGCACTTAGCAGTACAGAGGCTGAGTACATGTCAATCTCTTCTACGTCAACAGAGGCCACATTTTTAAGGAATCTACTAGGTGATATGCGTTTAAATTGTCCAAAGTCTATTGTCATCAACGCAGACAACATCAGCGCAATGAACCTAGTTTAGAATCCAGTTTACCATCAAAGGACTAACCACATTGATATAAAATATCATTATATTAGAGTTCTTTTGTGCTTGCAGGTTCGTTTGAGTGGTCAACAACTAAACATAGTTATCATACAAGCTTCGTGGCGACGATAGTTGTCGTTGCTTTTTGTTAAGTGTCCCTACAAGAAATGGATGATTGAAACTAACACATAAACAATGAAAACACATACATACACAAAAATAAAAGAAGTTAATGTGAGTAGCAGAGTTGAATTTTTTGTAAAATACAACTCTGCCACTGTAAATTGAGTCGTAAATTGTAAAATATATCCGCGAACAAATTTAGCAAAGGGTCGTAAAGTAGCCTTGGATTGAGGAACACGTTCGCGCGTCATTGTCATTATCGTTTAAGGTCAATCAGGCCGTCCTTGTTGCTCGATCTTCAAGTGGTTTGCGTCTCCCTCTCGCACTGGCTGATTGGCTTCCGCGGTTAGCTGTACCGCGGAACAGTTAATTTGTGTTTGCATCAATCAGCCACGTGTAATCGCTTGGGTTATCGTGTATAACCTAAATTGTTCGAAATCAAGAAAACACATGAAAAATTAACAAATAAATTAACAAATAAAATTTCCATACATTTGACGAAAAGAAAAAAAACAGAAGGATTTGCAACAAACAAATAAATAATAACTACATACAAAAAAACTAAAATAATTAAAACATTGTTTTCAACCTAACCGTCGTTTCTGGACATGACCAAAAGCTGCAAATAAGAACCTAGTGTTTACGGCAGCTTTTTACCATTTGGCGCCAACATTGTTGCTCTGTATGAGCAACAATCCAGAAGAAGAAGAAGAAAATATATCCGCGTGTTTTTAAAATATTAAAATAAATATGAAAAGAAAATAAATGTAAAAAGTAGTTTGGTCCATAAAAAAGTTATTATAAATATAGAATGTGTTAACATGGAGTCGCCAGCATTCTTTCCTTGATAGAGCTGAAATTAAGGACAGCAAATTTCACTCAAGCAATAGTAACTAATTAAAATTTTTACTTTATTATTTTATTCCTCACAGACTACATACATATTTGCATAAGCTAAAATCAACGTCGAGGAATACTGCTGACATCCGCGCAATCTGTTCGGAAGACCTGCTGGAGAAGTACAATGAGGAAGATAGATGAGAAAAATTTGCTTCCGGGAAGCTTATGTGAGTTGATAATCATCCTCGACGTATATACATACATGATCCACTTAAAGTATTTTATAACTTATATATTTCTTCATATTTCATATGCTTTACAGTAGCAGGGAGCGATTGAATTTCAAAAAAGCCTACGAATGGCAGTAGAAGGCAGTCATTATTGAGCGAATAAAAATATTTAAATATGTAAAATTATATATTAAATAAATATGTATAACCTAATTTTAAAATGTATTTTAATAAATATAAAAATATTGAATCTGATTCTGCACAATTTTGCTTAGTCAGCTGTGAGGGGTTTATTTATCTAGTTTGAGTAGTCATCGTTGATTAATTTTTACAGCATAGTTGATTAGTAAACAGCAGTAGAGTGAGCAGTAAAGAGATATGCTCATTAGTCCAAAGAGTTAATAAGTTCGAGAGAGATGCAAAATCACACGTACACAAATGTTTGCCTCATTTTTGTAACATGCCCTTAATAACGTCATGGTAACTCTGTTCTACGCAATGAGAAAAAAATTTCTCATCAGTGACACTCAAATGATCGCTCAATTGATGGTCACTGTTCTTGTATGGGTGTTTTGTTGAATAAATTATAGTTGTTGTTGGTTGCGATGGTGGCCGCAATTACTTAGTTTTTGTTCATACCGTACAAGGCATATTAAACAAGGTGATAGCGTAAGGGAGAGGAAATTTGAGCAAAAAATTTTTTGAATTTTTTTTATATGGATTTTGACAGTAAAATCTATTTCATTCTCTCTTAAAATAAATGATTAATGTCAAACTCCATATAAAAAAAATTGAAAAAATTTCTCTTTAATATTAGCTCCGCCTTGTGCTGTCACCTGGTTAAATATGCCTTGATTCCGTACTTGCAGCAAAGAGAACCCTAACAAATACATACATACATACATACAGGCATACATGCATTCATAGTAGTCGACTACGAAAATAACACACTTTAAGTTAACTTTAATGGCCTTACTATAACCTAACTACAATGTAAATGTAAAACCTCCCCAAAATCAAAAATAAAATTATTTTTGACAATTTTGTTTTAAATATTTTTCATTTCTTTTTCTTTCTTTTGTGTTCTTAAATTATGATTAAATTGTGATCTTAATGTTATTCGTTAGAAAATATCTTACTGACTATCGAGCATTTCATGGATCAACATTTTTAGTTAAGAAGCCTTCAATCAGAGAAGCTGGAAATAATAATAAACAGGGAAAAATATATTGTATATCGCTTGATATATGAATGTATATCTAGTTTATAGTTAACTACATATTGACTAAATTTAAGGTAACTTCTGAGTATTCAGTAAGACAACTGATTACACCCTAGGACATTACAATGTTAAAAAAGTCAGTTATTTTTAATAAAAATAATCCAAGTATCAACTACTACTGGTTCCAAAATAGTTAGCTTAAAGTGCAAATTTATCAAAATTTTTAACTTTTTTCAGTTTCTGCTAGTGCATAAGAACGTTACTTTTAATTAATTGGTGCATTATAATTAAACCAAAAGCCGATTTTGAATTTTTTCTTGGGGCTTTTTTGAAATCATAATGCGATATGTATTTATGTACGCAAGTAGGTATTTGTTTTTTAAATAACTAATGACGAACAAAATTTATCAATATTGAAACAAAGGAAAGTGAAAGAAATATGAAAGATATTTTATCTTACTAGGTAGTATCGTCGGCATAGCTGATTTAGTAGTTCGACATGTCAAAAGTTGTATGTGTTTAGAAATTTTATAGTGAGAAAGTAAAAAAACACATTCATATACGCTTTGTCAATTTTCTTTTGTGTTTATTTACATTTCGAACTACAAAGCAACAACAAAATGCCATGTTGTTCTTGTATTTGTTGTAGGGACGCCACTACCTGGTAAGATTAATATACCTTGCTCATGATTTTCATTTGCATAGAAATATTTTTTTTGAATTTTTCGAAAATTGTTTGTAAAAATATTTTTTGAAAAGTTTTTTAAAATTTTATTTTATTCGATAATTTTTTAATTTTTTTTTTTTTCGAGAATTAATCCGTAAAAATATTTTTTTGAAAATGTTTTGTAAATATTAAAAACAATTTTTTTTATTTAAAATGATTTTTTTAAATTAAAAATTGTTTATTAATTTGATTGATTTTTTTTTTCTTTTTGTTCAATTTAGGACCTTCCTGCAATCTATATTGAGTTAGAATGGTCAGACTAAAGCAAAAAAAAATTTCCTCATGTTGACCCCCCCCCTGTACCATGTGGGTACATTGGCTACCTCTATGTGTATTGCTTTCTATAAAGGTCTTTAATCAAAGCAGAAAAACCCTACCAACCAAAAAAAGTCGCCCCTCGCAGGGGGTTATATGTATATCCCCCTAGATCTGTATGCACTCCTTGCGATCTACCTGTCCCGGTCTAATATTTATTTAAAAAATCATTAAAGCCGAAAAAAATTAAAAAAACGTGAAACCACCTGTGGTAAAAGGTACATATAAAAATTTAAAGCTTTTCATAAATGGAAAAATATCCCGCGTATGATAAGAGTTTTTGAAAGCCGAGCAATTAAAACTGTTTGGGCCTCCAGTTCTTGATGAAGAAGGTTGGCATAAAGTAAATAAAACTAAATTTGGAGAAAATATCCATTTAAATGTTTTTTCTTTTTTTTATTAAAATAAATCAAGATAAAAAGGAAGCTCTGAATCCATAGCAATAGGAGAAGGCTGTTATACAGGTGCGTTTGTCACCATTAGAGGAATCGGGGTCAAACCTATTAAAATTTAAAAAACAAATTAACCCTAAACGAAACGTAGTGGTATTCGGCGACCATGAAGGAGTAACATCGCTACTAATCGAGTTTCTTACTTAGAATTGAGATGGCAAAAATGATAATGTTCTGTCGTAGCATCTTCCTATGTACATACATACATATGGACATATATTTATATCCATTATTTCATCATCTTCATTTGAACTTGAAAAATAAAATTCAGTGCTCGCCATATTTTGTTTAAATTTACAAAGAAATATCCAAGGCATATTCATAAGGTAACCTCACTACGAAGGGGAAATATAAAGGCGAATATTTTTAAATTATTTTTATATGTAGTTTGATAGTTCAACTTCCATTTAAGGGGAAAAATTGTAAGTTTAACTGTCAAAATACATATAAAAAAAATATATTATTTTCGCCTTAATATTTCCCCTCAGTAGAGAGGCTACCTGATTAATATGCCTTAGAAATATCAAACATTTCAGAAATTTACAAAAATGTCATAAATATTAACGTAAAAAATTGAAGTGTTACCACACTTTATTACAAGGCGAATCGAATAGGTAAAAATGATAGCCCAGCTGAGCATCTTCTATATGTGTTTTATACCCTCTTATGTCAAAATTTGTTTACATTTGCTTTGCGACACATTTTATTAAATAAAAGGTTTGTTCCAGGTGTATAATGAAATTTAACTGAAAAAAGGAAAAGCCAGTTATTATTTATAATTTTTTGCAAAATGGAAAGCCAATTAACTATTGCACGTTCTCGTGAAACTTTATTTAAAAATCTTCCATTTTGCTTTTGAATAAAAAATTTCTTCCCTTATTTAAAAATTTTTTAAATTTTAAATGTAAACAAAAACAGCTGATAATTTGATTCTAGTCCGAACTTACCCAAAGAAAAATTTCGTACAACTTTGTACAGGAAATGAAAAATTTTACTCTCTCATTTTCTCTCAAAATTGCACAAAGATTGTTATCTGGAACTCGTTTGGACTAATTCGGACTGTTTTGTTATGCACCTGGAACAGAGCTAAAATTAGAAAATAAAAATTTATTGCACTCTGTTCTTTTATTTTTTACGTTTTTTTTTTTCCCCTTTTACTTTAAACATAATAGTATATTTTGCAAAAACTTTTGTGTTTTGTCTAACAAATTTTCTATTTTTTATTTTCTTTTGATTTTTTCTTATGGTTTTTGACAATTGTGGGTGTTTTACACAAACAAAATTGCCTGTGGTTGTTTTTGTTGCCACATTGCGATTACCATGGTAAAATAATACAGGTATATGCAAGACGAATTAAAAAAAAAACTAAGCAACCTGTTTTTGCCCGACTGTGTCAAAATATTTTACTAAAATATAAATAACATGAGCTGTGTTCGCAAACACTTCTATTTCAAATTATTTATAATAAAAACAATTAAACGTTATAATAAAAAATAAAACTGGTTTACTTTAAATAATTAAAATAAATTATATGTGAAAGGAAGCATTTTTAAGAAAAGGTTTTAAATATTTAATACTCCGTACATAGAAGTATAAAAAGATTTTAGATATTTGTTTAACATAAGTAATCATATTTAATTTAAAAGTTTAAATTTATAAAGATCAATCTCCAATAATTCATTTTGTTCAAGATTAAAATAGCTTAAGTTCAGTTTTCAAAGTTCTTCTGGTTGGTCACCTGTACAAGCCAAGCAAATTTAAACAGCTGTTCTAACAGTTTTACCTGTATTATTATGCCATGGCGATTACTTAGTGTTCAATTCGCCTTGCTTTATTAATTTTTATTCTTCGATAACATTTCTCTTTCGTTTCAATATATTCAAAGAATATGAATTTAGGAACGAAACGGCGATAAAAACGACGACATTTAAACGACTATTAAAATTAAAAAGGCCAACGGGAATAGGGCCGAGTAAAAATTTATTCCGGTATGTGATGGAAAACGATCGATTTTAAAACGATCGTTTTCAAAGGGTGTGATGAATTTCGATCGATTTTGAGAATTACTTTTTGAACCCATTTCTTAAAAATTGGGATTGAAAAATATACCAGAAGATAAATACTAAACAATAATAAGGAATTTAGAAAACAAATACTAAAAAATGAAAAATTAGAACAAACTTATTTGCATACAAAACAACAAAATCGTTTAGTTTCCAAACTCGTTTTCCATCACATACCTAATTAAAACGCCTAGTTAGATTACTTTATAAGAACGACACTACATAACCAGGTCGATTTCCTATTGAAAGTTATTTATCTCGTAATATGTAAGTATTTGTTTATAACTACTTGTAAGTATACCCTGCAATTGGTGATTTATTAAAAAAAAAGACATCATTTATATTTAGTATTTGTAATTTTTATTTTAATTTTTTTCTTAAACTATTTTACAAAATTCAACTTTAATACTGTTAATTTATTTTTCTTCAAATATCCTTTTTGTACACAATTCGAATCAAAACTAAAACGTTTAATTTTCGTTTTTTTTAAGCTCCAGAATTACTTAAAAATAGTAAGCGATGAGTAGACACCACTATGCTAAAATTATCACAACATGAACAACTTAATGAAAAATCAGTCAGGAGACTTTGAAAAGATTAAGCTTATTAATCTACTTCTTCAACGGTTGGTCCACTATTATAACCTTTAGCTGGTCGACCGCAACTAGCACCTGCTGGACCACCATTTGCTTGTTGATGTAGTTTCGTCATGATCGGTTGGCACAGTTTAGTTATTTCTTCTAATTTGTACTCGTATTCTTCTTTCTCAGCGGTCGTATTATTGTCCAACCATTTAATGGTCTCATCACATTTCTCCATGATTCGATCTTTGTCAGATTTTGGTATTTTATCTCCAGCCTCTTCTGTTGATTGTTTTACGTTGAATACATATGATTCTAATTGATTTCGTGATGCTATGCGTTGGCGGTGTTTTTCATCTTCATCTGCATACTGTTCAGCTTCACGAACCATACGATCGATTTCAGCCTGCGACAGACGACCCTTGTCGTTTTTAATCACAATATTCTTTGCATTTCCAGTGCTCATTTCTTTGGCTGTTACATTCAAAATTCCATTTGCATCCAGATCAAATGTTACATCTACTTTGGGAACTCCTCTAGGTGCTGGCGGTATTCCAGTTAAATTGAAAGTACCCAACAGGTTGTTATCTTTGGTCAAAGCCCGTTCGCCTTCAAAGACCTGTATGGTCACAGCTGGTTGATTGTCAGAATACGTTGTGAATGTTTTTGATTGTTTGCAGGGAATTCGACTGTTGCGTTCGATTAATTTTGTCATTACACCACCAGCTGTCTCAATGCCCAATGAAAGGGGTGCCACATCGACCAGCAGAACATCTTGAATAGCACTGCTCTTGTCACCGCTGAGAATGGCTGCTTGAATGGCCGCTCCATAGGCCACAGCTTCGTCCGGATTAATTGACAAGTTAAGACTCTTGCCGCAGAAGAATTGTTGTAACAAATTCTGTACTTTGGGAATGCGCGTTGAACCACCTACTAAGACAATATCATGGATTTGATTTTTATCCATTTTGGCATCATTGAGAGCTTTCTCCACTGGCTGCAAGGTACTGCGGAACAAATCACCACACAATTCTTCAAAACGAGCTCGGCTGATTTTGGTATAGAAATCCACGCCTTCAAATAAAGCATCTATTTCAAGTGTAGCCTCGGTGCTTGAGGACAAGGTTCGTTTTGCACGTTCAGCAGCTGATCTTAAACGGCGTAACGCTCGAGGATTTGATCGTAAGTCTTTTTTGTACTTACGTTTGAATTCTTCGGCGAAATGATTGACCAAACGATTGTCAAAGTCCTCACCGCCCAAGTGGGTATCACCAGCAGTTGCTCTTACTTCGAATAAAGAACCTTCGTCGATGGTGAGAATAGATACATCAAACGTACCACCACCTAAATCGAATATCAAAACATTTTTTTCACCCTTTAAGTTTTTGTCAAGACCGTATGCTAAAGCAGCAGCTGTGGGTTCGTTAATGATTCTCAACACATTTAGTCCAGCAATGGCGCCTGCATCTTTGGTGGCTTGCCTCTGTGAATCGTTGAAGTAAGCTGGCACCGTAATCACTGCATCACGGACTGACGTACCTAAAAACGCTTCTGCTGTTTCTTTCATTTTTGTCAGCACCATTGAACTGATCTCCTCTGGTGCGAATTTCTTCTGTTCACCCTTAAATTCAACTGAGATCTTTGGTTTGCCACAATCGTTGACTACTTTGAAAGGCCAATGTTTCATATCATCTTGAGTCTTTTCATCGTCATATTTACGGCCAATTAATCGTTTTGCATCAAACACTGTGTTCTGGGGATTCATAGCGACTTGATTTTTCGCCGCATCACCAATAAGACGTTCCGAATCTGTGAAGGCAACATAGCTGGGTGTTGTGCGGTTGCCTTGATCGTTAGCAATAATCTCCACTTTGCCATGTTGGAACACACCAACGCAGGAGTATGTTGTACCCAAATCAATACCAATTGCTACCATTTTATTCTTATTCACAAATACTTTTTCTTATTATGTCCACTTGTATTTTTTTTTTATTATGTCCAATTGTATTTACTTTATTTTTAACAAAGTTGTTAGCAAAGTAAGTTTCACTCAAATAGATTTCCTTCGTTTTAATATATGTTTTAACGTTCACTTTTTGTAATAAACTGTGATGAAAGAGCAGATACTCTGGCCTTTTATACTTTCCTGCTTGACGGCTTTTTGTTTTTGCACTACCCATGAGAAATTTGCTGATTATTGTAGAACATTGTAGAAGTTTTGAGATATTTTACTGTAGAGAGCAAGGCATATGGGTAGAGAGGCAACTACCAAAGAGAAGAAAATTTAATCAAAGCACTTTTAACACACTTTTTAATGTGCCTATTTGGAAATATTAAGAGTAGATTTAATTATTCTCTTAACATTCTCTTATTCTCTTAATTTTCTCTTAACAGAGAAATAGAAAACTTTTCAGAGAGTGATTTTTATTTGTATTTTTCTCATGGTAAAAAAATGTAGTAAACAACAAAAATGTGTAAAGAATAAAAGCAATTTTCTAATAACAAAGAAGTATCCCAGCGCGAAAAAGTAATCAATATGAAACGAATAGGTAATACAATGAATGTCTATTTTCTTTTTGCAGTATCAATTCCTCATAATACGGAGCATGTCCTAGGAAAGTAATGTTTTGTTTTAATGTATCCTGCGAATGCTTTTTAGAATTCATTATATCTAAAGCAAAAAATAATGTATACATTTATATTAAACATTTTTATTTATTTTAACTCATATCAAAGTATGTATAACTACATCAAGTACATACATTCGTTAGCTTAGTTCAAGGCGAATCTATATG
Source organism: Phasia obesa (assembly GCA_949628195.1). NCBI lineage: Eukaryota > Metazoa > Arthropoda > Insecta > Diptera > Tachinidae > Phasia > Phasia obesa. The sequence continues at coordinate 75,172,119 of OX451215.1, forward strand.
TATAAGGTGGCATAGCCGCGACAACAAGTACAACAGCATATGTTAAATGTACGGTACAAAATACAAACAAAATACACTAATTAAAATGTCATATACATACATATATTGGGAAATAATTAATTTTTTTCTTTTTTCCAAGTTAAAAAAAAAAATTTACGATTTTTTGTCAAAATTTAATAAATTTCAAATACATACATATTTCCAAGGTATATTTATTTTACTAGGTAGTGGCGTCCCTACAATAAATACAACCATACAAGAACAATATGGCATTTTGTTGTTGCTTTGTAGTTCGAAATGTAAAAAAACATAAAAGAAAATTGACAAAGCGTATATGAATGTGTTTTTTACTTTCTCACTATAAAATTTCTAAACACATACAACTTTTGACATGTCGAACTACTAAATCAGCTATGCCGACGATACTACCTAGTAAGATAAAATATCTTTCATATTTCTTTCACTTTCCTTTGTTTCAATATTGATAAATTTTGTTCGTCATTAGTTATTTAAAAAATAAATACCTACTTGCGTACATAAATACATATCGCCATATGATTTCAAAAAAGCCCCAAGAAAAAATTCAAAATCGGCTTTTGGTTTAATTATAATGCACCAATTAATTAAAAGTAACGTTCTTATGCACTAGCAGAAACTGAAAAAAGTTTAAAATGTTGATAAATTTGCACTTTAAGCTAACTATTTTGGAACCAGTAGTAGTTGATACTTGGATTATTTTTATTAAAAATAACTGACTTTTTTAACATTGTAATGTCCTAGGGTGTAATCAGTTGTCTTACTGAATACTCAGAAGTTACCTTAAATTTAGTCAATATGTAGTTAACTATAAACTAGATATACATTCATATATCAAGCGATATACAATATATTTTTCCCTGTTTATTATTATTTCCAGCTTCTCTGATTGAAGGCTTCTTAACTAAAAATGTTGATCCATGAAATGCTCGATAGTCAGTAAGATATTTTCTAACGAATAACATTAAGATCACAATTTAATCATAATTTAAGAACACAAAAGAAAGAAAAAGAAATGAAAAATATTTAAAACAAAATTGTCAAAAATAATTTTATTTTTGATTTTGGGGAGGTTTTGCATTTACATTGTAGTTAGGTTATAGTAAGGCCATTAAAGTTAACTTAAAGTGTGTTATTTTCGTAGTCGTATGTATGTAAGTATGTAAGTATGTATGTATGTATGTATGTATGTATGTATGTATGTATGTATGTATGTATGTATGTATGTATGTATGTATGTATGTTACCAAATGGTAGTCGACTAGGAATATAACACACTTTAATTTAACTTTAATGGCCTTACTATAAATTAACTACAATGTAAATGAAAAAACTTCCCAAAATAATTTTTGATAATTTTCTTTTAAATACCTTTCATTTCCTTTTTTCAATTATAAAATGAAAATTTGTGTCACATGCTTTGGATTCTTTTGTGTTTTTAAATTATGATTCTCATTTTTGTAATATACCTATTTGGTAGCAAATATCTTACTGACCATTTGTGTGTTAATATTTTTAATGAAGAAAAAAAGTTATCAATAAAAAACAAATTATGTTGAATCACAATGTTAAAAAAGTCAGTTATTTAAAAAAAAAAATAATCCAAGTATTAACTACTACTGATTAGTTTAAGTGCTTTAAAAGTTAGTTAGGTTGCTTGTTAGCCTCGGGCCACATGAAGACGATGTGAAACAACGAATCTGTTTTTAACAAAATATAGGGAAAAAACGAGCAATTGTCAAACGAAGAAACAGTACATTCCTTCTTCTGAAAATTTGGGAATATATGTACGTGGCAATCAATATGTACTTTTTGTGTCGGTTGAAATTACCTTCTCGATTCCTGAGTAATATATATCTAAAGTAATATATTACATATTTATAAAGTAAATTCAAAAAAATTTCAAATATATATTTTTCCACTTTCCTTTGTTTTATTTATAAGGGATGGTAAACGAAATTTTGAAATTTTGATTTTCTGATTTAAGTTGCACCAAACAAACTTTTTATGAATTCTTGTTTTAATTCAGATTGATCTAAATATAAACAGAATATTGTGTTATAATTTTTTTATTTTTATTTAGCAGAATTCATATTAAGTTTTTTTATTACAAAAAAGTACAATTGTACCCTCCGAGTTGCTTTTGACACCTAGCAAAATTTTTTCACAATCAAAATGCCTGTTGTTGTTCTAATGTTGTACTTGTTGTAGACTTGCATGTACTTGATATAAATATACTTTGTTTTATGCTTTAGAAATAGTGCAATACTTTCCTAGGATATGCTCCGTGTTAAGGGCAATGAATACTGGAAGCAGAATATTATACATTCTTTGTATTACCTATTAATTTCTTATTGCTTACCTTTTCCCGCTGGGTTAATAAATATTGTTATTAATAAACATTGAAAAAAGTTTTCATCCATCCAAATTACTCACTTTAAAAAACTCTCTACAAAACAATTCTCTTAAACACAAACATTTAATATTTCTAGAAAATTCAGGTTAAAAAACAATCATCCAATCTCACCGCCAAGGCATATTTAACATATTTAATTAAAAAAGATTTTTAATGAAAAAAAAAAAATTTTTTTGGTTGATTTGAAGATTTTAGAGTAAAAAATATGCTCATGGTATTTCTAAAATTTTCATTACCATTCTTGTAAAAATATGTAGAGTTTTCCGATGCGTGTGTACAAGGCGTATTTAAATGGCTAGGCATACATATTTAAATGTAATGTAAATATAAAAGTTATTTTGAAATATAAATATTTTGTCTTAATTTTAATATTGAAATTACTTGGGTTTTTAATAATTTAAAATGTTTTTTCTATTACTTTTAATAACAAATAAATAAAAATATGTACATATGTACTATATCAAGTACATTCGTCAGCTCAGCTGATATTTTTCGTTTCGTTTTGTTTCTAAGTGTCAAAATTTATTTACATTTTTATAGCGTCATTGAATTTAAAAAAGTAAATTGAAAAAAAATTTCAAATATATATTTTTTCACTTTCCTTTGTTTTATAAGGGATGGTAAACGAAATTTTGAAATTTTGATTTCTGATTTAAGTTGCACCAAACAAACTTTTTATGAATTCTTATTTAATTCTGATTGATCTAAACATAAACAGAATATTGTGTTATAATTTTTTTATTTTTATTTAGCAGAATACATAGTAAGTTTTTTATTACAAAAAAGTACAATTGTACCCACTTTGCCATCTCTGAGTTGCAATATTTTTACACAATCAAAATGCCTGTTGTTGTTCTAATGTTGTACTTGTTGTAGACTTGCATGTACTTGATATAAATATACTTTGTTTTATGCTTTAGAAATAGTGCAATACTTTCCTAGGATATGCTCCGTGTTAAGAGCAATGAATACTGGAAGCAGAATATTATACATTCTTTGTATTACCTAATAATTTCTTATTGCTTACCTTTTCCCGCTGGGTAAGAACACATTAATAAACAATGAAAAAACTCTTCATCAATCCAAATTACTCGCTTTAAAGCACTCTCTACAAAACAATTCTCTTAAACACACACATTTAATATTTCTAGAAAATTCAGGTTAAAAAAACAATTCATCCCATATACTCACCGTACTCACCATCTCAAAAATCTTTGTTAAACAATTCTCTTAAAATTAATTATTGACTCATGGTAATTCTAGAATTTTCATTACCATTCTCGTAAAAATATCTAGAGTATTCGGATGTCTGTGTATTTCCTATAAATACGGCAACAAAATGTCTTTTCTTCATTAGTACAGAAAACGCAAGCAAAGTGAAAACATTAAAGAGAAAAACAAGCTAAATAATAATTTTTAAAAATCTAATAGCTGCAACAAGAAATAAATACGTTTATACATACATACATAAGTGAAGTGTTATACGAAAAGTTATATTTAAAGAAAATTAAATAATAAAAATAACAATGGTAGCAATTGGTATTGATTTGGGAACAACATATTCATGTGTTGGAGTATTCCAACATGGTAAAGTTGAGATTATTGCCAATGATCAAGGCAATCGCACAACACCCAGTTATGTTGCTTTTACGGACACTGAACGTCTTATTGGTGATGCTGCCAAGAATCAAGTTGCCATGAATCCCAAAAACACAGTATTTGATGCAAAACGTTTAATTGGCCGCAGATATGATGATCCCAAGATAATGGAAGATATTAAACACTGGCCATTTAAAGTAGTCAGTGATAGTGGTAAACCAAAAATATGTGTCGAATTTAAAGGTGAAACAAAAAAATTCGCCCCAGAAGAGATCAGTTCAATGGTGTTGACAAAGATGAAAGAAACTGCTGAAGCATATCTGGGACAGACAGTTACGGATGCAGTAATCACAGTTCCCGCCTATTTCAATGATTCACAACGTCAGGCTACAAAAGATGCTGGTCGTATTTCTGGTTTAAACGTATTGAGAATTATTAACGAACCCACCGCAGCTGCTCTGGCGTATGGTCTCGACAAAAACTTAAAAGGTGAACGAAATGTACTCATCTTTGATTTGGGCGGTGGTACTTTTGATGTCTCCATTCTGACTATCGACGAAGGCTCCTTATTTGAAGTGAGAGCAACTGCTGGCGATACTCACTTGGGTGGTGAAGATTTTGACAATAGGCTCGTCTCACACTTGGCCGATGAATTCAAACGAAAATACAAGAAAGATTTACGTTCAAATGCTAGAGCACTAAGACGTCTAAGAACTGCTGCTGAACGTGCCAAGCGAACACTGTCTTCCAGCACAGAAGCCTCCATTGAGATTGATGCTCTGTTTGAAGGTCAAGACTTCTACACTAAAGTAAGCCGTGCCCGCTTTGAAGAACTGTGTGCCGATCTATTCCGCCAAACATTACAACCAGTGGAGAAGGCTCTTAATGATGCCAAAATGGACAAGAACCAAATTCATGATATTGTTCTGGTTGGTGGTTCTACACGCATTCCCAAAGTACAAAGTTTGTTACAACAATTCTTCTGCGGCAAGAGTCTTAACTTGTCCATAAACCCAGATGAAGCAGTGGCCTACGGTGCAGCTATACAAGCAGCCATTCTTAGCGGTGACAAAAGCAGTGCCATTCAAGATGTTCTACTGGTCGATGTGGCTCCACTATCACTTGGAATTGAAACAGCCGGAGGTGTAATGGCGAAAATCATTGAACGCAACACACGCATTCCATGCAAACAAACGCAAACATTCTCTACGTATTCGGATAATCAACCAGGTGTCACTATCCAAGTGTTCGAAGGTGAACGTGTCATGACCAAGGACAACAACAAATTGGGTACCTTTGATCTATCTGGAATTCCGCCTGCTCCTCGCGGTGTGCCACAAATTGAAGTTACATTCGATTTGGATGCCAACGGTATTCTAAATGTCTCTGCTAAGGAAATGAGTTCTGGAAATGCCAAAAATATTACAATCAAAAACGACAAGGGTCGATTATCTCAAGCCGAAATTGATCGTATGGTTAGTGAGGCCGAGAGATTCGCTGAAGAAGATGAGAAGCAAAAAAATAAGATAAGTGCACGCAACAATTTAGAAAGTTATGTGTTTGGAGTAAAACAAGCATTAGATCAAGCAGGGGACAAGATATCAGCACAAGAAAAGAGTGAAGCGCTACGTGCATGCGACGATACAATCAAATGGTTGGATGCCAACACGTTAGCTGAAAAAGAAGAATACGAAGACAAGATGAAATCTCTGACGCAACTTTGCACACCTATAATGACAAAACTACATAATGGTGGCAATGGTCGACCATCATGTGGTCAGCAAGCAGGTGGATTTGGAAGTGGCAGAAGTGGCCCCACCGTAGAAGAAGTTGACTAAATTAAAATAACAGTATTCTCGTCTCATATTATTTAGAAACATGTACTCATAGAACCCATTAGAAAGCTAGTTTAGATAGGATAATAAAAAAATTGTTATTTATTTTTAAATCAATGTTAAATAAAGAAAGAAATTTGTTTTATGTTAAAACAACAAAATAATTCAATGACTTTTATGATGAATTTACAGAAAAAGAATCGGACAAACATTTTGAAATTTAATTTCTAGTGCTTCAAACCAGTAATATGGTCGTGACCTCTTGATCAAATACAGAGGGCTTTCAAAATTAAGCGGATATTTTCTGCATAGATACCAAAGATAATCAGGAGTCTAATCATCGCATTCGATATCGAGTAAAATCTCGTAATTTTTTATTTTGGTATCATGGCACTCGATATCGAATAAAAAGTATCGTAAATTCATTCGAAAGGAAATGTTTTTAAACAGTGTTTTCCTGTCCACTTATTGACTTATTATTAATATATTACAATTTGATATAAATCACGATATAATATATAATGATATAATGTTGAATGGCATAATTAGCTTACTCGAATCGAATTTGTTATTCGATACGATAGTTTATTCGATATCGAATGCGGTGATTAGGCCCCAGGGAGAAAAATATGACCCAATTTTAACGCGAAAACGCACGCTATTCTCAAGTCAAAAATGTTCTCATTTATATATGTACGTATTAACACGATATCATTTTTTTACTCTAAATGTGATGTGCCACTCCAAGTATTCTTATCCAGTCTGTATTTTGCTAGACTATGCAGTATGGTATGTAGTTCTCTAGGTACGCGATAATAACTTCTCACTTTGTGTAGGAGGTACCACGCCCTCGATTCAAATTCAGTCTGTGTTTCTCTACACCATGTATCTTAATATGGGGATTACTGATGCAAAATTCCAAGGCACTACCTATTGCAGTTCTCTAGATACAGGATAATAATTGTTTACTTTGTATGGGGGTACCACGCTCACTGTCCCAATTCAGCCTATGTTTTTCTAGAGTATCCGCATGGGTATGGGGTTTACTTGTACCCACTTTGAAACCATACATATTATAGTTCTCTATATACACAATAATAATTTTTCACTTTGTATGGGAGGTACCACGCCTACTGTCCCAATTCATTCTGTATTTTGGCAGACTATGCGCCTTAGCACAAAGGCTACTCTTGCAAAGTTTCAAGGCGCTATCTATTGCAGTTCGCCAGGAACACGATAATAATTTTTTATTTTGTACGCGCGGTACCACGCCAACTATTCCGGCTATAACTCATGAACCAATACACATACAGAGACCGTCTGTACATAAAAACCTTGGTATTGACGTCACCTGTCATATAAACCACTCATATATAAATGAAAAAAAGAGCTGTAAAACAGAAGAAATTTCGTTAAATTTAACTCCAGGAAAATTATTTGAATTCACATATAAAATAGAAAATTTTTGAATTTATTTTATTTTATATATTTCATATCAAATGCTCGCAACATGAATAAAAGCTTTATTCGTTTATTCTTCTTAAAAGAGGAAAAAAGCGAAAAAGTATTAATGATATGCAGTTTTGCTTTCACGTTATCATTAGATAAAAATATGCAACATAATCGCATATTTTTATCTAATGATGAAAAGATATTATAAAGAATAAAATTTTATAAAAAATTAACTAAAATTTTAGTTAATTTAAATTATTTTTAATCATATTTACACCCTGTTAAAGAACAAAAAGAAAGAGACATATTGAAGAAATTTCTTCAATATAAGGTATTTAAAAAAATATATATTTTTACGAAAATAATATATACACAGGAAAAAATAATACTTATATCCAATAATTTTTTTCATAACTGTTATGAATCGAACATGTCTTTTTTCAAACTTTTTTCATTCAAGTTATGAACTATGTTATAAATAATATGAACTGAACATAAAGTTGCTTTTAAAAATATATTCCTATTATATATGAAAGTTATTCATAACATATATGAATAAAAATTAGAAAATTATTCATAAATTTTAGGAACTTTTCACTAATATAAAGAAATTATTTAGGGTTACAACCTTTTTAATATACTCGCAATAAAAGGCAATTTTTGTATTTAATAAGGGTTATTTATTATGTTAACTGAACGATATTGTTATTTAAAATAAAATAATAATTTTAAAGAAAAAGTATAACTAAATACAATAACATTAAAATCTAATCTAGACATTTTCAATTTCATTGGTAAGAATGGCTATTTTTTGACTTGTTTTTGAACGTTTTAATTCATTAAAAACGATTCAATAAAAATCCAGGTTAGAAAATTTTTGAAGCATATGTCTAAGGCCCTTAAAATATTTGAAAATGGATATCTTATTTTATAGAAATATACAAAAATTTCCTTAATGTCATACAGATTTCCAAATACATTTCAGAAATACAACTTTAATATAATATTGATAAATATGTACATATATAGAAAATGTAACTTTACCACCAAAAAGTGTGGGATTAATAATATGAAAGATATGGAAACTATTGCTTTGCTTGGGAAGTTTCCTTCTCAAAACTTGTTCCAGTTTTTCGAAATATAATATCAATTTCGGAAAGAAGTCACTTTCTCCTGTTTTATATTAAAATCAATATTTATTTATATATGGAGGAAATACATTTATAAATAAGTTTTTAATATTACTCATATTTTATTTACCAATCTAAATCCTGATGGTTTTGTCTATTCAGACTTTTTTCATATATTTCCTTAAATCTAAGTTGGCTACATTTTTTGCAGTCATTTTTAAATTCTTCAACATTCAATTTATCATATTTCAAAACTTGTCGGCTTGTTTCTGCAGATGCGTCTGGAACTTATGCATAATTTATTACATATGTATATAATGTGATTTAATAAGATATATATTAAACAGTTACAATATATTTGAGGTTGCTTCCCAAAGACCCTTCGATTTTTGTGCACATTTTATATTAGAAAACTTTGCATATAGTCGACCCTTTTTTGTAGTTCTATAAAACTCCTGCGAAATGTTAATTTAGGTATTTAAACGTAATTTATGTTTATTACATTGTGTCTTGAGAGATTATTTTTTTCGTGAAGCTCCAATAAAAACTTAAGACCATTTTGTTCCAATTTAGAAAAATCTTGTATTATATAAAATAAGGTGTCGCTTGACTCGTTATCCTTAGGCAAAGTATTTGCTGCTGTTGAAGGCACACTTGCTGGTTCAGGCGTAAAATCACTAGTATTCAAGTGAGAGTTGAAGTAGGTTTTAGTGTTCCTCTCACTACGAGGATTCCATACATGAACATTTAGGTGTTTTTTGTACCGATGCATGTTTTCAAAAACTTGTCCGCAAGTAAGACACACTCACGATCTGTTTTCAAATTATGCACTCTTTTAAGATGTAAAATTAAAGCACTCACACTTGGACATATTTTTTTGCACACAAAGCACTTGATAGTGCTAATTTTAATATTTGAAAATTACCTTTAACGCGGTGATAGAAAATTTCTAAAAATATATTTAAATTTTAAGAAATTTTCCATATATTTTTTTGGTAAAGAAATTTTTTAATATATTTTTTACAAATTTATTCAAGCCACTTCGCTAAGATATTTTGAATGAAGTATTAAAACAATAAATCATACTATGTATAAAATAATTCATATTTTGTAAAAACAAAAAATTATGAAAATAATTCATACTATTTTTGTTCAAACTTTTTTCTGTGTAGATTTGACTAAAAAGTTTGTTAGCTGTATAACAACCTACTTTATACAGTATTTAGTTAAATTTTTGGTTCAGTGTAGTTTGTTTTGCAATTGTAATTATTTTTCTATTTAAACAAACTTAACAAAGAAATAGGATATGCATTTTTTTTTTTAATTTCATATATTATATTATTATATTATTTTATATTTCATAGGTGATAGGTAGAGCCTTTTTTAAATTATTTACAGTCTTTAACACCATTTTCTTATAATATACTACCAAACAGATTTTTTCTTTATTTTATTCTCTTTATACCTACATATATTTTGTTTACTTGAAAATGGTATACATATATGTATTATCTGTCTTGCTATTAGCCAACCTTGGGTTAGCAATTAACAACAATTATAAGTATATTTTTTAAAATGTATATTTTTGATTATTATCACAATAGTGTTGAAGTTAACAATATCATAGGTGTGCCTTGTTCTTTATAATAAAGAACTCAAGCCTGAATAATTAATAATTCATTTAAAAAAAATAGTTCAAATAAAAATTCAATATTAAAAATCGCAGGACACCACGCTAACATCTCGCTCTTATTGCTAACTCATTTAATGTTCTATCAAAGAATTACAATCCTTTAAAAACTTTGTAGGAGTTGTTTGCGTGCGTTAAGTTAAGTTTGTATTGAATGGACTGGAAGACATGTTCAGTGCACCTCTATGAAATAACTGGTATGGACAAACATTTTTGAATATCTATGAAATCTGGAAGAAGTTTTATACGTAAATCATAAAATATATTGTCGTTGTATTGAATAAATTTATTGAATTGGGCGCCCTATGCTCCAATGGGAGTTAGAGGAACTCATACTCATATTACCTAGGTAATATATATGAATATTTTATAATTCAAGTATCTATAATTAATAAAAAATATATACATATACTTATGTACATAAAAGATTACCCTGCAGGAACTGTCAATAGTGACTCTGTACTGACTTACCATTGACACAGTCACCAGTACTAGTGATTTATAAAACCCCAGACAATGCTATTTACTATAGACATTTAACATGTGCGTGTCATTGAAAATCCACTACATTGGTACTATTGACTAGGTAGTTCTTTTGGGACCATATGTAGACATTGGACCTAGTGATTCACTAGTACATTTTAGGAATTCTAGTCTACACTTTTCGTACTTTTCTGAAATAGATTGGACAATGAAAATGCATATTTTCTTAACTTTTGTGGTTTTATTAAAAAATAACTAATGACTAAAAAGTACTAATTAATAAAAGTTTTCTAACATAAAATCTAAAAATTTAAATTTTTCGTGTTAATATGAATAAGGTTGTTTTGACTATGATTATAAAAAATTTAAGTTAAAAAAGTTAAAATTAATTATTAGGAACAATTCAATAAGATTGTTAAGAGTACGATTATAAATAATTTCAGTTAAAAAAATGTTAAAAATTAATCTTTGTTTGAAGTGTGTTCATCCATTTGTTTTCCGTTTGATTTTGCTTTGTCTCGACCTATTTGCTGCTCGAAGCGTTTTATCCAAAAATTCACTAAAAGTTGAAATAACATCTATATATTATGAAAAAAAAAAAATAATTGTCAAAATATTACAAAACAAAAAACAAACAACAAACTGTTTACCTATTAAAACTTTAAACAGATTTGGATAATCACGCAATCTCTTTTTTTCCAAATGGTCCACATATATTGCATTGATTTGGATAATCACGGAATCGCTTTTTTTCCAAATGGTCCACATATATTGCAGCTCATAATAATCGTTAGACCAAATTCGTGGTGAATGTTACGTTCAGCATTGCCAGCAAGGAGTGACTTGATTTGCCTAATCTATTAAATATAAATCGAAAATTCAATACTTTTCAATAAATTCGTTTCAAAACAATACGTATGGGTCTGAATGAATGGCTAAAATAGCGTCCAGTTCTTTTAATTTTACTCACTCCTACTTGGAAAAAATAAGGTTTGTAGCAACCATATATTACTTAACAATATTGTCTAGCAAAACTTTATACTCCGCCAGAATGTCCAGTAAGGTGTTATTCCGTTTTGATGATTTGAAACACAATGTATATAGATTTTTTGAATATTTAAAATAAACGTATTTTTTGTTTGCACCTGACATATGTATATTTTTAACAATAATAAAAAACGAGTAAAAGTGATATATTCGGCCGTGCCGAATCTTCTATACCCTTCACCAAGGTGACTTTATTTATACAGACATGTACAGCATTATACATATTGTTGACTCTTTACTTAAATAAAGTCGTATGAGAAATAATATTTATTCATGAGTTAAAGAAATAGAAGACAAATGAAAACAAATTTCGATGGCTACAATTGTCGCCGTGTTGTCAGCTACTTAATGATATTGAAGCCGACAGCTACATCGTAAACTCTGACATTGTTGTAGAAATACTTATTTTGCTTTTATAAAATTAAATAACTTTTTCAAAAACTTATAAATATTTCCTCCAAAACTTTTTGTTTGTATATGAATTTGTAATTTCCAATTTTGTGACATTTTCCTTTGTTGAATAAAATAGAAATTAGCCTAAGTTGACGACAGCCACAACGGTGGTCGTGTAGCCATGTAGCTTTGCTGGCTTCAAAATAATCGTTTACCTATAAATGTGTGTATTTTGTTTTTGACAGTTTGTAGTCGGTATCCTGATGATTTCTATGTGTTTAATGCACCTAGGTTTTAAAACAGAGATATCATCTATTTAAAAATCAAACGCATTTAAAAAAAATCAAACGCATTTAAAAAAATATGTTACTCTATATACACACATACATACATACATATGTATATGTTATGTTACAGTCATTATTTTCAAAGAAATATTGAAATTTTTATTTTAATTTTTGGAAAATTGTGTTTACAAATTTTTTGTAAAAATAATTTTTTAAAAATTTGTTGTAAAATTTTATTCGAAAATTTTTTGGAAAATTTTTTAAAAATTTTTTTTTCGAATATTTTTCTGTAAAATATCTTTTTGAAAATGTTTTGTAAATTTTGTAAAATTTTTTTTTTTAATTTTTATTGAAATTTTTTGTTAAATTTAGACCTTTCTGCAATCTATATTGAGTTAGAATGGTCAGAATAAAGAAAAAGAAATCATTACAAAAAAATTTTTTTTCTCATATTGACACATGGGGGTCCTTTTAACTGCTCCTATTTATCAGTGGGTACCCTGTGGGTCCATTAGCTACCTCTATGTGTATTGCTTTCTATTAAGGTCTCTAATACAAATCAAAGCAGAAAACCCTAAAACAAACCCTAAAACAAACAAAACCCTAAAAACGAACAAAAATCGTCCCTCGCAGGGGGTTATTGATCCCGCGAGATCTGTATGCACTCCTTGCGATCTACCTGTCGCAGTCTAATATTTATTTGACAAAAAAGGCAAAACAGAATCATTAAAGCCGAACAAAATTTAAAAAAAAATAGGTGGGCGTGGTTTTTGGCCCACAGCCTCCAAAGGAATGATCCGATGTTGCTGAATTGCAATACCAAAATTTTCGAAACTATGCCTGATAGATTGGTGTGATCAAATTTTTTGTATCTCTTCTCGTGCCTTGGCAAATGATATTACAACACTAACACGGACAGACGGACGGACAGACAGACGCACAGACGGACAGACGGACATCGCTTAATCAACTTCTCTGTGTATAAGGATCCAGAATATATATACTTTATGGGGTCGGAAATGAATATTGTAGAAATTACACACGGAATGACAAACTTAGATATATCCTTTCCACCTGTGGTGAAGAGTATAACTAAGAAGCAAATATAAAAATTGTAGACGATATGTTGACAATGTCGCCAAAGAGTCACCATAATTGACAAAAGTGGTGACATGGGGCCAATTGCCCCAAGTTTCCTTCAGGGTACTTAATTACCTTAAAATCAAAAATGATTTTGGGATTATCAGTAGCAATACTATTGAATGTATAAAACTGTTTCATAAAAAGTAGTAAAAATTAAATAGAGAATAGTTAGTTAAATGTAAAATAATCAAGTACTTTTAAAAGAAAAGCATTATTTGTATGTGAAATATTCGAAGATCGATTCCAACAACGAACTACTCAAACAACAAATGGTTTTTCGAAGAGTGCAAACCTTATTCTAGGTATTGCAAATTGAGGATTTCTAATGGAATGAGAAAAAGTAATCTCAGAACTGCCGAATTCGTAATTCGTTTTAATCTCATAATATAGCAAGATAATGTACCATAGAAAACCTTCAATCCCAAAAAAAAAAAAATAAGTGGCAGGTACATTCCACAGGAGTAAAATCTCCTTAACATTCCAACATTTTGCCATGTACATGGTCTATATGATTTACAAAAGTAAGTTGACTATCAACGAATACTCCCAAACATCTAAAGTGGTTAATAAATGCAATTTTAGACGTTCGTACTTAAATATTAAGATCAACCTTTATAGCACCAAATAGCATTGCATCGTCTTAAAAAGACTACACTCTTTAGAGCATAAATAATTATCGATTTCAAAACATCATTATTGCCTCGACCTTCATTAAACAGAAGTAATATATCGTCCATACGATCCATATTTATATGTGAAGTTAGATCATTCATATAAAGAATGAATAGTAGAAGGCCTAAAACCGATTTCTGGGACACATCAGAACTTAAGGGCAGTATATGAGAGCAGCCACTAGCACATTCTACAAACTGATACTTATTTGTCAAATAAGAATAAATTAATCTACAAGCAGATCTAGAAAAATTAAACAACACCCTTAATTTATCAATAAGCTTCAAATAGCAAAGACTTGAACGCCTAAGTCAAATCAAGCGATCCTAAAGCACTCGTTTTAGAATCATTAACATTACGTCGAATACTATCCGTGATACAGAATAATAACGAAGTTGTATTATAATTGTGAAAAAATAATTTTCTCACAAACAGAAGAATACATTTCGTCGCATTTCTTCTTAAATCACGTAAGCGCCAACATGTACATATGTATGTGCGATTCTCTGTTTAAGAAATTTGTTACTTAAAAATAACTTTTGGCAAATTGTAGCTATTTTTGATTTTTGTCAAATCAGAAAACGCGAATTTCTGTGTATAGATTAACATTTAATCTTTCATGTCTTGCATGTCATTTGCATGGCGCTTACGATGTTTTAAAAATAGCTTTATTAGTATTATTATTATTATTTTTTTTTTTCATACAAAGTTGTTAAGATGATAATGTAGTCTCGTGGCAAATGTTATTTTTTATAAAAACCAGTCAATTTCGAAAAAATGGCGCTTACATAGTTTAAGGATAAACGCGACGATTTGATCACGCAAAACAAGTTCTACAACTTTCGATAATGCGGGAAGTATAGAAATATGCCGTAAATCATCCAGACTAGTAACAGATTTAGACCTAGAAATCGAAACAATTCGAGCCGTTTTCCAAGCAGCCGGGTATAAAGAGGAAGTCAAAATAGAATTAATTAATTATCCTAAACAAGAAGTTGTAAAACATGCGGAACAATTATTTCAAGAAATCGTATGTGGCATACCCATACGATTAACATCGGCAGTCTGTGATCCTACAGATATAACTGATCATTGAATGACGCAAATAAAAATTCGACGCTATTTACATGTGACCAGGTGCCCACACTCAAAAGTTAAACGTGTAAACCAAGATTAGCGAATAGGTATGTTTTGAAATCGAAAAAGTTACTCAGATGCGGTTTCCAGAAAAGGGGTGTAATTACATATATGGTATATCGCGTAAAGCCGATATAACATCAACCGAAGAAGGTAATATGGGAGCAGTTAGTGGATGGACCCGTCTCAAAAGTCTTCATTAATGACACATCCAGGTATGTGATGGAAAACGATCGATTTTAAAACGATATTGATAGTTATTTTTGAAGCCATCTCTTAACATTAAGGTTGTAATTTAGACAAAAATATTTAAAAAATTAAAAATTAGTTAAAACTAAGTTTTATACAAAACAACAAAATTGTTTTAAAATCGATTCGTTTTCAAAATCGTCTTCCATCACATACCTGGGCCTAATCACCGCATTCGATATCGAATAAACTATCGTATCGAATAACAAATTCGATTCGAGTAAGCTAATTATGCCATTCAACATTATATCATTATATATTATATCGTGATTTATATCAAATTGTAATATATTAATAATAAGTCAATAAGTGGACAGGAAAACACTGTTTAAAAACATTTCCTTTCGAATGAATTTACGATACTTTTTATTCGATATCGAGTGCCATGATACCAAAATAAAAAATTACGAGATTTTACTCGATATCGAATGCGATGATTAGACTCCTGATTATCTTTGGTATCTATGCAGAAAATATCCGCTTAATTTTGAAAGCCCTCTGTATTTGATCAAGAGGTCACGACCATATTACTGGTTTGAAGCACTAGAAATTAAATTTCAAAATGTTTGTCCGATTCTTTTTCTGTAAATTCATCATAAAAGTCATTGAATTATTTTGTTGTTTTAACATAAAACAAATTTCTTTCTTTATTTAACATTGATTTAAAAATAAATAACAATTTTTTTATTATCCTATCTAAACTAGCTTTCTAATGGGTTCTATGAGTACATGTTTCTAAATAATATGAGACGAGAATACTGTTATTTTAATTTAGTCAACTTCTTCTACGGTGGGGCCACTTCTGCCACTTCCAAATCCACCTGCTTGCTGACCACATGATGGTCGACCATTGCCACCATTATGTAGTTTTGTCATTATAGGTGTGCAAAGTTGCGTCAGAGATTTCATCTTGTCTTCGTATTCTTCTTTTTCAGCTAACGTGTTGGCATCCAACCATTTGATTGTATCGTCGCATGCACGTAGCGCTTCACTCTTTTCTTGTGCTGATATCTTGTCCCCTGCTTGATCTAATGCTTGTTTTACTCCAAACACATAACTTTCTAAATTGTTGCGTGCACTTATCTTATTTTTTTGCTTCTCATCTTCTTCAGCGAATCTCTCGGCCTCACTAACCATACGATCAATTTCGGCTTGAGATAATCGACCCTTGTCGTTTTTGATTGTAATATTTTTGGCATTTCCAGAACTCATTTCCTTAGCAGAGACATTTAGAATACCGTTGGCATCCAAATCGAATGTAACTTCAATTTGTGGCACACCGCGAGGAGCAGGCGGAATTCCAGATAGATCAAAGGTACCCAATTTGTTGTTGTCCTTGGTCATGACACGTTCACCTTCGAACACTTGGATAGTGACACCTGGTTGATTATCCGAATACGTAGAGAATGTTTGCGTTTGTTTGCATGGAATGCGTGTGTTGCGTTCAATGATTTTCGCCATTACACCTCCGGCTGTTTCAATTCCAAGTGATAGTGGAGCCACATCGACCAGTAGAACATCTTGAATGGCACTGCTTTTGTCACCGCTAAGAATGGCTGCTTGTATAGCTGCACCGTAGGCCACTGCTTCATCTGGGTTTATGGACAAGTTAAGACTCTTGCCGCAGAAGAATTGTTGTAACAAACTTTGTACTTTGGGAATGCGTGTAGAACCACCAACCAGAACAATATCATGAATTTGGTTCTTGTCCATTTTGGCATCATTAAGAGCCTTCTCCACTGGTTGTAATGTTTGGCGGAATAGATCGGCACACAGTTCTTCAAAGCGGGCACGGCTTACTTTAGTGTAGAAGTCTTGACCTTCAAACAGAGCATCAATCTCAATGGAGGCTTCTGTGCTGGAAGACAGTGTTCGCTTGGCACGTTCCGCAGCAGTTCTTAGACGTCTTAGTGCTCTAGGATTTGAACGTAAATCTTTCTTGTATTTTCGTTTGAATTCATCGGCCAAGTGTGAGACGAGCCTATTGTCAAAATCTTCACCACCCAAGTGAGTATCGCCAGCAGTTGCTCTCACTTCAAATAAGGAGCCTTCGTCGATAGTCAGAATGGAGACATCAAAAGTACCACCGCCCAAATCAAAGATGAGTACATTTCGTTCACCTTTTAAGTTTTTGTCGAGACCATACGCCAGAGCAGCTGCGGTGGGTTCGTTAATAATTCTCAATACATTTAAACCAGAAATACGACCAGCATCTTTTGTAGCCTGACGTTGTGAATCATTGAAATAGGCGGGAACTGTGATTACTGCATCTGTAACTGTCTGTCCCAGATATGCTTCAGCAGTTTCTTTCATCTTTGTCAACACCATTGAACTGATCTCTTCTGGGGCGAATTTTTTTGTTTCACCTTTAAATTCGACACAGATTTTTGGTTTACCACTATCACTGACTACTTTAAATGGCCAGTGTTTAATATCTTCCATTATCTTGGGATCATCATATCTGCGGCCAATTAAACGTTTTGCATCAAATACTGTGTTTTTGGGATTCATGGCAACTTGATTCTTGGCAGCATCACCAATAAGACGTTCAGTGTCCGTAAAAGCAACATAACTGGGTGTTGTGCGATTGCCTTGATCATTGGCAATAATCTCAACTTTACCATGTTGGAATACTCCAACACATGAATATGTTGTTCCCAAATCAATACCAATTGCTACCATTGTTATTTTTATTATTTAATTTTCTTTAAATATAACTTTTCGTATAACACTTCACTTATGTATGTATGTATGTATAAACGTATTTATTTCTTGTTGAAGCTATTAGATTTTTAAAAATTATTATTTAGCTTGTTTTTCTCTTTAATATTTTCACTTTGCTTGCGTTTTCTGTACTAATGAAGAAAAGACATTTTGTTGCCGTATTTATAGGAAATACACAGACATCCGAATACTCTAGATATTTTTACGAGAATGGTAATGAAAATTCTAGAAATACCATGAGTCAATAATTATTTTTAAGAGAATTGTTTAACAAAGATTTTTGAGATGGTGAGTACGGTGAGTATATGGGATGAATTGTTTTTTTAACCTGAATTTTCTAGAAATATTAAATGTGTGTGTTTAAGAGAATTGTTTTGTAGAGAGTGCTTTAAAGCGAGTAATTTGGATTGATGAAGAGTTTTTTTATTGTTTATTAATGTGTTCTTACCCAGCGGGAAAAGGTAAGCAATAAGAAATTATTAGGTAATACAAAGAATGTATAATATTCTGCTTCCAGTATTCATTGCTCTTAACACGGAGCATATTCTAGGAAAGATTGCAATTATTTCTTAAGCATAAAACAAAGTATATTTATATCAAGTACATGCAAGTCTACAACAAGTACAACATTAGAACAACAACAGGCATTTTGATTGTGTAAAAATATTGCAACTCAGAGATGGCAAAGTGGGTACAACTGTACTTTTTTGTAATAAAAAACTTACTATGTATTCTGCTAAATAAAAATAAAAAAATTATAACACAATATTCTGTTTATGTTTAGATCAATCTGAACTAAATAAGAATTCATAAAAAGTTTGTTTGGTGCAACTTAAATCAGAAATCAAAATTTCAAAATTTCGTTTACCATCCCTTATAAAACAAAGGAAAGTGAAAAAATATATATTTGAAATTTTTTTTCAATTTACTTTTTTAAATTCAATGACGCTATAAAAATGTAAATAAATTTTGACACTTAGAAACAAAACGAAACGAAAAATATCAGCTGAGCTGACGAATGTACTTGATATAGTACATACATATTTTTATTTATTTGTTATTAAAAGTAATAGAAAAAACATTTTAAATTATTAAAAACCCAAGTAATTTCAATATTAAAATTAAGTCAAAATATTTATATTTCAAAATAACTTTTATATTTACATTACATTTAAATATGTATGCCTAGCCATTTAAATACGCCTTGTACACACGCATCGGAAAACTCTACATATTTTTACAAGAATGGTAATGAAAATTTTAGAAATACC